>OZ030009.1:64180009-64737509 GCA_964023405.1 Apodemus agrarius | reverse complement strand
ATAGGCCTTATTTTATAGAAAAAGAAAGAAATAATAAAACATTTTTATGCTGCTGATTTCAGCATTGGCCTGTATTGGTTAATATTAAACTAGTTAATAATATAAATGTTGAGGTACTTTTACTCATTCATATATGATTTTCTAGTAAAGTACTTCCCTGGACTCTAGTGCCTGAGGTGACTTGATGTTAAAATTATAAAATGTACAGTTCTGAGGGCCCAGGGGCCATTTAATTGAACATCTTATCTTTATAGAGTTGAAAACTCAGCCTAAGTGCTGAAAATTGCAGTTTGGATAGATGGGAACAATTCTAGTTTTCCCTGATGATAAACTTAATTGCACCTCTCCTGTATATCTACATAGATATATGCATAATAAGGACCTCCATTTCTCTATGGAGGCATAGCCAGATGCCTCTCATTTTCAATGTGTGTGTTATCACCTGCCTCCCCTTTTATCTTTTACTCCTCTTAAAATGATTTTTTAAGAGACAAGGTCTGGCTTTGAATCCCTGGCTGACCCTGAACTCGCTATGAGGCCAATACTGGCCTTTAGGACGTGGCAGTTGCCCAGCTTCTGTCTCCTGACTGTGGGGACTGCAGGCATGAGTTGTGGGTCACTCTACTAAAGACCCTTAGTTGTTTTATAACATTCATAGCCTACAATCCTTAACTTTTGGGCATTATGGAGTCATTGACTTTTCTCTCTTAGAGAAAATTCTGTCTTAAAGGTACATGGTAAGACTACTGGAAATGCATCCTTTAATTGACAGACCTTCCCTGATCCCAGGCAGATGTATTTTTTTATTAACTTATTTTCATATTTTGATTCTGTAGTTTACCAAAGGATGATGCTTTGAACACTCGGCTCCCAGCTCATAGCTCTATCTTAAGTCTGTGGAGCCTTTGGGAGGTGGAGGGAGGCTGGGAAAGGTGGGACTTTGAAGGCCATACGCACCCCTGGTCCGTCCTTGTCTTTTTCTGATTTCCAATGCAGCAACACACCCCAGTAACATGCCAGCTACTGCCGTGTCTGGAGCTACTCTGCCTTGCCAGATGGACTGGACTGGAATTTCTCCAAATTTATGAATGAGAAGAAACCTGTCTCTTGAATTGTTTTGGTCAGGGATTTGAGTACAGAGATGCAACAGTAATCAATAAGGAAAATCGGTACCAAACAAGTGTGGCTTTCTTCCTTTCTGCAGCTATGGAAACAAAACTGCCCCTCATGGTCCTGGCACCACGGGTGGGTTCACTCCTGGCATTCCTCACCAGGATAGGATGTACTGGAGCTCCCTAAAACTGTGAGTCAGAATAAATCTTTCTGTTTAATTGCTTCTTCCAGATATTGATCACAGTGGTGAAATATAACTAATGCACTGTTGCCTAGACACTTTCCATGTAATGTTTTTCTACAAGGTTGTAAAATTTTTGAAGGCAGGAAGCATGTTTTTATCCTGTATTCTTAGATGCTAATAAAATGCTTGCTACATGGGAGGTCTTTGAATGAATGAACAAATGAGTAATGGTACCAGCACTTGGAAAGGATGGTCAGTTGATCTTATTGAAATGTGAAGTATACAGTGGTATACTTTGATTATCAGGACCTGTGGGAAAGTATCTAAAAAGTTAGACTCAGCAATTACAAACCCAATGGTTAGTGGTCTTGAAAAGTGATATTGAAAATAGATTAACGCTGGAGATATGAAGAGTAACTTCAGAGTTTCACTCTTTACTTACATATTTCAAAGGCATCATTGCTCTGATAAGGCTGAATTATATGGAATTTTAATTTAGTCACTAGTGCTTAAATTTCTCATATAATAATGTTTAATTTCTACTGTTTGAAAAGTACTTATTTTCAATACATTTGTGTGTATATACACATACAACACACATATGTATATTCATACGTATATACCTCTATGTATATCTCTATACATATATACATATATATGTATATATATACGTGTGTGTGTGTGTGTGTGTGTGTGTGTGTATAAATGCTAGTTCCCTAATGTCCACATAGACCTGAAGCGTTAGATTTCCTAGTGCTGGAGTTCCAGTTGATCGTGAGCCACCTGAAGTGGATGTTGGGGACAGGACATATCCTCTGAAAGAGTAGTACATGCTCTTAACCACTTGCCTCTTCAGCCCTAATAACAAATCTCTAAGTGGCAGGGCCCTGCGCCAGCCTTTAGAATAAATGGTATTGTGGAGGTGACACAGTGTTGGATGAAGACCAAAGACTGATGATCCTTGGCCTTGTAACTCTTTCTTACTGCTCTGCGCTAAATAGTGCTGGTTTCTTTTCTCTTACTATAATGTGCTAATAAACACTGATTTCTTTTCTCTCTGGCCTAACGACCTCTTGCTGGCCAGGCAAGAGGGTTGGAACTCATTGACTCTTCATGAACTAGAGATAAAAGAAGGAAAAGAAAGAAAATCATTAACACAGACAATGCATGCAGGGACATTTATACTCTCTCACACACACTCTGATCAGCTTTGACCACCTGTTTCATCAACTTCTCAAGTGTTCATGCATACTTACATACATACACATATACCTACACACACAATACACACACACACACACACACACACACACACACTCACACCATATACACATAAGACTTAGTCTCTTTTGCCATAGCTCAAAAAGGAAGGTTTTTTTTTGAAAAGCTGAAGAGGATACAAAAGATTTCTACCCATAAACCCTGTGTAAATACATAGAAAGTGTATTCTTTTTCATTTTAATACTATGGGAGATTTGTATTTGCAAATAAAGTGGTGATATGAAAATCAAAAAAGCATAAAGACCACTCTCTTTCAGAAGTATATATATATATACACATATGGTTTGACCTTTTGTGATTGTTAGGAGAGGGAACCTACCTTTCCATTTCTTAGTGATGGCAGGTAAGCAATGGTACTCAAGAATCTTCAACTGCTATTTATTGGTGCAGTTTCAAATGATGCATCATTTACTACACATGTCGGAAATGGCAGTTTTCCTGCTTCACAACCTTGCAGTTTGCAATGCTCTTTCATGCACATTTAATCCTTTGATGCCAGCTGGTAATGAAACGTTTTCTAATTATTATGCATCATTGGCCAGGGTGAGCCTGAAGGCCAAACGCAGTTAACAGGTATTAATTATAGCCATTTACTTTCCTCTGAACTTTAATTGACATTCCCACAGGTTAAAATCTTTAAATCACACACACACTTGATTCCTTCGGCTTCTCTTACATTGATTTATCTTTTAAGGGCACCATTGTTCTCTTGCTATATATTTGTGGCTCAATCTAGAGTGTGTTCTACTACAAGTGAGTTAAGACAAATCACCAAGATTTCCTAGTTTTCTAAGGAGTATAGAAGTTTTTCTTCTAGAAACAGAATAAATCAACTTCAACAATGTTTACCAAATTGGAAAAGAGTTCAGATAGTCTATTTCTATATAGCCTAATCACAAAAATTAAAGTGTAGTTGGCCAATATTGTATTGTTTCAGAGATTATAAAATACATGGGTTGTTGTGAGATTAGAACTGACAATCAAGAGCCATGTAGAACTTTGTGAAAGCATTAGACAGAGATTAGCATCTCTCAGACTCCATTCATACCATCAGTATATTGGGTCTTTTTATCATAATTGTAAAATTCTTTTCCCACCAAGAAAAAGAATATTACTATAGTTAATATTCAAATAAATAGTAGTATAATGACATGAAGTTAAGAAACAGTATTTTATTGCAACTATTGAGGTCAAAATTAACAAACATAACTATCTTATTTGAAAGTAAATAAAAGTGTTTAATGCAAGTTTGTATTCCATAATTATAAAACAAATAGATATTTTAGATTGTTACAGAAGCAAAAATGGAACTCTATAGGAAAATGTCTTTACAGATATTGTGAAAAATCTTGGCTTGATATTGTATCTAACTGAAGCACACATGGACTAATGCACTATTCCCATTTCCTCTCCCTATTAATGGAACATTGCATAATACAAAATTAAAACTGAAAACCAAGAACGAAGTATGGTTTTGTGAAGGCATTTACACAGAGAAGACTCTTCCAATCTTACAGATTTTTATTAAACCTTTACCTTTATTCTGATTTAGCAATTTGTTTGGCTATATAACATACCTGGGGGGGGAAAGAAGCCAACTGATCTATGAGCAATTGAATATATTTTATAGTTTATCTATCATCTATCTGTCTGTCTGTATATCATTTATTTATAAGCTCTATCATCTGTAATGTATCATGTATCTATTATCTATAAATCATTTATCTATTTATTATTGACTATATCATCTATCTATTTTTATCTATCCACTTATCTGCCTACAGTCAATCATTTCTTACATCTATCTATCATCTATCTATCTATCTATCTATCTATCTATCTATCTATCTATCTTCCTTCTATTTATTATCATCATCTTCTATCAGCCTCTCTGTTTATTTGTTTTGTGTATTTAGCTCTAAAATGGTGAGTTGAATCTTGAAATCTTAATAAATTTAGGGTCCCAAGAGGGAATCAAAAGAAACAATGAACTCTAGTGGAGTATAAAACTAAGTAGGAAAGAAGGCAGAGATGGTACGGTAATCTAATAGGACATAAATATTTACATTCCTTTATAAAATGCATTTTGAGTTTGAAGCAACAAGTACTAAAGGAAATATTAAAAATATTTCAGGTAGTTTTGATACACTTCATTGTTGCCAGACAACAAGATCATTGGAATAGAACTGAAGACCCAGAAATGAAACCATATACCTATGGTCACTTGATATTTGACAAAGGTGCTAAAAACATCCTGTGGAAAAAGACAGTATTTTTAACAAATGGATCTGGGTCATCTGGTAGTCAGCATGTAAAAAATGCAAATCGACCCATTCTTATCTCCTTGTACAAAGCTCAAGTCCAAGTGGATCAAGGACCTCCACATAAAACCAGATACACTAAAACAAATAGAAAAGAAACTGGGGAAGAGTCTTGGGCATATAGACACAGGGGAAAATTTCCTGAACATAACACCAATAGCTTATGCTCTATGATCAAGAATTAACAAATGGGACTTCATAAAATTACAAAGCTTTTGTAAGTCAAAGGACACTGTCAATAGAACAAAACAGCAACCAACATATTGGGAAAAGATCTTTACCAATCCTACATCTGATAGAGGGCTAATATCCAATATATACAAAGAACACAAGAAACTAGACTACAGAGAATCAAATAACCCTATCAAAAATGGGGTACAGAATTTTCAACTGAATTCAAATGGCTGAAAAACACCTAAAGAAATGTTCAACATCCTTGGTTATCAGGGAAGTTCAAATCAAAACAACCCTGAGATTTCACCTCATACCAGTCAGAATGGCTAAAATCAAAAACTCAGGTGACATTAGATGTTAGAGAGGATGTGGAGAAAGGGGACCACTCCTCTCTTGCTTGTCGGATTGCAAGCTGATACAACCACTCTGGAAATCAGTTTGGAGGTTCCTGAGAAAATTAGACATAGTACTGAGGACCCAGCTATACTACTCCTGGGCATATACCAAGAAGATGCTACAATTTGTAATAAGGATACATGCTCTACTATGTTCATAGCAGCCTTATTTATAATAGCCAGAAGCTGGAAAGAACCCAGATATCCCTAAACAGAGGAATGGATATAGAAAATGTGGTATATTTACACAATGGAGTACTACTCAGCTATTAAAAACAATGAATTCATGAAATTCTTAAGCAAATGGATGGAACTAGAAAATATCATTCTGAGTGAGATAACCCAATCAGAAAAGAACATACATGGTATGCACTCACTGATAAGTGGATATTAGCCCACAAGCTTGGAATACCCAAGATACAATTCACAGACCACATGAAGCTCAAGAAGAAGGAAGACCAAAGTGTGCGTGCTTGAGTTCCTCTCAGAAGGGGAATGAAATACAGGAGCAAATATGGCAATAAACTGTAGAACAGAGACTCTGACTGTCCTACCTGGGGATTTATCCCATAAAAAGTAACCAAACCTGACACTATTGTGGATGCCAAGAAATGGTCACCAAAAGGAGACTCATATGGCTGTTTCCTGAGAGGCCTTGCCCAAGCATTACAATTAAAGAGGCAGATGCTCTCTGCCAACCATGGTACTGAGTGTGGGGTCTCCAATGGAGAAGTTAGAGAAAGGACTGCAGTAGCTGACAGGGTTTGCAACCTCATAGGAAGAACAACAGTATCAACCTTCCAGATCCCCCAGAGCTCCCAAGGACTAAGCCATCAACCAAAGGTACACAGCTGCATTTTTATCAGAGGATGGCCTTGTCAGGCAGCAATGGGAGAAGAGGTCCTTGGTCCTGTGAAGGCTCGATAGATGACCCAGTGTATGGGAAATGAGGTCAGGGAGGTAAGAGAGGAGTGGGTGGAGGAACACCCTCATAGAAGCAGGGGGAAGGAGGATGGAATAGGGTTTTTAGAGGAGGGAACCAGGAAAGGGGATAACCTTTGGAATGTAAATAAAGAATATATCCAATTAAAAAAAAGTGGATGATGGTTGTAAACTTTCTAGGTCTACTCACAGAGATCTATTTCCTTCAGTGAGACTTCATGTCCAAAAGTTTCCACAACCTTCTCTTTTATTTTTATTTTTTATTTTTTGCATCAAGATCTATAGATTCTATTTTGACAACACTTGAATGATTCCAAATATAGCTACTTCTTGTGATTCAATACATTTTTAAAAAATTTGATATATTCTTTATTTACATTTCAAATGATTACCCCTTCCTCGAAAGTCCCATAAGCCCTCTTCTCTCCCCCTGTTCCTCAATCTACCCCTTCCTGCTTCCCTCTCCTGGTATTCCCCTACATTGCTGCACTGAACCTTTCCAGGACCAGGGGCCTCTCCTTCCTTCTTCTTGGGCATCATTTGATATGTGAATTGTGTCTTGGGTATTCCGAGCTTCCAGGCTAATATCCACTTATCAGTGAGTTCATACCATGAGTGTTCTTTTGTGATTGGGTTACCTCACTCAGGATGATATTCTCCAGTTCCATCCATTTGTCTAAGAATTTCATGAATTCATTTTTTTTAAATGGCGGAATAGTACTCCATTGTGTATATATACCACATTTTCTGTATCCATTCCTCTGTTGAGGGATATTTGGGTTCTTTCTAGCTTCTAGCTATTGTAAATAGGGCTTCCATGAACATAGTAGAACATGTATCCTTATTACATGCTGGGGGATCCTCGGGGTATATGCCCAGGAGCGGTATAGCAGGGTCCTTCGGAAGTATCATTCCCAGTTTTCTGAGGAACTGCCAGACTGATTTCCAGAGTGTTTGTACGAGCTTGCATTCCCACCAGCAGTGGAGGAGTGTTCCTCTTTCTCCACATCCTCCCCAATACCTGCTGTGTCCTGAGTTTTTCTTTCTTTGTTTCCTTCTTTGTTTCTTTGTTTCTTTCTATGTTTCTTTCTTTGTTTCTTTGTTTCTTCCTTTGTTTCTTTCTTTCTTTCCTTCTTTCTTTTCTTTTCTTCTCTTTTTTTTTTGATTTTGGTTTTTGGTTTTTTGAGACAGGGTTTCTCTTTGTAGCCCTGGCTGTCCGGGAACTCACTTTGTAGACGTGGCTGGCCTCAAACACAGAAATCTGCTTACCTCTGTTTCCCAAGTGTTGGGATTAAAGGAATGCACCACCACAGCCCGTCTCCTGAGTATTTTTAATTGGATATATTCTTTATTTACATTTCATTTCCCTTTTCCTGGTTCTCCGATCCCCAAAGGTCCCACATGCCCTTTTCCCTCCCCCTGTTCCTCCATCCACCCCTTCCCACTTCCCTGGTCTGGTATTCCCCTACACTGATGTATTGAGCCTTTCCAGAACCAGTGTCCACTCCTTCCTTCTTCTCGGACATCATTTGGTATGTCGATTGTGCCTTTGGTGTCCCAAGATTCTAGGCTAATATCCACTTATCAGTGAGTGCATACCATGGGTATTCTTTTGAGACTGGGTTACCCCACTTAGTATGATGTTATCCAGCTCCATCCATTTGTCAAAGAATTTCATGAATTCATTGTTTCTAATGGCTGAATAGTACTCCATTGTGTATATATACCACAATTTTTGTATTCATTCCTCTGTTGAGGGACATATGGGTACTTTCCAGCTTCTGGCTATTATAAATAAGGCTGCTATGAACATAGTGGAGCATGTATCCTTATTGCATGCTGGGGAATCTTCTGGGTATATGCACAGAAGTGGTATGGCAGCGTCCTCCGGAAGTACCTAAACATAGTAAAAACAATTTACAGCAGACCGGTAGCCAACATCAAGTAAATGGAGAGAAACTTGAAGCAATCCCACTAAAATCAGGGACTAGACAAGGCTAACCCCTCTCACCATATCTTTTCAATATCTAGGTACTAGCTAGAGCAATTTGACAACAAAAGGAAGTCAAAGGAATACAAATTGGAAAGGAAGAACTCTCCTGAGTTTTTAATCTTAGCCATTCTAACTGATATGAAGTGAAATATCAGGGTTGTTTTGATTTGCATTTCCCTAATCACTGATGATGCTGAACATTTCTTAAGGTGCTTCTCAGCCATTCGAAGTTTCTCAGGTGAAATTCTTTGTTTAGCTCTGTACCCCATTTTTTTTAAATAGGGTTATTTGGCTCTCTGGAGTCTAACTTCTTAAGTTCTTTGTATATATTGGATATTAGCCCTCTGTTGGATGTAGGGTTGGTGAAGATCTTTTCCCAATTTGTTGGTTGCCATTTTGTCAGATTGACAGTGTCCTTTGCCTTATAGAAACTTTGTAATTTTATGAGGTCCCATTTGTCAATTCTGGATCTTCGAGCATAAGCTATTGGTGTTTTGTTCAGGAAAATTTCCCCTGTGCCCATGTCCTCAAGGGTCTTCCCTAGTTTCTTTTCTATTCGTTTCAGTGTATCTGGTTTTATGTGGAGGTCCTTGATCCACTTGGATTTGAGCTTAATACAAGGAGGTAACTCAAACTATCACTATTTGCAGATGATATGATAATATACTTAAGTGACCCAAATAACTCCACCAGAGAACTCCTACAGCTGATAAACAACTTCAGCAAAGTGACTGGTTATAAAATCAACTCAAGCAAATCAGTAGCCTTCCTATACTCAAAGGATAAACAGGCTGCGAAAGAAATTAGGGAAATGACACCTTCATAATAGCCACAAACAATATAAAGTATCTAGGTGTGACTCTAACCAAACAAGTGAAAGATATGTATAACAACTTCAGGCCTCTGAAGAAAGAAATTGAAGAAGATATCAGAAAATGGAAAATATTCCATGCTCATGGATTTTCAGGATTAATATAGTAAAAAAATTCCAACTCAGTTCTTCATAGAGTTAGAAAGAGCAATTCTCAAATTCTTCTAGAATAAGAAGCTTAGCTAAAACTATTCTCAACAGTAAAAGAACTTCTGGAGTAATTAGTATCCTGGACCTCAAGCAATACTACAGAGCAGTAGTGTTAAAAACTGCATGGTATTGGTACAGTGACAGGCAGGTAGATGAATGGCATAGGATTGAAGACCCAGAAATGAACCCACCCACCTATGGTCAATTGATCTTTGACAAAGGAGCTAAAACCATCCAGTGGATAAAAGATAGGCTTTTCAACAAATGGTGCTGGCTCAACTGGAGGTCAGCATGGAGAAGAAGGTGAATTGATCCATGCTTCCTGTTATTTTTGTTGTTAGTGGTGGAATTATGTTTATGTGGCTATCTTATTTTTGGTTTAATAGATTATTTTCTTGCTTTTCCTAGGTTGTAGTTTCCCTCCATGTGTTGGAGTTTTCCATGTATTTTCCTTTGAAGGGCTTCATTTGTGGAAAGATATTGTGTAAATTTGATTTTGTCATGGAGTAACTTGGTTTCTTCATCTATGGTAATTGAGAGTTTTTCTGGGTATAATAGCCTGGGCTAGCATTTGTGTTCTCTTAGTGTCTGTATGACATTTCCCTAGGATCTTCTGGCTTTTATAGTATCCGGTGAGAAGTCTGGTGTAATTCTGATAGGTCTGCTTTTATGTTACATGACCTTTTCCCCTTATTGCTTTCAGTATTCTTTGTTTTGTGTATTTGGTGTTTTGTTTATTATGTAATAAGAGGAATTTCTGTTCTGGTACAGTCTGTTTGGAGTTCTGTAGGCTTCTTGTATGTTCATGAGGATCCCTTTATTTAGGTTAGAGAAGGTTTCTTCTACAATTTTGTTGAAGATATTTACTGGCCCTTTAAGTTGAGAGTCTTTGCTGTCTTCTATACCTATTATCCATAGGTTTGGTCTTCTCATTGTGTCTGGGATTTCCTGGATGTTTTTTGTCAGGAGGTTTTTGCATTTTGCATTTTCTTTGACTGTTGTGTCAATGTTTTCTATGGTATCTTCAGCATCTGTGATTCTGTCTTCTATCTCTTGTATTCTGTTGGTGATACTTGCATCTATGACTCCTGATTTCTTTCCTAGGTTTTCTATCTCCAGAGTTGTCTCCCTTCATGATTTCTTTATTGTTTCAACTTTCATTTTTAGATTCTTGATGGTTTTGCTTAATTCCTTCACCTGTTTGGTTGTGTTTTCCTATAGTTCTTTAAGGGATTTTTATGTTTCTCCTTTAAGGGCTTCTACCTGTTTACCTGTGTTCTCTTGTATTTCTTAATAGGAAGTTATTTATGTTTTTCTTAAAGTTCTCTATCAACATCATGAGATGTGATTTTAAATCTAAATCTTGCTTTTCCGGTGTGTTAGGGTATCCTAGACTTGCTGTGATGGGAGAACTGGGTTCTGGTGATGCCAAGTAGCCTTGGTTTCTGTTGGTAGGGTTTTTGTGCTTGCCTTTTGCCATCTGGTGATGTTGGTCTTGCTGTCTCTGGCTGCACTTTCCCCTCATATGGGCCTGTAAGCCTGTTTTAGCACTCCTGGTAGCCCAGCTCTCTCTTGGCAAGACCTGTCCACAGAGGGCTGTGGAGTAGCCCCAGCTCCAGTGTGCAGATGGTGATCGGAAGTATCCTATCCCAGCTGCTTCTCAGTTCTTTGGCCCTGTGTGCTCCTAGCCAGTCCACTCATGTTTGAAGTTTTATATCATATTCATTTTCCCTATATTTTCCCTTGTTCATTTTTATGAATAATAAAATTTGTACTTCTCATGTCAAAAAAAGATACTTATCTGTCTTAGCAATTTATGTAATGCAACATTGACTTTTGGGATATGGAAAACATAGATTGTTTTGATTTATAACTGATCAACTAATTGATTTCACTGTGATAGGTTGTAGGGATTCATAATGTTCTTGAACCACATTCTTATTCTCACACAATACAGAGTCTAGCATGAGAGGGAGACTTACAAAGGGAAGTATTCTGATTTTCAAAGTCAAAGTATTTATGAACTGCAGTCATGTCTCTATTACAATGCTACATTGGAAATATCCCAAAACTGCCTTAGACCTGTATGTATGTATAAAGTAAAATGAACTTCGGTCATATGCCTTCAGAAAGCTACCTTCTATTGGTATGTGTGTTATTTTAAACCAAAAGCAAACTCTCCTCCCTTCCATGCTCAAATGTACACCTCTGTCTTTGCTTCAGTAGAAGCCCTTTGCAATTTCCAAAGGTCAACCTGCAGTGAGTAGTGTTGAAATTAGTTGTATCATTCACAAGAAGCTAACAAGGAAACAAAACCAATCAATAAACAAGCACAACACACACACACACACACATACACACACACACACACACACACACACACACACGTATACACACACTGTGATATTGTCAAAATCATATGAATATTGACAAAATATACCAATGAAACAAATGAACAAACAAAAAGAATTTTATGGATTTTTTGATTAGAATTAAAAAAGAAAAATCTTTCTTTAAAGGATTTTATATAATGAGAAAGATCTTTTTCCATTTTCATTTCCCAGTCATTATTGAGTTTTAGTTAAAAATATCTAAAACTCTGTAAGACTACCCTATTTCTAATGCTCTTTTATAATATCAATATATAAACTATGCCTACAAAAATGTCAAATATATTTGCTAGTTTGTATATTAGATTATGATAGGAATCTTGCCAAGTATGAGCATAGTAGCTTTTTTTTTCAGTCAAATTAGAGGGGAAGCTTTATTGCAAGTATTTTGTTATTCATACTTCAAATTCATGTGACCTCAAGTATTTGAGTAACTGGAGCTAAGTTCAAATTTAGCTGAAAGTCTTGTAAAACTTAGAGGAACATTAACAGCTAAGTTGCTAGAAAACTCTTTCTTCTAGACAAGACCAATATTTTCTTTTTTATTTAAGTATTTTGCAACCTTGGTTTTGAAAGTTCAAAAAAAAATAAATTTTACAAAGTTGAATTACTTATAAGTTGTAAACAAATTTATCAGTCACCTAGATTTTATTCATGCTGTAATTTCTCCTTGTAAATATTTTATAGGGTATGGAAATAGTTATTAGATAAAGCTTAAAAAACAAAAGAATGTTTATTAACTGATATTCAAAGGCTTATTTTAGGCCTCAGTAACACAATTTATGTACCTTAGCTAGTAATAGCTCCCAGAGGAATGATATTTAAAATTGTGCTGTATACTTTTTATAAATTATCCCCCTAATCAAATAACAATTTCTTATACATTATTTCACTAAGATCACCAATGGCATTCATAACATTTAACAGAATGAACACTTTTTTTTTTTACATCTTTAGCCAACTTTATTGAAGGAAATAAAAACCTTAAGCAATCTTATTTGATGACTTTCTGGTTTTCTTTTTGTGAAACAGCTCAGACCTTCCTCTTTTCTTTCTCTAAGCCTCTCTGCCCCTCTAGTTATTCTTAGGCAGATGATGGATGGGTTGCAAGTCCTGACTTTTCCTTTCTGCTTGAGGGCTGAACATTTTCTAAGTTTCTGTCATCACTTCCTGGATGCCTCACAGCCATCTGAAGATCAGCATGTTCATAATTAGAATAAAAGCTCTCTTTTAATTTTGTCATCTTTCAGTTTCAGTGAATGTCACCACTGTCTTGAGGGTATGTCAACAATAGAATAAAGAATCTAAACTATTTTGTCCATGCTCTTACCTCTTTATTCAAGTCATCTCAATGATGTTTGTCTTAATAGTCTAAATATCACATAAATTCTTAACCATGCTAAATTTAATTCAAAGAATGCCACCATGTCTTGGAGAGGACATTTTAAACACATACTTGTATTCATCCTTGATTGTGCATTTATAGACCTTTCATACACACACTCACATGTATGTTTGGAAGATGTAAATGAGACTTTACCACAGAAACTATGAGAGAGATTATTGCTTCCTTAAAACCTTATCCTGTCCAGTTTTCTGAGTAACCACCAGACTGATTTCTAGAGTGGTTGTACCAGCTTGCAGTCCCACCAGCAGTGGAGGAGTGTTCCTCTTTCTCTGCATCCTCGCCAACCCCTGCTGTTTCCTGAGTTTTTAATCTTAGCCATTCTGACTGGTGTGAGGTGAAATCTCAGGGTTGTTTTGATTTGCATTTCTCTAATGACTAATGATGTTGAACATTTTTTAAGGTGTTTCTCAGCTGTCCGAAGGAAATCAGTCTTGTGGTTCCTCAGAAAACTGGACACAATACTTCTAGAGGACCCAGCCATACCACTCCTGGGCATATACCCAGAAGATTCCCCAGCATGCAATAAGGATACATGCTCCACTATGTTCATAGCAGCCTTATTTATAATAGCCAGAAGCTGGAAAGAACCCAGATGTCCCTCAACGGAAGAATGGATACCAAAAATGTGGTATATATACACAATGGAGTACTATTCAGCCATTAGAAACAATGAATTCATGAAATTCTTTGACAAATGGATGGAGCTGGATAACATCATACTAAGTGGGGTAACCCAGTCTCAAAAGAATACCCATGGTATGCACTCACTGATAAGTGGATATTAGCCTAGAATCTTGGGACACCAAAGGCACAATCGACATACCAAATGATGTCCGACAAGAAGGAAGGAGTGGACCCTGGTACTGGAAAGGCTCAAAGCATTAGTGTAGGGGAATACCAGACCAGGGAAGTGGGAAGGGGTGGATGGGGGAACAGGGGAAGGAAAAGGGGTATATGGGACCTTTGGGGGGCAGGGAACCAGGAAAAGGGAAATGAAATGTAAATATAGAATATATCCAATTAAAAATTAAAAAATTAAAAAAACCTTATCCTGTTGCCTCTTTATTATCCATCTATATAGACATATATCATATATGCATGTATATACTAGAGAAAATTTCTATCTATATTACTGTTACTTCTATTAATAAATGAGTTGGCTTCTCTAGACTTAATACTTCATGACTGATTTATTTGCTTTTAAATCACCACAAAACAAATTTTCTCATGTGGGCATTATGTATTTATTTTTATTTTAATTCAAACTCATGCATGTAGCTTATAGTGGTAAAGTTAATGCTTGATAGATACTGATAAAAATACACTGTAAAATGATTTATAATTTCAAATTCTTCCCAATAGGTCATTCTCCTCTGTGTTTTCCTCTAATGGATTTTTAAATCAAAACTTAAAATTTTACATAATCTTATGAGCAAAAATATATAGTATCTAACAATTTTGTTTTAGTTATAATTTCCTTAAGTACTATTAAGATTTGGTATGACGGTTTTAGTTGTCAACTTGATTAAAAGATGCTTAGAAAATTGCTGAAGCACATTTCTGAGTGTTTCTCTTGGGCATTTTTTTCATGGCCAATCATTATGTATGTCAGTACAAAGAAGGGCCAAGACCCACATTGAATACTAGCAAGAATGTCCAGTTACATCGGGGTCTCAAGAGAGACAAAGAAGAAAGGATTTGCTTGTTTGGGATTCTTTCCCTTTGAATGTGTGCTTGCCACAGCAGTTCTCCAGGGAGTTTCCCTGCCTTCAGACTCTCACTGGTACTGTTTTGGTCTCTCTTGTTCTGATTGTACTGAGACTGGCTTTCTTGCCTCTGAACATTGCCAGGAACCACCTAGGGACTTTTTCCTTCCTTCCTTCCTTCCTTCCTTCCTTCCTTCCTTCCTTCCTTCCTTCCTCCCTCCCTCCCTTCCCCCTCCCTCCCCCCTCCCCTCCCTCCCTCCCTTCCTTCCTTCCTTCCTTCCTTCCTCCCTTCCTTCCTTCCTTCTTCCTTTTTGAAATTTAGTTAGAATGTTTCTATTTTACTTTCTTCTATAGTAAATAGTCTATGATTGAGAGTAACTTAGTACCAACATTTGGAGCACAAGACATAGCAAAATGTATTCACCAATTAACAGAGTTTACATATGGTTTTATTTTTGTTTGTTTTATTAGATATTTTCTTTATTTACATTTCAAATGTTATCCCCTTTCCTGGTTTCCCCTCCAACCCCGCCCCTATTCCATCTTCCCCTCCTCCTGCTCACCAACCAACTCATTCCTACTTCCCTGTCTTGGCATTCCCCTATACTGGGGCAATGAGCTTTCTTAGGATCAAGGGCCTCTTTCCTCCCTTTGATGTCCAACAAGGCCATCTTCTGCTACATATGCAGCTGGAACCATGGATCCCTCCATGTGTACTCTTTGGCTGGTGGCTTAGTCCCTGGGAGCTCTGGGGCTTTACTACTTGGTTCATATTGTTGTTCCTCCTATGGGACTACAAACCCCATCAGCACCTTGAACCCTTTCTCTAGATCCTCCAGTGGGGACCCTGTGCTCAGTTCAATGGTTGGCTGAGAATGAACCCTCTATATTTGTCAGGTACCAGCAGAGTCTTTCAGGAGACAGCTATATAAGGCTCCTATCAGCAAGCACATGTTGGTATCCGCAATAGTGTCTGGGTTTGGTAACTGTATATGGAATGGATCCTCAGGTAGGTCAGTCTCTATATAGTCTTTTCTTCAGTCTCTGATGCACACTTTGTATATATATACTTTTAAGAAGTACCTGATTAGCCATACTTTGGTCTTTCTTCTTCTTGAGCTTTGTGTGGTCTGTAAATTATATCTTGGGTATTCCGAACTTTTAGTCTAATATCCACTTAACAGTGAGTATATACTATTCTTTTGTGATTTTGTTATCTCACTAAGGATATTTTCTTTTTTTGTTTAATTTTTTTTAATTTACTGAAAAGGGAAGTAAAGGGAAGTAAAAATACTTTATGATAAAATTAAAGATTTACATGGAAAATAGTTCAGATAAACACATTAAAATTGACAATTTTCATGGAAAATTAAGGAGTAAAGTGCTAGATATGTAAAACATTGCTAAATTAATTGAAATATGGGATAGAAACATTTTATAATAAAATTGAAGATTTATGTGGAAAATATTTCTGATAAAATTGTAGAAAAATGTAGAAAATCATGTTAGAATTGAAGATTATCATGGAAAATTTTATATAGATATAATAATGGTAGGCATAAAAGTATTCCTAAGTTGATTAAAAGTGGAATTATAAACATTTTCTGATAAACTTGAAGATTTACATGGAAAATGTTTCTGATAAAAATGTAAAAATACATAGAAAAACATGTTAAAATGAAAGATTATCATGGAAATTTTATAGTTAAAATGATAGGCATAAAGATAATTCTAAATTGATTGAAGGCAGAATTATAAACATTTTCAGATAACATTGAAGATTTACATGGAAAATATTTCTGGTAAAATTCAAGAAATAAATAGACAAACACTAAAATTGACTATTTTATAGAAAATTTTACATAAAGAATGGTTGATACAAAAACTTTCTAAATTAATTGAAGTTGAAATTAGAAATATTTGTGATAAAATCAAAGATTTACATTGAAAACATTTCTGATAAAATACAGGAAGCTGGGACTTCGGACCCAGCTGCTCTACTGATCTTAGTCCCTGTGTGCTCCTAGCTGGGTCCCCTCCAGAGAGAGATTTTTATCTAGCCAGTCTCTTAATCATGTTCTTAAGTTTGTATTTGTGTCTGGGTTTAAAATCTTTTTTGAAAGAACTTTTCCTAGTCTCCTAGCTTCAAAAGCTGTTATTCTATTTTAAAATTTTATTGTTTCATTATGTAATCTTTTAAAATTATTTAGTGTATTGTATTATATAGGATTTAACTTTAATTTAAATGAAAATTGCTCATGGTTTTTGATCGTCAGGCATTTTTAGTCTAATTCCAATGTCTGTTTTCTCTTACATATTAATGCACACGTAACACACCTGCACACATACACACAGTGACATATTTACCTCTTCCTACTAGGTCCCCAATTTATTCTACTGATCTACGTCCTTGCTTGGGAGCTAATAAACACTTTATATTTTCATAAGTTTGTCATGTTTTGATATCTGTCCTAACAGGTCATCCTGTTGTCTCTCCAAAATGACCCTATCTAATGATATTATATTAAATTTTTAATTATTTTGTGAAGAATAGTTGTTGCTTTTAGGGATTCCTGATCAGTTCATCATCTTTGTATTCATAATTTCCTGTTCACTTGTTTGTGGATAAGATTTCTATTTGGGTTGCTTCTGGATCATGCAGCACATATGGAATATGCTTTTGTGTCTGTCATTGGTTTTCTTGTGGGTGTGGTCTCTCTGTCACAGCTACCCCAAACACTCTATCTCTCCTTGATTTTCACAGTTTGAGCCTTAACTTGAATACAAATACCACAGCTCCACACCTTCCTGCAAAGACTCACCTTACAGCCAGTGGGTAGTCTTACATTTAATGTGTCAGGTTTTGCAAGTCTTTTCTCTGCAATTTTTTTCTATGAGGATTTTCTCTCTCACCAATTTGTTTTTTAGTCATATCTTTGGTGAAAACAACCTTTCATGTATTTGGTAAATTTCAGACAAGATCAGGTACACTCAAGGTGATACAGACATAGACTTTAGGCAAAATTTAATAGAATTTTGCCTTTATTGTCATATTACTCAAAAGTTGTTTCAAAATGTTTCTGAGAGAAAATGTCAAGACCCTTGTGAGATGAGGTTCAGTGTTTATATTTGCAAAGCAAGGCTGATGATTCTTTGAGAGGACTTGGTTGGAGTTTAAATGAGAGATCAAGTTTAAATTTAAGATCAAGTGTATCTTAAGATCTTGTCATAAGATGTGAATATTAAGCAACATTCCTTTCTATAATATTTCGTTTGTTATTCTTTCTTGTTTTGTGAGATGGAGTTTTACCTTTGTAGCCCAGATTGGCCTTGAACTCATGATCCCCTTTTCTCAGCCTCTAAACAAGTTCTGGCTTTACAAACGCACCAGGCTTCTCTGCTTTAAGCTTAACAAAAAGCTGTCGCATTTAAACTCTCCCAAGGTTCATAGGGGTCTTCTTGTTGTAAAGTAGATATTTTGAAAACGACTAGTGTTTGAAAATTCCTCCAGTAAAATCTGCTTTGGGAAACACTGCTGTAGAATAATAGAGAACTGAAAACAGTAAGTATTCCAGAAGAGTTTGGGCCCATGACTATAATGTAATAGTATCAAGAAAACATCATGAGGAAAACACAATTTCTGTATTCCCAGGAAGAGCTAGCTTGCACTGGTCAAGCTTATTTTCTGTCATGTAGCTACTGGGGGAGCAATACATCACCTCAAATGACATTTTAGCAAAGGGGGTTCCCATAGCAGCAATAACAGCATCTCCACAGAAGAGGCCAGCATCATTCATCACAGTGCAGTAGTATCATAAGGACAGCTTTTAAAAACCAACAGCTGATGATTGTAATGAAAATGTAAGTTTTAAAGTGGAAATCTTCCCTATTACAATCATAATCAGCATTGCACGAGCAGTTCAAACTGAAAACTTTATAACTACTTGTAATATTTTCCTTATTTATGTTTTAGAAACTGAAACCTCAACGAATGTCAGAAGCAGGGATTGTAGCAAGCATTAATAGGGCCATTATCCATGATAAATGGATAAGGTCACTGGTGGTCCCTGAGTATAAGTGTGGCAAGTCACGTTGGGCTTTCCAGACTGTAGGGCTAGCTTTGCCCTCTGCTCTGTAATGCTCCTTTCTCATCACACATGAAGGTCATTTGCTGTGATGCTTAGCATTCCATGTTCTTCCCAGGCGGATTTGGCATCTGGATGAAAACATAAATAAATAACACAGAAAGAAGTACTGTGCATATTTGGGGGTGTCTGGAGTGAAGTTGACATTTCAAGGACGACTTGGAGGTAACCATGAGTCACAGAGCAGGAATCCTAGCCAGCCCTGATGTCATGCTTTATATGAAGGGCTTTTTATTTATAAAAATCTCAGTTGTTTTTTTTTAAACTAAACTCTATATCCCAGGACATTTATTTCACCTCCCATAAACTAATGCTGTGCAAATCAGATTGGAGGGGGGCTGAGAAGCAATTTGTAACATGGAATAGGTGTTCCAGCAGCTGAACTGAGGGGTTCTTTTGAAAGTACAAAAGGAGATCACAGCAGCTGGCTGTGGAGTCAGTTAAGCAGACCCTGTTCAGGATGCTATTTTCAGGACAGCCATGGACCAACTGTATTTGCTAACCACACATTAAAAGTTATGAAATATTTACTTTTGTCTTCCTTGGCTGGTGCAAGGTAGCAGTCACATCTGTAACTAAATAAGCGTGGGAGTCCTCTGCTTTTCAGGCCTTCTGTGGAACCTTAGTCTATGCAAACAAACTCAGATTTACCCCTTTTATAAAGGAGAGGAAGAGATTACCATTCCTTATCAGAGAGCTACATAAGTGCTGAATTGCATGCAGCCAGTAACGTCAGAATTATTTTGAGCCTTACGCTTTGTGAAACTAATGTGGCGAGGACCATCTGTTTGCCTTTTGGAGACCATGGTCTTGTCTGCTTCTGTTGAAACAGTTCTCTCTCCCTAGAAAACAGCCTTCTAGTTTTCTAGGAGAAACTGCTGGTATCAGCTTTTAAATTGTGTTGGGGAACTCAGTCTGTGGCAACCCATTCCATGGTCCCAGAATGTGGCATTGGATAGATGTAACATGGCTCTTAGAGTCTATCGGGCCCTGAAGACAGATCTGTACATTTTGATTTTATACTGTTATTTTGGAAAAATTGAACTCATTGGCTTTTCATGATAGTCGTTCTGCTTTGAACTCTGTGATCAAAGTCATGCTAAGATGAATTATACTGTGATAGAATCACATTGGTATAAGTTTATTAAAAGAACAAAATATAGCTGAGAAGGAGAGATTGTTTTGAATGAGATGCCATTTTACTACATTCAAGCATATTTAGTGATGGGAATTGGGGTAGCAAGATTTGTGCGCTCACGTGTTCTCTCTCTCTCTCTCTCTCTCTCTCTCTCTCTCTCTCACACACACACACACACACACACACACACACAAATGAGTAAGAGTAATTTAAAATTTCCAAAATAAAATGATATCTTTGTAAAAGTCGTGGTGGGACAGAAATTTAGCGTGCTATTTTCTGACTACAGAGATAATAAGGTGGAAGAATTGTAGTAATCCAGTGCTCATTTCTAATATGGGAAACATGGTTCTCTGTGTGGGTTCAATATTTTTTGGATGCCATTCCAAAGGTGAAGATTATTGTATCTTCTTAAATACTTTCTAGTACAAATGGGTTGATTGTTTTCTTTTGTTAATGATCATGCTGAATGATCAAACACCTCACTAAGTATTATAGGTTGTTGGTTATAGGACAAAATCCTTATCTTCAAAAAATTACTGATACATTCTTGCATGATTATTTTATACATTTATATTAGTTCATTAAAATTAGTAATAGGCTATAGTCAAATGGTCTTTTTGTCAGTACAAACATGAGAACACAATATTAAATTGTAAGTCATGTATACTTTCTTAGTTGAGGCCATAGTTTCAGGGCCATGCATTTAACATGAAGCAATGAGAACTGAACACAAGCATGACTCAAAAGTTTACTACACAATTCTTCTCTAATAATAGGTCTATGAAAGAAACCTTTGATAAAAATTTCAGCTGTAAAATAATCAGGGTTTATTATGCTCTTGATTTTTATGTTCAGTTGACCAAAGACTTAAATGCTGTATATTAAGGAACCACATTTTTTTTTTATTTTCTTGGGAAACTTTGTATTTTGAAACATAGTCTCACTATTTAGCCCTGGTGTCCTGAAACTTGCTATGTAGAATTGGATGGCATTGAACACATAAAAATCCACCCGATTCTGTCTCCTATGTACTTGGATAAAAGGCATGCACAACTATGACTCCTAGACTTCTTACAAAACTTTTGAGTCAAACTGAGGTTTTGGTGTGTGTGTGTGTGTGTGTGTGTGTGTGTGTATTTGTCAAGCCATTGAAATAATTATCATCTATTCTTCTTCTTAGAACTCATAGGGGTCAGAAATGGGGAATATTATATTTTTCTAGTAATGTTGACATCATAGAAATATGTGCATGTAGTGCATGGAGGGTAGACTGAGATAGCTCAAGGCCATGTTTATTGAGGTTACAAAGCCACAGCTGTTCTGTCCTGCAGTTTGCCTCTTAATATACTATTTGGATTGAAGTACTCATTAGGTATTGTGGTGCTGAAATAAAATCAAACTTAGAAGTTATTATAGTATAGGACTTTTACCTATAGATGTCCAAAATATACCAGTTGTATTAGTTACTATTATATGAAGATGGATAACCAGTTCACAGGGAAATTCAGATATCTTTGGGAGACAGACACCAACACAACAAAAAGTAATATACTAAGTGCTGGAGAAGTACAAAAGAGAGTAATTGAATTTGCCTGAATGGATAGGGGAAGACTTTATGATCTTAAATAAAATAGCATTGGAATCCTTTCTTTAACAATGGAAGAAGCCAGCCAGGCAGAGAGATGGAGCACTGTTAGTTGCTGTTTCAAGTACCTACTGCTGCATAATAAGATGCTTCCAGGGTAAGCAGTTTTCCTTAGGACGTTTTAGTCTGAATAGGGCCTGGTGATGGCTGCTACTTAGTGTGGCATTAGGGGAATGGCTTTTCAAGTTGTTGAGCAGTTGGTCACTGGCTGGCAGATGAGCTAGAACTGGAGTCTTTCATGTTTTGAAATTACTTGTGTTTTCTCACAGCATGACAAGAGAGTTGCGAGAGTGTATACTCTTAAGAGACAGGATATGGAAGCAATGGCATCCTCAGGCATGAGTCTGGAAGAAAGACATTACTTCCAGCTATCTGCCAGATTCAAGGAAATGGGAAACAGACCTCCAGAATGTAGCCAACCTTAATCAACTGCATCTACAGATAGAGAACTATCTTCAGTAATTTACTAAATATACCAACTGGCTGGAAAACATAGGGAAGACATTTGTATCAAGTCAGAAAAAAACCCATAAGATGCTGTATTAGTGATTTTTCTGTTGCTGTGATAAAACACCATGGCCAAGGAAAATTATAAAGAGTTCATTTTGGGTTATAGTTCCAGAAGAACAAGTATCTGTAATGTCATGGAGACAGGGCCTCAATCAGCAGATACTGAGGACTCTTATCTTGATCTGTAAACTTGAAACAGAGAAGTAGCATGAATGGTTAAACTCTTAAAGCTTGCTCCTAGTGACACACTCCCACTAGGAGGGCCACCTCCTAATCCTTCCAAGCCTGCCTAAACAGTGCAATCAACTGAGACCTAAGTGTCTAGATACTTGAGATTACAGAGACATCTCATTTAAACCACTGTAGTGGTGACCAGAAGTGTGAGAAGATGATCTCAGAGAAGCTGTTAAGGCAGATCAAGAAGAGAGTTTTATGCTGTATCCAGAATTGCACAGGTGTTCGCCCCTAGAAAATTGGTTTAATAATCTCTGTGTTCAGAACAACGAGCAGAGTGTCACTGTGAAGGACCAACTGGCATGTGTGGCATCACAAATCCGAGTGTTGGATAGCAATTCTGGATATCTTGATGAGAAAGAAATAGACTGGAACAGAAGAAGAAGAAGACTAGGGGGAAAAGTTTGAATCCAATGAAATTACAAATAGAGATTAAGACTTGCTTACCAAATGAATGTGAAATTAAGTATTATGAAAGAACCAGTCCTAAAGTACCCAGTTTGAAAATGGAACTAGAGACAGAGCCCTGTGGTCTGAGGTCGCTACCATCTTGGCTCTTGTGACAAAGTGGCCAGTTCAGGCAGGTACACAGAGGACACGTAAGTGAATGATTGCTCAGGACACAGCCCACCTGGGTTCCTTCTGCACTAGGGAGCTGGGCAACTCTACAGATGCCTGGGCACATATGCTTCAGGGGAGCATTTGACTTGAAGGGAGTCCTGCAGTTAAAGGGAGCCCTGTGGCCTGAGGTTGCCACCATCTTGGCTCCTGTGGCCAAGCAGCCAGCTTGGCTGGGTGTGCAGGGAACATTGGAGTGGGGGATCACTTGGTTTGCAGCTTGCCTGGGTTCCTTCTGTGCGTGGGAGCTGGGCATCTCTACAGCTGTCTGGGCACATATCCTGCAGGGGAGAGTCTGACTTGCAGGGAGTCCCACGATTAGACAGAGCCCTGCAGTTGGAGGTCACCATCATCTTGGCTCCTGTGACAAATTGGCCAGCTCAGACAGAGACCTGTGCCACATCTGAAATGGGGAAGATCCCACTTCCTGATACTCTCTAGAGAACTGGCAGGAGCAGGATAATCACCACTGCCCCTTTCCATAAGATGTGGTAGACCTGTGCCACATCTGACACGGGAAGATCATACTTCCTGATACTCTCTCAAGAAGGGACAGGAGTAGGTTATTCGGTAGAAGTGGGGCATTTGAGAATCAGAATCAACAGAGGATTTGAAATCTGGCAGCAAGCCCTGTCCTGAGCCATTTGCCATGCAGAGTGATCTGCGCTTGGAGGGGGTCCTTATGGCATCCACCATCATCACTACTGGGCGGACTAGACAGGCAACACCAGGTACACAGAGACAACCCGAATATAGCATTGCTTGGGACAAGGCACACTAGGGCTCCAACGGCACCCAAGAGTAGGGCAGCACATCAGCAATCTGTGCCAGGGGAAACCCAGTCACGAAGAGGTGTGGAAATAGCCTTACAGGCCCACAGGAGGTTCAAGCACCAGCCAGTGACAGCAGGACCAACTAACACCAGAGATAACCAGATGGCAAAAGGCAAACACAGGAACATTACTAACAGAAATCAAGGCAGCATCTGAACCCAATTCTCCAACAACAGCAAGTCCTGGAAACCCCCAACACACCAGAAAAACAAAGATTTGAATTTAAAATCACAGGGCATGAGGCTGTTAGAGGAATACAAAGGACATAAATAAATCTGTTAAAGAAATACAGGGGAACATGGTTGAGTCAGAAGCCCTTACAATGGAAACACAAAAATCACGTATGGAAATTCAGGAGAATATGGGTCAACAGATAGAAGCCAATAGAAAGGAAACACAAAAATCACTTAATGGAATGCAGGAGAAGTTGGGTCAGCAGGCAGAAGTCATGAAAGAGGAAAC
This sequence comes from Apodemus agrarius, assembly GCA_964023405.1. Classification (NCBI taxonomy): domain Eukaryota; kingdom Metazoa; phylum Chordata; class Mammalia; order Rodentia; family Muridae; genus Apodemus; species Apodemus agrarius. The sequence goes on along the minus strand of OZ030009.1, from coordinate 64,712,993 downwards.
AAAAAAATCTATTAAAGAAATAGGAAAACACAAACAAGTGAAGGAACTGGGCAAAACCATCCAGGATATAAGAACATAAGTAGAAATAACTAAGAAATCACAAAGGGAGACAACGTTGGAGATAGAAAACCTTGGGAAGAAATCAGGGCCATAGATGCAAATATCAACAACAGAATACAAGAGATAGAAGAAAGAATCTCAGATGCCGAAGATACCATAGAAACCATTGACTCAATAGTAAAAAAAAATGCATAAAGCAAAAAGCTTTTAACCCAAAACATCCAGAAAATCCAGAACACAATGAGAAGACCAAATCTAAGGATTATGAGTATAGGTGAGAGTGAAGATTTACAACTTAAAGGGCCAGCAAATATCTTCAACAAAATTATGGGAGAAAATTTCTCTAACCTAAAGAGAGAGTTGCCCATGAATATACAAGAAGCCTACAGAACTCCAAACAGACTGGACCAGAACAGAAATACCTCCCATCACATAATAATCAAAGTCCCAAATACACTAAACAAAGAAAGAATATTAAGAGCAGCAAGTGAAAAAGACCAAGTAACATATAAAGGAAGACCTATCAGAATTACACCAGACTTATCACCAGAGACCATGAAAGCTAGAAGATCCTGGGCAGATCTCATACAGACCTAAGAGAACACAAATGCCAGCCAAGACTACTATACCCAGTAAAACTCTCAATCACCATAGATGGAAAAACCAAGATATTTCATGTTAAAACCAAATATACACAATATCTTTCCACAAATCCAGTCCTACAAAGGATAATAGGTCGAAAACATCAATACAAGGAGATCAACTACACCCTGGAAAAAGCAAGATAGTAACCTTCTTTCATCAAACCCAAAAGAAGATAACCACTCAAATATAAAAACAACATCAAAAATAACAGCAAGTAATAATCACTATTCCTTAATATCTCTTAACATCAATAGACTCAATTTCCCAATAAAAAGACATAGACTAACAGACTGGGTACTTACCCAGGACCCTACATTTTGCTGCTTACAGGAAACACATCTCAGTGTCAAAGACAAACACTACCTCAGATTAGAAGGCTGGAAAACAGTTTTACAAGCAAATGGTCTTAGGAAACAATCTGGAGTAGCCATTCTAATATCAGATAAAATTAACTTTCAACCTAAAGTCATCAAAAGAGACAAGGAAGGACAGTTCTTACTGGTTAAGAGAAAAATCTACCAAGAAGAACTCTCCATTCTGAACATCTATGCTCCAAATGCAAAGGCACCCCCATTCATAAAAGAAACTTTACTAAAGCTCAAAGCACACATTGGACCTAACACAATAATGGTGGGTGACTTCAACACTCCACTCTCCTCAATGGACAGATCAGGAAAACAGAAACTAAACAGTGACACACTAATTGAAGCTATCAACCAATTGGAATATATATACACACACACACACACACATGTTATATGTATATATATATATACATGTTAAATTCAATTTATCATATATAGCATATATATTTATCATATATATGTATCATTCCATCCTAAAGCAAAAGAATATACCTTTTTTCTCAGCTCCTCATTGTACCTTCTCCAAAATTGACCATATAATTGGTCACAAGACAGATCTTAACAAATATAAGAAGATCAAACTAATTCCATGCCTCCTATCAGATCACTATGGAATAAGAGTGGCCTTCAATAGCAACAAAAGCAACAGAAAGCCCACATACACATGGAGGCTGAACAATACTCTACTCAATGATACCTGGGCCAAAGAAGAAATAAAGAAAGAAATCAAGGACTTTTTAGAATTTAATGAAAGTTAAGGCAGAACATACCCAAATCTAACACAATGAAAGCAGTGCTAAGAGGAAAACTCATAACCCTGAGTGCCTCCAAAAAGAAACTGGAGAGAGCATACACTAGCAGCTTAACGGCACACCTGTAAGCCCTGGAACAAAAAGAAGCAAATTCACCCAGAAGGAGTAGAAGACAGGAAATCATCAAACTCAGGGCTGAAATCAATCAAGTGGAAACAAAGAGAACCATACAAAGAAACAATAAAATCAGGAGCTGGTTCTTTGAGAAAATCAACAAGATAGATAAACCCTTAGCCAGAATAACCAAGGGGCACAGAGTCAGTATCCAAATTAACAATATTAGAAATGAAAAGGGAGACATAGCAATAGAAACTGAGGAAATTCAAAAAATTATCAGATCCTATTAAAAAAGCATATATGCAACACAACTGGAAATTCTGGTGGAAGTGGACAATTTCCTAGACAGATACCAAATACCCAAATTAAATAAGGATCAAATAGATCATCTAAGCAGTCCCATAACCCCTAAAGAAATAGAAGGAATCATAGAAAGTCTTCCAACCAAAACAAGCACAGGACCAGATGGTTTTAGTGCAGAATTCTATCAGACCTTCAAAGAACACCTAACACCAATACTCTTCAAATTATTCCACAAAATAGAAACAGAAGGAACACTACCCAACTAGTTCTATGAAGCCACAATTACACTGATACCAAAGCAACACAAAGATCCAACAAAGAAGGAGAACTAGAGGTCAATATCCCTTATGAATATCGATGCAAAAATATTCAATGAAATTCTTGCCAACCAAATCCAAGAACACATCAAAACGATGATTCACCATGATCAAGTAGGCTTCACCGCAGGGATGCAGGGATGCTTTAATATAGGGAAATCCATCAATGCAATCTACTACATAAACAAACTCAAATGTCCCTCAAAGGAGGAATGGATACAGAAAATGTGGTATATTTATACAATGGAATACTACTCAGCAATTAAAAATAATGAATTCATGCAATTTGTAGGCAAATGTTTGGATCTGGAAAATATTATCCTAAGTGAGTTAACCCAATCACAAAAGAATACACATGAAATGCAATCACTGATAAGTGGATATTAATGAGCCCAAAAGCTCTGAATACTCAAGGCACAATTAGCAAATCAAAAGATTCCCAAGAAGAAGGAAGGAGAGGACCCTGGTCCCGAAAAGACTGGGTCCAGTTTTGTAGGAGAGTATCAGAACAGAGAAATGGGGGGGGGCGCATGATTGGGGAATGGGTGGAGGGAAGAGGACTTATGGGACATATGGTGAGGGGGGAACTGGAAAAGAGGAAAGCCTTTGGAATGTAAACAAAAAATATAGATATAAATTAAAATATAAAATAAATAAAAAAGAAAAAAACACATGATTATTTCAATAGATGATGAAAAAGCATTTGACAAATTCAGTATCCTTTCATGGTAAAAGTGTTGGAAAGAACAGGAATTAAAGGCCCATACCCAAACATAGTAAAAACAATATATAGCAAACCGGTTGCTAACATCAAACTAAATGGAGAGACTTGAAGCAAACCCACTAAAATCAGGGACTAGACAAGGCTGCCCCCTCTCTCCATTTCTTTTTGTTTTTTTCTTTTTTCTTTTAATTTTCTATATTCTTTGTTTACATTCCGAAGGCTTGCCCCTTTCCCAGTTCCCCCCTTACCATATGTCCCGTATGTCCTCTTCCACTCCACCCCCCACACCCCCTACGCCCCCCCCCCCCGCGCCTATTCCCCCATCACCACCCCACCATTTCTCTGCTCTATTCTGGTACTCTCCTACAAAACTAAATCCAGTCCTTTCAGGACCAGGGTCCTCTCCTTCCTTCTTCTTGGGAATCTTTTGACTTGCTAATTGTGCCTTGAGTATTCAGAGCTTCTGGCTCATTAATATCCACTTATCAGTGATTGTATTTCATGTGTATTCTTTTGTGATTGGGTTAACTCACTTAGGATGATATTTTCCAGATCCAACCATTTGCCTACAAATTGCATGAATTCATTATTTTTAATTGCTGAGTAGTATTCCATTGTATAAATATACCACATTTTCTGTATCCATTCTTCCTTTGAGGGACATTTGGGCACCTTCGAACTTAAATAAGGCTGCTATGAACATAGTGGAGCATGTGTCTTTATTGTATGCAGGGGAATCCTCTGGGTATATGCCTAGGAGTGGTATGACAGGGTCCTCTGGAAGTGTCATGCCCAATTTTCTGAGGAACTGCCAGACTGATTTCCAGAGCGGTTGTACCATCTTGCAATCCCACCAATAGTGGAGGAGTATTCCTCTTTCTCCACATCCTCACCAGCACCTATTGTCTCTTGAGTTTTTAATCTTAGCCATTCTGACTGGTGTGAGGTGGAATCTCAGTGTTGTTTTGACTTGCATTTCCCTGATGATGAATGATGTTGAACATCTCTTAAGGTGTTTCTAGGCCATCCGAATTTATTCTGGTGAAAAATTCTTTGCTTAGCTCTGTACCCCATTTTTTGATAGGGTTATTTGGTTCTTTGTGGTCTAACTTCTTGAGTTCTTTATATATATTGGATATTAGCCCCCTGTCGGATGTAGGGTTGGTGAAGATCTTTTCCCAATTTGTTGATGGCTGTTTTGTCCTTCTGACCGTATCCTTTGCCTTACAGAAACTTTGTAATTTTATGATGTCCCATTTGTCATTTTCCCTTATGAATATTGATGCAAAAATACTAAATAAAATTCTTGCCAACCGAATCCAAGAACACATCAAACCGATCATTCACAATGATCAAGTAGGCTTCATCCCAGGGATGCAGGGATGGTTCAATATATGGAAATCCATCAATGTAATCCACTACATAAACAACCCAAGAGAAAAAAACCATATGGTCATCTCATTAGATGCTGAAAAAGCATTTGACAAAATTCAGCATCCTTTCATGCTAAAAGTCCTGGAAAGATCAGGAATTCAAGGCCCATACCTAAATATAGTAAAAGCAATATACAGCAAACCAGTAGCCAACATCAAAATAAATGGAGAGAAACTTAAAGCAATCCCAATAAAATCAGGGACTAGACAAGGCTGCCTGCCCTCTTTCTCCATATCTTTTCAATATAGTACTTGAAGTTCTAGCAAGAGCAATTAGACAACATAAGGAAGTCACAGGGATACAAATTGGAAAGGAAGAAGTCAAACTATCACTATTTGCAGATGACATGATAGTATACTTAAGCGACCCAAAAAAACTCCACCAGAGAACTCCTACAGCTGATAAACAACTTCAGCAAAGTAGCTGGTTATAAAATCAACTCAAGCAAATCAGTAGCCTTCCTGTACTCAAAGGACAAGCAGGTTGAGAAAGAAGTTAGGGAAATAATACCCTTCACAATAGCCACAAACATTATAAAGTATCTTGGCTTGACTCTAACCAAACAAGTGACAGGAACTTCAAGTCCTTGAAGAAAGAAATCGAAGAAGTCCTTAGGAAATGGGAAAATATTTCATGCTCTTGGATTGGGAGGATCAATATAGTAAAAATGGTCATCTTTCCAAAAGCAATCTAGAGATTCAATGCAATTCCCATCAAAATCCCCAATCAATTCTTCATAGATCTAGAAAGAGCAATTCTCAAATTCATCTGGAGCAACAAAAAACCCAGGATAGCTAAAACTATTCTCAACAATAAAAGGACTTCTGGGGGAATCAATATCCCTGACCTCAAGCAGTACTACAGAGCAATTGTGTTAAAAACTGCATAGTATTGGTACAGCAACAGGCAGGTAGATCAATGGAATAGGATTGAAGACCCAGAAATGAACCCACAGACTTATGGTCACTTGATCTTTGATAAAGGAGCTACAACCATCCAGTGGAAAAAAGATAGCCTTTTCAACAAATGGTGCTGGTTCAACTGGAGGCCAACATGCAGAAGAATGCAAATTGATCCACTCTTATCTCCTTGTACTAAGATCAACTCCAAGTGGATCAAGGACCTCCACAGAAAACCATACACACTGAAACTAATAGAAAAGAAACTTGGGAAGACCCTGGAGGACATGGGCACAGGGGGAAAGTTTCTGAACAGAACACCAATAGCTTATGCTCCATATCTTTTCAATATAGTACTTGAAGTTCTAGCTAGAGCAGTTAGACAACATAAGGAAGTCAAAGGGATACACATTGGAAAGGAAGAAGTCAAACTATCACTATTTGCAGATGATGTGATAGTATACTTAGGTATACTCCACCAGAGAACTCCTACAGCTAGTTGATAAACAACTTCAGCAAAGTGACTGGTTATAAATTCAACTCAAGCAAATCAGTAGCCCTCCTATACTCAAAGGATAAACAGGGTGAGAAAGAAATTAGGGAAATGTCACCCTTCACAATAACCACGAACAATATAAAGTATCTTGGTGTGACTCTAGCCAAAAAGGTTAAAGATTTGTATGACAGGAACTTCAAGCCTTTGAAGAAAGAAATCCAAGAAGACCTCAGATGATGGAAAAATCTTCCATGCTCTTGGATTGGCAGGATTAATATAGGAAAATTGGCCATCTTGCCAAAAGCAATATACAGATTCAATACAATCCCCATCAAAATCCCATCTCAGTTCTTCATAGAGTTAGAAAGGGCAATTTTCAAATTCATCTGGAATAACAAAAAAAAACCCAGCTTAGCTAAAACTATCATCAACAGTAAAAGAACTTCTGGGGGAATCAGTACCCAGACCTCAAGCAGTACTAGTGAGTAATAGTCATAAAACCTGCATGGTATTGGTACAGTGACAGGCATGTAGATCGATGGAATAGGACTGAAGACCCAGAAATGAACCCACACACCTACGATCACTTTATCTTTGACAAAGTAGGTGAAACCATCCAGTGGAAAAAAGATAGCCTTTTCAAAAAATGGTGCTGGCTCAACTGGAGGTCAGCATGCAAAAGAATGCAAACTGATCCATTCCTATAGAATGTTTTAGGGCTAGTGTTAGGGTTAGAGTTAGGGTTAGGACTAGGGTTAGGGTTAGGGTTCAGGTTAGGGTTCGGGTTTGGGTTAGGGTTAGGGTTGTACTAAGTTCAACTCCAAGTGGATCAAGGACCTCCACATAGAGCCAGACACACTGAAACTAGTAGAAAAGAAACTGGGGAAGACCCTTGAGGACATGGGCACAGGAGGAAATTTCCTGAACAGAATACCAATAGCTTATGCTCAAAGATCAAGAACACTTCCGGAGGACCCTGCAATACTACTCCTGGGCATATACCCAGAGGATTTCCCGGCATGTAATAAGGACACATGTTCTTAGCTTCCTTATTTATAATAGACAGAAGCTGGAAAGAACCCAGATGTTCCTCAATGGAGGAATGGATACAGAAAATGTGGTATATTTACAAAATGTAATACTACTCAACAATTAAAAACAATGACTTCATGAAATTCTTAGGTAAATGGTTGGATCTGGAAAATATCATTCTAAATGAGGTAACCCAATCACAAAAGAACACACATGGAGTGCAGTCACTGATAAGTGGATATTAGCCCAGAAGCTCTGAATACCCAAGACACAATTCACATATCAAGTCATTCCCAAGAAGAAGGAAGGAGAGTGCCCTGCTCCTGGAAAGGCTTGATGCAGCAATGTAGGGGAGTACCAAGACAGTGAAGTATGAGGGGGTTGATTGGAGAATGGGCAGAGGGAAGAGGGTTTATGGGACCTATATAGAGGGGGAAACCGGGAAAGGGAAAATCATTTGGAATGTAAACAAAGAATATAGATTAAAAAAAAAAGAAAATGTAACAATTTCTAACACAGAAAGGAAAACAGAGAGAGGATATCATGGGCTAAATGTATGATATGTTTCATTGGATATGCTTCCTAAGAAATATACTAAGTAACTGGATATATGAATACTGATTTTTGGAGCAAAGTTAGCTGTTAAATGCCAAAAGTTGTTGGGAACCAAAAAGAATATTTTTGAGAGGGCTTAAGAGTCAAATTTTGGATCAAAACAATGGAAGCAAAATGACATAGTCAAAAATATAAGGGACAGTTAGAAATAGAAGAGTATTTATTTTGAAAAAATGCCACAGTATTTGTTATAAGGCTGGGTTGATTAGTAGTGCATTAATTTCCAAATTGTTTTTTAATGGCCCCTATGTTCAGTCATTCATACACAAACGGGAACACAGAGTGATAATTTGTCCCAGCTCTCCCAGTATTGAACATTTGCATGGTTTTATAGAAGAGATGGCACAATGTATGCAAATTCAGGTGTTTAAAAATTACCTCAAGATTGTAATATCTTCCCAAAAGTCTATAAAATAAAGTTTATGTTCAATGTAAATCAGTCATGATCTGTGTTCGGCTAAGGAGAGTAAGTGGAAATAGCTGGGCCTAAGGTCTCAATGATGGTGCTTTGATTCCCCCCATTACCCAACTTTGGGTAGCTGTCTAACAACCTGCAGCCTCCGCAGAGACACTACAGTGAGCCACTCTGTAAGGATGAGAAAGCAGGACAGGTATGGGCTCTTGGCTTCGATGCCGGAACAGTTAAAAGAGGCAAGCAATACTGTACCCAGGAGGGATAAGGCTGTTGGCTTGGTCTAGCAGTAGCAGCAGTATAGACAAAGCCAGACTTTAAAGTCCCCGTTGTTTTGTAGTTCCATTCCAAAAGTTCATCAGCCACTCAGACTACGTGCCTTCTGAGAGTTGCACCATATGTTCTTGTTGGCACTCATCAGTGTTTTAGTTCTTTTAATCTTTGGTGTTATTCTGATACCGTTCATTGTCTTCTCATTTTACCTATAGGAAAAAGAACTCATTGGGGTATTTTATATTTCTCAAGACCATTGCACAGAGAGAATATTTAAGAAAAATCTATTTGATTCTCATTTTCATGTTCTTCCCACTATGTGACAGTGTTTGTATATAAGGTCTTCCCTCTTATACTTCTATCATTAAGGGATAAATTAGATTTAATTTGAATATCACAAGTTCACCATTTTAAGCACTCAGTTCAATAATTTTCAAAGCACTCCTATAAAATTGTGTCACCTAAACTGTATTTATTAAGATGTTCAGTGCAAACAAATATTTAGAAGAAGTTGGATTTGCAGATGGTAAGCACCCAATCAAAATATTTTGTAACTGAAAGATAGGTGAAGAAGAAGAGCTGCAAGGCCAGATTAAAATTGAGCAGATTTTGTATTTTGTGTATGTGTGTGGGTTAAATATGTCTTTGTCTGTCTGTCTATCTGTCTACCTGCCTGTCTGTCTGTCTGTCTGTGTGTGGTGGGTTGTGGTATCTGAATTTATATGTCTACAGAGGCCAGAAGAGGGCATAGGATTCCCTGGGGCAGGAGTTATAGCTGGTTGTGAACCACCCAATACAGGTACTAGAAACATAAATTTGAATTGATCTACACCTTCATTTAACCCTGAACAATGTATTTAACAATCCTTGGAAGTATATAAAGTTGAAATTGATATTTACATTTTGTTTTCTCATTTCTTGAATAATTATGTTTCTGACAGCCCAAAGATCTAAGGCAGAATATGTTAAAACACATGAATTTAGCAACTAACCAGACCTTGAAAACAACAATTTCCAAGTGCTCACTAGATTTCAACTGCTGAAATAAACCCATTTATCTTCTCCAAGCCACAGTCTGTTTTCATACATCAAGGAATGGTACAACATTCCACGTGGAGGCACTGGTTTTTTTTACCTGGCTTTTCTTTGAATGTGTTTGGTCTATTTTCTTAAGGTAACCAGGATAGCGGAATGGACCTGGAACTTGGGTAACTTTGGGACACAGCTTCCTAAGGCCCTGTCTGCACATAGAAAGTCAAGATCATTTTCAGGATTAAGATGAGTTGAATCTCATGATTTAGTAACCGGTAGACGATACATTTCTGCTTCTATGGAATGAATGGAGGGATGAATCAGTTACTGAGTGAGGAAGTTATCTTACTAGATTGGATATATTTCTCTCACCACGACAGTGAAATGAGGCAGGCAAAACAAGATGACCCATATAGAATTGAGTAGGTTGAAGAGGGAGCAGAGAAAATGGAGAAGACAGAGTAGAAAATGGATTTCCATTCTGGTTCCCTATAAAATGCAAAGACAATTAATTTGCTTCATATATTTGAACCTTTGATGTTTTAAAGTGAGACAGTATTCTGTTTATCTCAGTGTTACGGTGAAGACCAACTATGAATTGGAAGCACATGCCACAGTGTTTCCCTTGTATTCAGGAAATAAGAGTTTCTTCTTGCTTTTTCTATCCTCTTTGGGTGTACTAAAATCTTTACTTCATCAGTATTTTATAACATTCAAATAATGGAACTCTTGGCTGTTGAGAGGAGAATGAGACTCGCCCAGGGATGAACTAACTCTATTACTGGTTGACTAACGCAGAGTGGTCAGCCTTGAAACCACGTGCAGAAAAATAGCCAAAATGCACCAAGAGGTTCTAATTATATATATATTTGTGTGCATGAGCTCACACACGCACATAGCAAATATAATAAAAAAGGAGTCTATCAACTTGAGAGTTGGGGACATGGGAGGGGTTGCAGGGAGGGTAACTGAGACGGGCTAGCTGTAAGAAGGGAAGGGGGAGTGATCTAATCATATTTTAATTAAAACATTGTAAAATTCAGACAAGTACTTCTGATTTTCTGACTGAAAGGGAATTTGGCAGTTGAAATTAAATACTACCTATTGGGAAGCAATGGATCAAGAGTGCAGCTGAGGTGTAAATTCCCAATACACTGGTGGCCATGGGTAAGCTACTGACTTCCATACACATAGTTTTATTCTTTTAAAATAAAGGAAATAATAAAATACTAGTTTTATTCCTTTAAAATCAAGAGAATAACTCCTACATCACAGAGTTATTATCGCACTGAAAATCTCACAAAGAATTCAGAACACTTTGGAATGTAAACAAAGAATATAGAAAATTAAAAAATAGAATTCAGAACAAAGTCAAGCTTTCAATGATTTCTAATTATTGATTTCTACTGCAATTTATCTAGTTGGAGTGTTAAACTCAGGATGATTTCCCAAAGTGGAAAAGGATTCTTTGGGGGATACATTGGATTGGAATACAGATACTCAATCTGATTGGAAGTAACCAGCAAATTAAAAGCACCAGTGTGTAATATCAAGGATCCCTCTAGACCTCTTGAATGTTAGAGTGAACTCTAACTTATGAATGTCAGATGACTCATTTTATATTTCACACTCTTCTGGAGACCAATGAAAGCAACCTAAACTTATGTATTTGAATTTCCCTTTAGTTTTTTAATATTCACCAACAGTAATTAGGCTTATAGTTTGTTTTATTGTTCATTTGTTTGAGATGGGTGGTTAGTATCTGGATCAATGGCATTGAAAACTGCACAGAACAGTAACTTTAAATAATTTTAATTGGCAGTATTTAGAGATATTATTTCTTCTAAAGCTGTTTTACTTGATAGTTGGTGCTGACTTCACATTGGTGTTTTCGAAATATCTAAATGACAGAAAGTATAAAGCAATGATGATCACAATTTATGCTCTATGTGAAGCAGCTCTGTTTTAATCGAAGGGTAGAGGGGCCACCTGCTACAGAATGTAGGGAGAGAGCCTCTTCCTCCAGAGTATTTTCTGGTACAAAACATACTGGAAGCCAGCACTCTGTAGTTCAAGTTGTCCAGAAGCCCATGTATCTTATAAAGTGGGAAAAACCACAACACAATTCTATTCTCTAGGCTTAATGAAATGCGAGCAGGCTGCCCTGCTGTTCCCCCATATCTTATATTTCCAGGCCTTGCCACCTGTGCAACAAAAGCAAGCAATCTATTTAGAAGGCTGTTTTTCATTCTGTTAACTCTGAAAGTCTTTATTCTCAGCATGAGATTATTGCAACAACTTAACAAGCAGTGTTTTCTTCCCCCATTTTCCTTTCTTTTCTTTTTGCACCTATGTCCTTTTAAGTCCATTCAGGCCTTAGGGAAACATTTAGTACTTAAGCTTTGGTTTTTCAAGCTCAATCGGGTAGAAAATCTAACACAGAATGTGTGCACAAACGATAGCTCCACACAATAGGGACGAACAAATAGCACAAAGAGAAAGGAAGAATATGAATGTTCAGGGAGCAAGGCTGCCCTTGAATTCAATTTTCCTACAGTGGACCTGATGCTTTCTCCCAAGATTCCCAGGTTTCAAATTGGCCATATATCCAGGGCCAGTTACCTGGACAATGGGGGTAAATCACAGTCAGTAATTATGATCTTGGTTACTAGGTTGTTAAGAGACTAATATTAATCCCCAAATTGTATGAGGAATGTGTTCATCTGGCTATAATTGTATAGTCTTCTTGAAAGCCTTTACTAATAATGCTAATTTAGCATGAATCACTTGGGAATATTTTTCAGCTGGTGGGGTTGACAATTTTTTAGTTAGCTCAGGACACTTTTTCAGGAGAGGAGTATCCACAGGACACAAACATAAAGACACAGATAGATATTTTCATGTTGTATTAGGTGAACTAGTAAGTGTGAAGATAAAAGATATTTTCTATACTGGCTGTTGAGCAATGGATATCAGTATCACACAATTATGTTCAATTAAAAATATACTGAGATTATTAGCATCAAAAGATATAATTCTATTTTCATAAAATATATTCATACATCACAATTAAGCCTTTCACAGTGAACTGTTCATATGAAGGAATCGTTTGCCTGACTCAATCTCTCTCTCTTTTTTTTTGACTCAATCTCTCTTGACATCAAAGCATAGAACATTGGTGCCTGGGTTGTTTTGTTTCATTGAAACGAATTAAGAAGGAAATGATTCCAACAGTCACATAGCTTCAGAAATAAGATACAAGATACATGAGCATTTGCTCAAGTTTTTTCTGGATTGTGCTTCTTGTTTGCAGTGAGGGCTAACCCCCCCCCCCTTTGTTCCTTTCCAGTTGCCTGCTTAGATCATCATCCTTGGCTAATAGGTAACTATGGGAACAACAAGTACATTTTGTGCCTGAGCCTAAGAATTCTTGAGATTTATAGATTTGAGACAGTAACAGGAAACAAGGTAATTTTATTGGGGCTAACTATGGTGTATACATGATTGGTCAAATTACAACATGCTCAAAATACTTATAGTTACTGTATCAGAATAATCTAACCATGAGTTGTTGTTTTATGTATTGACATGGCTGTATTTAATTTATCTCCATTATTTACAATGGCCATAGCCTTCTTAACAGTGAGGAAACACACATCACTGATGAAATAAGTAATTTAAAAACTTTGAAAGAATTATGAAAAATCTTTGCCTTGGGTTTTTGAGTGTTAAGGTGTTATATATATATATATATATATATATATATATAGCTTCAAAGTTCTCAAAATAATTTCTCTATACACATAGCTCAAGAGTAATGTATCACATGCATTTGAAGAGTTAGGTCATCTTTCAAATCACTCGTCCCTACTAGGGAGAAGTTGGGCACACGTACTTCAGAAGGCTCATTCTTTGAACAGCTCTGCTTTTAAACATGCTATTTCTAGATGACTTCATAAGGAACAGTTTGCAACCATCAGTCTCTTTATTAAATGATTCAGTATACTGTTTATGATCAACTAAATCCAAATTATAGTCAGATATTCATCAAGGTGAAAGTAGTAGCTTAGTTTTACATCTGGAAAAGATATATAGTTATCATAACAATTATGTATAATTGATATTCCTAGTCTTAGTTCTAGCTTGCCCAAGTATCCATGCATGTACATTAAATTCATTGATTTATAAATGCTAGATAGCTGAGAATTATATTTCCTAGTATATTTCCTAGTCCCAATTTACACCTACTAGTTTGTCATCTTATTCTGTCCAATTCTGCCCAATATCTAACTTTTTTTCCTCTTCTCTTTCATAGAACCTTAGTTCAGTGTACTAACCTTAGTGCTATGGCTTTAGCCAATATTCGATCTTCTGTCTCTATTGTCTTAAACTTCATCTTGCAGTCCACACTGATTCTAGAACAATATTCATAAAACACGGAATTGTTTTACTGAATATAAAATTTGGCTGACCCTCTGCTGTGTGTCAATCAGGTCTAACCTCCCCAGCGAGTCCCCATGATGCTGCACCAGCACCACATTGACCTTTCATGGTCGTAAGTGCTAACTTCCTCATGGACTTTGTATTTTCATTGCTTTTTTTTCTGAACACACTTTAGGCTTTTTGACTTTGGTCCTTGTGTTTACCGTTTTGTTTTTCTGTACTAACTGTTTTTCCTAGGTCATTTTCCTGCATCCTTCTAAGTCACCACCTCCACACAGACTACCTTTCTTTATCCTCTACCTCCAGGTAGAAGGAATAATCAACAAGTCCCAATAATCATCTAGTCTCTTCATAAGCTTGAATTATTTTAAAAATTTTGTATCCCCTACCATATAAATGGATTCCTTGAGAGAATGGCTGGATTTACATATGTTTTCATCCCTAATCCACAGCCTACCAGGAAGTGAATGCTCAGTCAGTATTTGTTGAATGGATGGCTGAGTGAAAATAAACTTCAGTGGTCATGAAGAGAGCACGGGATGCTTCCCTCCTGGACATTCATATATACATTTTATACTGCCTTTAACTATCATGATATTGTCTTCTGTACTCCTCTTTTTTTGGTAGAGAACTCAAGAGAACAGGATTTTGATCTTCTTTCTCTAAAGCTTAACAGGACTTACATGTGATTAAAGGCATGGTTTTGGTGACTAACATAGCTGTAGTCCAATTCTGGGTCTGTTATTCACAGCATCCTGAGTTGTTGGGTGTTTTGGGGCTTTAATTTATTCATCTATGAGATAATTTGTTATAGAACTAATATATATTATAGTGAAGGTTTGATGAATTAAGGCATGCAAAGCAACCAGAATTGTGCTATAATTCTTCTATATATTTTTAGCAACCTTTAGCTATTATAATTATTTGTTATACACCACAACAGTCTATGTCTTTGTGTTTGACTAGTGGATCTTTGTATACATAATTATTGATGTCTTAATCATGAGGAATAAAATGCACAGTGTGCTCTATTCTTTTCATGACAATAAATAGCTTTAGTTAGGGCTGGTAAAACTGATCAGTATTTGCTACAGTGTCAGAAGATCTGAGTTGGTCTGCCATGGGATCCACATGGCAGAAGGCTAACTTCTACAAGTTGCCCTCTAACCTCCACACAAGCACCTGGACACACGCCTCTCCCTGCACACTCCACACGTAAGCACATGCAATAAAATTTCCAAGAGTTTAAATGAAATTGAGCAGAGAAAAACTATGGACAGGCTCATATGTTGAGACTCATAAAGCCGACGCTGTTACTTTGGGAAGTGGCGGGAACTTTAGGAAGTGAGCCTAGGTAGAGGAAGAGAGTGGCTGGGGGTGTGTCTTGGAAAGTCATGCCTTGTCTTCAGGTCCTTCCTCTAACTTTCTCAGCTTTCTGGCCAAGGTGAAGTGAGTAGCAACCTCTCATGATATTCTGCCTCACAATAACCATAGAGTGATTGAGACAGCTGACCATGAACTATAACCTCTATTGTCATGAGCCCAAATAAATGTCTCCTCCTTTTAAATGGTTTCTCTCAACAATAATGAAAATCTGATGGATATAGGTCTTTTTTCATCATAACCACAACTTCTAACTAAAGTGTATGCTGAGAATTCTCTTTGTTCAAGAGCAAGTTCTAAGAGGTACAAAGATAGAATGAAACAAAAGTTTAAGAGCCTACCAGACTTGATGTAAACAGTTTAACCCAGGAAAGCATTCTGGATGGTAAGGTTAAAATAGATCCGTTATGGATAGGCAAAGTCAAAGTGGTGGCATGAGAGATACAGGGGGAAATGTCAGTATAGGTTAAGGAATTATCTGTCTATCAAAGGCATGGGCACTGATGTTACAAGATTTCTTGGACTTTCATATTGTCTCTCATTTGTTATTGCTGATCCAAAAGCCTCAAACCACTCTTCAGATACCCATTGTCTTCACCTTTAAAATGCTAGTTACTGAGTGGGATTGCAGTGAGTAGAAAGATATTATGTAAAAGATGTACTTATGTTTTATTGATGGTAGACAGAGCAGGTAGGAGGAAAGGGATGTAAATGCTATTATTTATCTTCAGAGGCTCATTTTAACATTGAAATAATGACTCTTTGATAATAGAAGGGCTTTTAGTACTGTGCTTTGAAATGTTTTGAGCATATAATAGTTTTACTTACTAATTCAAAAGAATCTTCAGGGAGTCTTTGTTAGAACTTTTATCTTCTTCATCCCTAATGTATGAGGACCCTGGAAATTAGATTGTATTTCCAAAGGATTACTGAGAGCAGAGGTGAATGGTCCTTTATATATGTAGCCCTTGGAAGAACTTTCATCATTAGAAAGAGCTTTATATCTTTATCATCATTGTAAAAGAAGGGGGTCATTTTAAAATAGAGGATATCTTATGCATCCCAGAACAACCTCAAACTAGCTATAATTCTTCTGCCTTAGTAAGGAATCAGATATATATCATCATACCCAGCTAAATATGTGATTTTAGAGTTATATTATTGGTGAACAATAACCTTTGTCTTTCTTGATCTTGACTCCATATAGTATTTTCATTTTAATAGGTAGTTTCTCTCACCAATGCAAAAATACTATGGGTGATATAATAGCAATGTCACATTGTATACTCTTCATTTCAAATGACATTCTTAACATCATGGAATTTGCAGGGAAATGGATGGAATTGAGTGTAGTATCCCAGGTGTGGGAAGACAAACACCACATTTTTTTTCACTTATTTGTGTGTCTTAGCTCTAAATCTTTAGACTTGAATGAATAATCTGAAAAGATCGAAGAAGCAAGGAAAATTGAAAGGGACCACAAAGAGGGAGAGGAGGCATTTCATGGAGAAGAAAGTAGAACACAGGTACTATGAAGGAAGAAAGGGAGAAAACAGAGGAGAGGACTTTAAGTGGACATAGGGAGGAGAGAGCATTGCAGAGGGAGAGGGAAAGGATGCTTAGAAAAGTCATAAAACAGCAATTTATTTTATAAGCTTACTTAAAATTTTATCACTTATGAGTAGTTTATAGAGTCAAGCAATATAGGATGATAATGTTCTTCCCAAGAACCATAGAATATTATTCAGTGTTTTGTTGCTGTGAGGAGATACCATGACCATGATGTCTTATAAAGAAAATCATATAATTGGGGCTTGCTTACAGTTTCATAGCTTTAGTCCATTGTTCTCATGGCCGAAAGCATGGTGGCATACGGGCAGATGCAGTGCTGGAGAAGGAGCTGGGAGTTCTTCATTTGGATCCCCAGGCAGCAGGGAGAGAGACGCTGGGCCTGGTTTGAGCATTAGGAACATCAAAGACCACACCCAGTGAAACACTTCCTCTAACAAGGCCATATCTACTCCACCAAGACCAGATCTTCTAATCCCTGTCCAGTGGTGCCACTTTCTAATGACCAAACATCTACATATATGAGCATATGGTAGACATTGCTATTCAAACTACTACAGCTAACTAATACAAACCCAAGCAGTCATGGGAAACTTTCTCTTACATTGTTGGTGAGGGGAGTCCAGGAGAATCTCAAAACAATATAGATTATTGCACTTGCCTTTGACAGCCTCTCCAAACTTGAAGGTAAGACCCCATTTTGACAGTCACCACACACTGCCAATGTAGGGTTTGAAATAATCTGACTAGAACTGACCTGGAAACGTCTTCTATGAGACTTAACTCTCATTGTGGCTGAGGGTGCTAAGCTGCAAAGAAGTAAAGGAATCAATATTCCTACCCAGCTGTAAAGAAGTAAAGGAATCAATATTCCTACCCAGCTGTAAAGCCTACAAACCACATCAAGGACAAGCCTAGTACATCACCAAAGCACCATTACATGGGGCTAAGTCAAGTCCTACTTCTAGGAAATTCATGCCTGGTACTTTAAACCTAATCAATTACCTGTGGCTGGAGAAGTCATAGACCCTAGAGAAGAGAACACTATTGCCATTTTCCCTAAATGAATGCAATTTCTAATCTTATACTAAACATTTATCCTATACCCACACACAACTGGTTTCTTCCATCTTTTAACCAGAACCTTTTTAAAATATTATTTTATTTTAAATTCTTGTTCATATGCCATGTTTTGATCACATTTATTTCCCACCTCCAATTCCTCCCACCTTACTGCCCATCAGGTTTATATATTTTCTTCTTCTCTTAAAAAAAAAACAAAGACACTGAGTCACCTATTAGGCATCATACATGAGCTGGTCCGAGGTCCCCAAAACATATACAGCAGAGGACTGTCTGGTCTGACCTCAGTGGGAGAAGATTTGAGAGACTTGAGGCCCGAGGGAGGGGGACTGATGGTGTGGGAGCATCCTCTTGGAGACTGGGCAGAGGAGGCATGGAATGAGGAACTGTGTGTGTGTGTGTGTGTGTGTGTGTGTGTGTGACCAGAAGAGAGGGGACAGCTGGACTGTAAATAACAACAACAAAAACAACAACAACAACAAAACCTGCACAAGCCAAAATCAAAACAAACAAAAAACCCCCAACACCAAAACAAAAATCAATAGACAAATGACAAACGAATGCCCACATAAAGTGAAACAAAAAGCCCACCAAAAACCTCAACAAAACATGGAGCTTTGTGGGTCCCACTGCCCCTAATCAGTCGCTGCACATCAATGTTCACAGGGAGGGGAGGAGCTGGAGAACAGGTTCTCCAGGGATGAGTTAAGTTGGGAACCACCCAGGAGACTGTTTTGGAGGACAGCTTGTTTATTTATTTTTAAAATGTCTAATTAATTAATTAATTAATTAATTAACTTACTTGTCATCCTGATTGCAGTCTCCCCTCTCTTCACAGTCCTCCCCCCACACTGCCCCTCCCCTTTATGCCCCTCCTCTTCTATGAGAAGGGGTATCTCCCCTCCCAACCCGGGTACCAGTCTACCCTGGCACATCATGTCACTGCAGGACTAGGCACATCCTCTCCCACTGAGGCCAGATAAGGCAGCCCATCAGGGACCAGGATCTACAGGCAGGCTGTCCCTGACTTTGTTGCCAGTGGGGAGAGGGGTAAGCCTATATAGCTGGAGTCAGCGGGGACGGGAGGAAAACCACAAGGGAGTAAGTGCTGTAGCAGGGACAGGGACCGTCCAGTCTTATCAGCTAGATAAGCAGACTGCCGGTCCCATGATTTCTGAGAAGCCCATTCTTTGCGTGGGAAAACAGAAGCCTCATGGGCTCTATCAGGATATAGCCTTTGTTTTGCTGAGCTCTGTGAGAGACATTTGGGGTATGAGCAATGCTCTTCTGTCCCTCATCTGGCTTGGGAATCCACAGAGTTTATTTTGTGTTGGCCAACTATTCCTGGGCATGGGGCCTACCCTGGTATGTGGTTGATATACCCAGTGACACTCCATTGGAGAATACTGTTGCCAGCAGTTATCAATTGCAAATAATAACTTCTTGGTTAAGGATGGGACCCTATGTTTACTTTAACTCTCCTTGGTAGAACCGTGTCTGGGCTTGAACCGGTGCAGGTCTTGTGTGTGTGTGTGTGTGTGTGTGTGTGTGTGTGTGTGTGATGTGTGTAGAGTTGCATCAGTCCTGTTGTGTCTGGAAGGCTGTTCCAGGACACTGTTGTAAGAGCTTAAGAACTGGATTCATAGAGTAAAACAATCCCTAAACCAAATACTTCGGCATCATGAATCCTCTGTAGAGCATTCTCTTGGTTTGAGGAAAGGTCATGGTTTGGATGTGGATTTTGTCCATAAACATTTGGCATCCTCCCTCTAGGAGGAGTCTGAGGAAATCACTTTATTTTGAACCACTAGGAACCCTTTCACAATTCCTATCCAGTATACACTTCAGCACTTTTATTTATTTATTTATTTATTTATTTATTTATTTATTTATTTATATTTTTGGTTTTGGCTTTTTCGAGACAGGGTTTCTCTGTATAGCCCTGGCTGTCCTGGAACTCACTCTGTAGATCAGGCTGGCCTTGAACTCAGAAATCTGCCTGCCTCTGCCTTCCAGAGTGCTGGGATTACAGGCGTGCGCCACCACCGCCCGGATGTATTTACTTTTTTATGTTTGTTTCTTTCAATAGATGGAAAGTTCATCCTGTGAACAGTGTTGTTTCCTGAGCCCCCAATATGGGTGGACCGTGGCAGTCTGTAAAGTGTTACTTAGTAAATATTTGCTGTAGAAGTGAAGGTTAGAACATAGGAGTTAGGTGTACAGGTGTTGAGTTCTGGCTCTTTTGACAATCAATAACAAGATAATAATTTTTTTGTTTTTGTTTTTGTTTTTTTCAAGACAGTGTTTCTCTGTGTAGTTCTGGCTGTCCTGGAACTCACTCTGTAGACCAGGTTGGCCTTGAACTCAGAAATCCGCCTGCCTCTGCCTCCCAAGTGCTGGGATTAAAGGCGTGTGCCGCCGCCGCCGCCACCACCACCCGGCGATAATGATCTTCTAAGCCTACTTTGTTATTTACCTGTGTAATGAAAATTTCAATTCCATATAATTTCAGTGAGGTTAAGAACGCAAGTATAGGGGCTGGAGAGATAGCTCAGCGGTTAAGAGCACCGACTGCTCTTCTGAAGGTCCTGAGTTCAAATACCAGCAACCACATGGTAGTTCACAACCATCCATAATGAGATCTGATGCCTTCTTCTGGTGTGTCTGAAAACAACTACAGTGTACTTACATGTAATAAATAAATAAATCTTAAAAAAATAAAAGAACGCAAGTTATATGCAAAGGGCTTGGCCTTCTACAAAGGAACACAGCATACACTTCTTGAATTAAATGAGAGCTGTTGCCATCAATGCCATGACAAGGAGATTCTGAGTTCTAGACCATTTCTCTTCCTCTTTCTGTTGCTTAATGTAATTGTTTAAAACAAAGATTGATATAACTAGAGATTATAATAATTAGCCTTGCCAGTCAAGTATTAGGGTAAGTTGACATTTTCCTTTATTATTTCAAGCTTATTCTCGCTTTCTACCTCCAAGCAATGTGTGTGTATTGTGTGTGTGTATGCATTATTTGCTATATATAGGTATGTATTCCTTGCTATGAGGAAACAAAAATATCAGCTCACTGGACTAGAGATAAAAGCAGATTGACCTTGCGGTAGCAAGGTAAGAGGTCTTTTTGAAGAACTAGACCAATATAAGCAGCGGTCACCTAGAAAACTGGAAAGTGGTTTCCACATCTTTGTTTTCTTACCAACTGACCAAACATGAGAGATGAAACTCAATATCTGGCAAAGGCTCTCCTGCTGGGCTCTCTCCAGCATCTTCCACATTTCTAAGCAATTGGTTCAAGAAGCACACTTTGTGCTTTTTATTAAAGACATGATCAGGGTAGGTTTTTTTTTTCGCTGTAAGAGATTTAATTTGCCAGTGAACTATAGCTTTAGCTTGGCCATCTGGAAAAATAAACTCCTCAAGAGCCATGTAATTTGTCCTTTGTCTGGTTTCAAGCCATGGATCTGAGGGATTAGTGTCCAGCAAACAGCAAACAGGCGCTTTCCTGGCTCCTTGAAGCTCCCTCCTTTCTCCTAAGGCATCTCCCTAAGTTACAAGTTAACAAATGGTTCTTATTCATGTAATGCCTTTGTCAACACTATGTATATATAAACCTGATTTTCAATCTAACCAAGCAGCTTTCTTTTTCTAGTTAGGGGGCCAGTGCCATATGGACTAAAACCTGAGGTCAGAAAAAGAGTATTGCCTGGGATGCAGGCTGACCCACCAGCTGTGCCCTTGCATGGAAGAAGAGGGGGTGGCTGGCAGGAGAAAACAGTTCTCTCTCTCAGCTCAGAATGTGTCCGTTTTTCCCCAGCCCACCAAGTTCTTAGCCTGGTTGTCACAGGAGACAATTCCCATGTTTTCCTAAGATTAATTGTTATTTCTCCCCAAAGCCTAAATACCAGGTCGACTTTATTTGAGCACAGCATGAAGGAATCAGAGCTTGGCAAGGCAATCTGCAAAAAACTGTGTGCTCAGATAAAAACCACAGTGCCTGATAACTTGTATACATTTCGATTTGGAGAGAAGTTGCAGAATCACTTTCTGTTTTCTTTCATTAAGAAAGCGATAAGAAGGAACTCACTTGGGTTAGCACGTGAGCTGTGGGGGTAGATATGCCTTCTGCTTTGTTAGGCAAATCATCTCGTTGGATGTACATGGCCCCAGTAAACCTCACTTTTTGAATCTGTACTATGGGGGCACCATGACTAATCGTGAAATCCCTTTGGGAAGATTATGATGATTACATGAGTTCCTGCAGACAAGATGATGCTAACGAAAGCTCAATTGCTTTTGGGAGGTTTATCCTTCACGCTCCCATATATTGTGCAAGGATTTTTATATTATAATGACCATTTTAAGAATTTGCATCTGTGGCAGTAGTAAGGCCAAGTACTCCATTACTACTTGAGAGGAACTGTTGAAACACAGGCAGGCTAACATATTCCCAGCTTTTCGTGTATTTCCAGGATGTAAATCTCAATGCACAGATAATTTGTTCACCAAATTCTGTTGGTTAATTGTGTATTTGCCAAAGCAACAAATCCTGATTATAAGAAAAACATTGTAAAATTGTACCTTGTTGTCTTAGTGTTTAAGCAGTGACTTAGTAACTCATGATATCTCTCAGTCTTTGTGGGGCAGTGGCTACAGAACATGGCCAGGGTCTTTCTTTATTTCTCTTAACACTATCATTTGCTTTTCTATCCAGCTTTACAAAGAAGAAATCAGTTACTTTCAAAGATTCCACCACAGACTCAACAAAAATCTGAAACTCCATTAGTTTGCTAGAGCTGCAACCACAAAGAACCACAAACTTGTTTAAAGAACAAACACTTCTTGTCTCACAGTCACAGAGAGTTGAGGTATGAGATTCAGGTATGGACAGGGCGTGTCCTTTCTGAAAACAATGTGGGAAGTATCTAAGACAATCTCCTTGGCTTGGAGGTCACCATGTTCTCCCTGGTGTTCTCTCTCTGTGTTGATTTTCATTAGTTCCACTTAATTCTGTGGCAATTTTTTTCTTGTATATAGGGAGCCAGTCATACTGAATGAGGGCACACATTAAGGACCATTCTTCAACCCAATTTCCTTGTAAAAATGCTATCCTCCACATAATGTCACATTCTGAGCTAGTGGGGGCTAGGACTATGATGTGTGCAAATTTTGGGGTACACAATTTAATCCATGTAACCATTGGTGGAATATACTCTGTTGCAAAGTTTAATGTGTGGATTGAATTAGAATAAAGGAAGCTCCGGGTTCCCATTACTAACCTCAGGACATCTTTTATGGCTTTTACTACCGTACACTGCCACCTCTCGCTCCATTAAACTCAACAAACTAGTTGTTTCCTCACAAATTCTTGTTGGACAACCTCCATTTCCCCTGCATCTCCTTAGGAAGGACCTTTGTTACACTTTCCAGGAGAGAGTGTTGCTTTCTTACCCTGAGCTCATCCTCCCCAAACAGTTTTTCCTTGCGACAAAATACCAGATGAATACTTCTTTTTTAAAAAAATACATTTTTAAATAGTCAGTGACAAGACTGCTGGACATTAGCACTGCTGACATTTTTGGGCGGGGTAACTCTCTGTTGTAGAGAAATGTTCTGTGCCCTGGAGGATGTTGAGCAGTGTCTGTACTCAACATAAACATTCTCACATCATTCCTCTTGTATTTTCAGATAGAAATAAATACCTATGCAGGTGGGTGGCAAAATCTCTAGTGTTTGAAAAATAGCTGAGCTAACAGGGTGTCTGACTTTTCTTTTCTTTCTTTCTTTCTTTCTTTCTTTCTTTCTTTCTTTCTTT
The DNA here is from genome assembly GCA_964023405.1 of Apodemus agrarius. Taxonomy (NCBI): domain Eukaryota; kingdom Metazoa; phylum Chordata; class Mammalia; order Rodentia; family Muridae; genus Apodemus; species Apodemus agrarius. Next base: position 64,689,210 of record OZ030009.1, on the reverse strand, counting down.
CTCTTTCTTTCTTTCTTTCTTTCTTTTTTTTTTTTTTTTTGGTTTTTTCGAGACAGGGTTTCTCTGTGTAGTCCTGGCTGTCCTGCAACTCACTCTGTAGACCAGCCTGGCCTCGAACTCAGAAATCCACCTGCCTCTGCCTCCCAAGTGCTGGGATTACAGGCGTGCGCCACCACGCCCGGCTAATAGCTGAGCTAAAATGTGGGCAGATGATCTGGTCTAAAAGAGCAGAAGAGGTGTTGACTGCAACATTTCCAAGGGTACCTGACATAGCAAAGAAAGAAAGTGCCTTTTCACCTTTTCCAGAAGATGATGTTGTCTTGATAACAAAGTTGGTAATAACATTATTTCACTAAGGATGACAGACTGGGAGAAGTAAATATGCCCATGTCGGTGATGACATTGTCTAGCTACTAAACCACATGGCAATGTTAAACCAGTCCTAAGAGAGGACACATGGTGTTATTAAACCCACCTTAACTTGCGTATTCTATCAATTGCGGTTTTAAATCATCCTAACACATCATATGCAACACAACGAGACATGGCAATAACTTTTCTACTCTACTTGTTTTAGCTAGGAAATTACAACTGTTGTTATTTAAACATAATATTTACATAAAAAGCCAACTTGCACCACTAGTACTGATGTTACAAACTCGGTGTAAAGTTTTGGTTTACTTATATGAAAGCCTCAGTCTTTCACTATAAATACAAACGATCCAAGTGTTGGTGGTAAATTAGGGGATGTGAACAGTCTCGTTAGTGCATTCAGTAAGGCTTATTTGCGACAGATAGAAATAAATGCTTGGCCTTGGTGGTGTTGTGTAATTCCTTAATCACAGGAGACAAATCAACGTCCTGAAGCCTGACTGTAGCTCGTTGTCCTGGATGTTGTAACATTGGGGCCAGTTTGATGCCTTTGATGGTTTCCTCCCTCAAGGCTCTGTCCTCTAAACTTCACGACACTGCATTTCTTGGGACGCTTTTCTGCATTTATCAGTGTTTCTTCCTCTCTCTCTCTCTCTCTCTCTCTCTCTCTCTCTCTCTCTCCCCTCTCTTTCTCTCTCTTGTGTTTTTTCCTCCAGAAAGGTGATTTAGGAGAAAATTTAGACATTTTGGTGTCAGCTGAATATGATATGCTATTATATATATGACAAATTACAGTAACATTATATTAAAGCGCACATTTTTCCTTCCCATAGCAGGGTTACAGAGTGGCTGCCTACTGGGACTCTGACTGAGGAAACAGCTGGCAGACTGGAAGCACACAATAAGATTCTCCCTCTTTAACAGTTCCATCACTGTGGATATTCTTCAACCCTCTGCTTTCAACCTTCATCTTCAATAAACTGCCAATTTGAAATTAATGACCTCATAAAACTTCAATCTAATTCTACATTGCGTCTCAGAAAAGCTGCGGTGGTGGCCTCTTCTTGGTGTTTTCTTACAGGGACTATAATGGTCACTTTTAAATAAACATTCTCAAAGAAAACCAATTTTACTCAGAAACTCTTCATTTTATAACTTCACGGTTTTAGCTAACGAATTCATATTAAAGCATATAAATTTGTGAGATGTCAGTGCATATATGTTAAGCAATGACACCTCAAATGGATGACACACTTTTAGAAGCTGTAATAATTGCTAGATAACATCCTTTTATTACTAAATGTAAAGTAAGCACTTATATAGGACAGTTTTCAACTTATTATTTATAAGCCGATGTAACAAATAAGTTACATGCAAAAATACAAAGCAAGGAGAGAAATGGAGAAAAAATAAGAAACATTAATATTATGTATCTGTGTGGTAACTTGCTTGTTAATTATTATTTATCAGGAACAAACTAGCTATTCACAATGGTTTACTGAAGGCTGCATGGGTTAAAGAAAATAATAGTAAATTAAAAGGACATACCTAGTTCTGTCACAGGCCTTGGACATATGGCTTCATCTTTAGTAGTATTCATTACCTATAAATATTGAATGTCATGCACGTCACTGGATGCAGTCATCAAGAAAACACTACGAGGTGACATTATTTCCCATAGGTAACACAAATTCATCTTTAGCTAAATGATATCCTGGCTGGAATTCAAAGATCTACTCACAGTCCATATAAAAAGGGGACCCAAACCCTAGCAATTGCCTCTTTCATTAGCAATGTTACTGTATATTACTGTATGTTGTGTGCATTTTCCTGAACAAATGTCTATTCACCCCACATAGGACATTGACAAGAGACCAGTGCAATGTTTCCTCTCAGTTGTAGCTTGGTGAGCCAATGAGTTTCTTAAGGCTACATACAGAAGCCCTGATGAAAGATTACTCCCAAGTGCATGGGAGACTCAAAAGCATCTACCTCAAAGAAAACCCCACTCCAGTGTGGGGGATGACTCAGGGTAGATAAACCCTTGGCACTCTCTGTCCAACTTTCATACAGTTTCTACAGAAGAAAATTTCTCCAACAACTGACTATTGCTTTGCTTTTATAACTTCAGAGAGGAGCCCTGTGAATTTCCTAACTCTCCGAACTTAACTTTCATAACGATGGTGAGCACTGTGAGGCCCCTTCTCCCCTGCGTGGAGGAAGATACAATATCTCAGAGCCATCCTTCTTTGCTCAGTCTGGATAATCTTCAATTGTCAGAGGATTGTTAGAGAATATTTGTTGCAGACTGCTTGACACCAGTTACAGGAGTTGAGGGATAACAAACATACATTCAAAACAGGTACTGTATTTTTCTGGGGAAATTATACCCTTAAAGTGAATAGCGCTGGCTGAAGCCCAATTTCAGGAGTCCCTCCTCCTCCTTCACTATTCCCCACTGCTCCCTGGTGGTAGTGTTATTTGAGGGTGATAGGAGACCTCTCATCTTCTACCAGGTCACCTGCCTCTCATTTCGGTGTCATTTGATATGTCCTGTATCATGAATTCCATGTAAGTAGTAGAATTATTCTGTGAACTGTCTAAAATATTCAACAAAGGCCTAAGGATTTCTTTTTGTCTCCAGTGGTCAAGCCTTGCAAGCACAAGGACCTGAGTTTGATGGCCTTCACCATATAAAAACCAGGTACAGTAGCACACTGGCGAGATAGACTGGGGCTTGATGGCCAGCTGGTCTAGCCTAATTGTTGAACATCAAAATGAGAGACCATGGCTTATAGGAGGTAGATGGTGTTCCTTAGGATGATACTTGAGGTTGTCCTTAGACCTTCATATACACATGAATGTGATGTACACAAGCACCAGTACACGTGAGCACATACGTAAATACAAAATCTCCATAAAGTTTAGGAAAAATAAAAGACTGTGGAACTACTTGTCCCTTTGTAAACTAGATATGTTTTTGGTAGTAAAGCCACCATCTGGAGCTCAGAAAGTCCCCAGCTGATCACTGACTACCTACAGGACGTCAAGACATTATGAAAGGTCATGTTGGCTTTCCCCATGGAGGGCTACAAAGACTCTTAGAAGACAAAATTTCTTTTCTTTAGACAGAGGAAAGAATGGCATTGTATTATTGACACAGACACAGAATGTATTTGGAGTGAATCCTGATTTTTTTTTTTTTTTTTTTTTTTTTGCCAGAAAGTAAACTTTGCCCTGTGAATAGGGAGAATTTCTGCAGCATTGACTGGAATCCACATACAGATAGTTACTTCAAGTGGCTTTGGGAGCGAGGACTGGTGGGTGTGAAACAGTGAGAAGGGTGCTCCTTGTGTGCCTGCTAAAGCCTGTCACTTAGGGGCGTGCGCCTAATTATTTCTCTTTCATGCGCAGGTGTCATGTTTGCTGAAGGTGCTGTGAAAAGTTGCCAAGAGATAAATTCAGCTCTTTATGAGACTCATTTCGTGGCTTGGTGTTTATTTCTCTGGCAGCCTTCGCAATCTATCACTTGGAGCTGAACAGCTGTTTGCTTGTGCTTGCAAGTAGAAGTATCTGAAATTGTCCTGCATACATTGTTTTGAGAACATACCAGACACAGGATGCTTTTCTAGCATTTGGAAAGAAGGAAAGGAAACTTTGTCATTAGACAACTACTGACACTTATTGTGTTACTGGGATAGTGTTACATTCCCTCAGTGCTAGTTATAAAGACTGTAATTAACTGGGCGGTCTTTGGAGGCTCCTAACAACCTCAGAAGCATTTCCCCTTCTCAGATTTCAGCGACTGCCTTCCCTAAGTGAGAGCTGGAAAAGCAAAATAAGAAAACCTTTGAAACCATACAATGTCTGGCCCATCTTGGCTAACGGTGTTGCAATATAGCTGACATTACAACAGGTCGCCAGATAATTCATGGCATAAGCAACACAATTCAATACTTCACTTTTTATCAAGGTACAGTGTGTTCCTCCAGTAATACTTCCTGGCAACCAGTAGACAGAGTGATGGCTTCATCAGTTGTAGGCTTGATAGCAACATCTAAAAGGTTATCCTGCTATAACAGTTGGTCAAAGTAATAGTTAAAACCTCGGGACTTTTAGTTCAATAGGATATGATCAGGTATTCCTCTTTTCCTTCAGCAACCAATCTCCTAATTTATAGCAGACGCACCAGCCCGGTTCACTGATGGGAATTTGGATAGAAAGCCAAAGCCCCAGAGGCCATGCATAGGGAAAAGAAACTGATTTATTTATTGAGCAGGTATCTTTGTTTAGCTGGGAAGTCAATAACCTTCCAATCATTTTAAAGAGGAGTGTTTCCATTCCACTCTTGGAATGGTTGACACGATAGGAAAAAGGGAACTCAAGATTGCCACATTTTTTAGCGTAAGGAAAAGAGAAGTGAATAGGCCTGTGCCTTGTGTTCATAGTTACCTTCCTAATAAACCTGCTTAAACACCTGGGGGATTTGTCCCAGGGCTCTTTCACATTTCTGAAATGGAGTTTGTTTTTGAATCATTTAGATAGGATACACCCACTCTAAGAACTCTGGGCTTCAAGACTGGATATATGTTGAGGAAATCAGATAAGCTTGTATTCAGTATTATTTGATGGAAGTGAAGTAAAAGTTGCTGGAGAAAGGGTATTTTTGAGGTCTCACTATCAAGACCTGTTTCTGATGATTAACTAAGACTGCAAAATGCCAAAAATGCCTGCTGTCCACATCTTGAGCTAAGACTTTTAGTTCGATTAAAACCTTTAGTTCAAAAGGGTTGAATTTAAAAGAAAGAGTCCCAGAGAGATCATCACTTCCTCAAACCCAATTGAGAGTTAAGAGGGCTCAGGACATTTCAAAGGCAGAGAATTAGGTCCCCTGGAAAACAAAGAATGGGGATGGGAGAAAGAGAAAAGCCACCTTGCTGATTAGCAGCCCCCATGGAGAAAGTCTCTGCCAGTTGGCTTCCTTTGATGAGATTATAAACTTTGGACTTGTTCCCACAAAGAAGATAGAATATGTTGAAAGAGCAAGTTCCAGGCAGGCAGGGAAGACGTCCCTCATCCTTGGGAAAGTATGCTGTGGAATGAATGGCTGTGTCACATTTTCAAACCTGGGTCAGCTGGTTTCCTGCAGTTCTGGGTCAGTGCAGTTTAAGGTGGAACTTGCATCACGCTGGGGGAGATGACACCAATTTCCAGATAGGCAAATTCTTTGTAACACATTGTACATCTTTATGTAACTCATCAGTAGACTGTAAGCATTTGCTGTCTTTGAGATTGCTCTAATGTATTTTTCTCTGGTTACCCTGACCATTGAAAATGTGTCTAAGTTAACTTTCTATTGATTTTTGATACCACAGCCTGATGATTAATTTGGTGTTTTTCTATTCAGGTCTACTCTGTTCACCCTCTCACAGTTGAACATATTTGGAGAAGAGGCCGGATCTCAGAAGAATGTCCTATTCCTCACTTACTCCCGATTAAATATCCCTTTAAAATGTTCATAGTTATGTGTGGGGTGGGCTGTGGGCTGTCCTTAAGTACTTCATCTTATCCCATTTCACTCATTGCCTCTTCTCCCCCCACCCCTGTTTTCTATTTATCGAAACCGCATACATTAGTCAAGATACAGTATAAACTATATATTTGCATAAGTTGAAGATAGCATAGATAGAAAAAGCTGCCAACTTTCACAATCCTGCTGCATGGGGCAAGCTCTTGGTTATAGTGATTAAACTACAAGATGCCAAGAAGGAGAATCAGAGCAGTTTGGAGAGGCAGAGCTATACCATGAAGCTCTTCACAAAATGTCTTAGGTATTTCCAAAGTGGAGTGTGTGTGTGTGTGTGTGTGTGTGTGTGTGCATGTGTGAGAGTGATCAAGTATGGCTTGAAGATAAGGTAACATAACATAAGAGAAACAGAAATGTTCTTAAGAAAATTGTGAGGATTCATATCCCGGAGGCAACAATTCCTTAGGCCACTCCAAGCTTGGCATTTCTCATCTATAAAATGAACAACGGACGACTTCTTTCAAGTCATCGGACAGATTAAAGACCTATATTGGTAGTAGATCAGCATGTGGATTTCTATTCTTTCTCCTTGATTATATTTTCAGCTACTGTCAGCAGGACAGTTCGAATCCCTTATCTGCTCTTCCTTGTAATAAAAGAAAATCTCTCTTATGTGTGAAGTACTCTCATAACATGGGATGCCCATGAAATGCTATTGCATATGTAAGTACAAAATACAAGTTGGTTCTCATACTCCTATTGCTGTCAAACTGAATAGACTCAAGAAGACTCAGAACATATCCACAGAGGTAATGAAAGACAAAATTAGATGTGAAAAAGAATCACAGAGAATACAGTGTGCTCCCACAATAGAAAGACATGGACTCAAGACATGCAAAAGAGTTGGAATCTATTTTGCCACCAAATCTGTATAAGTCATTGAAACTTAGTTTCTTTACCTGTCAGACTAGGATCAATAACACTATCCTCTATCCAAGTAGAACCATTACGGTGACCAATGAGATAGATAAATAAAAGCATGTGGTACATGGCTGACATTTGAGAAACATCGTTTTCTTCTTAGATTTGATAGTAAGCTTGGCTCATTATACCTCCTTGGGGTATTTAGGGTTTAAGAGACCTGGATATTATGTCCTAAGTGCCCCACCACCTGACAGTGAGTGCCTCAGGCCCCAGGAGAACATGTTCTACCTCTAAAATGTATTCAGACTCCTCAACCCCCTTTTGAAAAATACTTTTGGATCCATGCCTGTTTTATGGCCCACAGTTTAAACCTTCCGGAGTAGCCAGCCAATCGTCCCACTCGCTTTTGAAGGCACACAGTCCTCATTTTGCTCGTGTGAAGACTGAGAACATTGTGTACCAGCGCCTTTGTTTTAGAGGGTATCATTTGTTGTTATCACTGACTGCTTTGTTAATTTTGTGAGCTGTAAAATGTAGTACTGTGTATTCCTGGGAAGTTTTTTTTTCCCCCTACTGAGAGTATTTATGTTAAACGCCTTTTTAATAGTCCGGGAGGGGAGATTGTGGCAATAAAACAAAGCATGTAAAAATTTAAAAATAAGCAGTACATTTATAGCAATTATATAGGGGTGTTATTAGCGATTAAATATAGTATTACAGAATAATGTGTCTAAAATGAGAAAAAAAAGAAGTTAATCTTTTTTAACCTAGCAATTTTTCTAGTTCTTTTTTTTTTTTTTTTCATAATACGCTGATGTTTTAGGATGCGGGAAGCATGAACTCTGTCACGCACGTCAGTTTGTCGAGTGTGGTAGAATGCTTAAATTGCTGCTTTGTCACTCAAATTGTTAGTTAAGGAAAATGAGCTGAGCCTCCCTTTTATTATTGTCAAATGTGGATTTTAATAAAATCTTGGTATTCCTAATGTTCTCTACTTTAGCTCTTTCATATTTGGATTTCCTTCCCAGGCCATGGAGATATGAGCTCATGTCCCCGTTCCTGTATATCTTGGCTCATAGCTTTCTCCTTCTGGGAAGAAATTAGAAATTAGTCGATCCTTTTAAAGATTAGATTTATTTCTTTTCAGGGAATACAGTAATGTTTGTTTCGAGTCCACCCTGCCCATCCACGTGCTTTCTAGAAATTGTTTCGTTTTATTGCAATAAGCTATAAGCTTGAGTGGCTTCATGCCAGAGATGAGGAAGAAGTGGCCCAGAGTGTTCATAAATTATCCTACGTTCTGATTTGATGAGTAAATGAGTTGAAACTATAACCTTGTCCTACCTAGTAAATGTAATCATAAACCTCCAATCCAAGAGACTACTGAAAGTTTTGCTAATTAATTAAAAGAGTTTACAGCAACTCTTATTTAAACAAATGGCCACTTTTTCCACACAAAATATTATGTAGGGTAATGATTCATCTTTTTATATCCCCTTATAGTTGACAGAGCAGGCTTTGGAAGGGATGGATGGAGAATTTCTTTAAAAAATGTTAACTTTCAAGTATATGTTATACATAACATGCCAGGTTTTGTGTGTGTGTGTGTGTGTGTGTGTGTGTGTGTGTGAGTGAGAGAGAGAGAAACAGAGAGAGAAACAGAGAGAGAGAAACAGAAAGAAAGAGAGAGAAACAGAGAAACAAACAGAGAAGAAAGAGAAAGAGGCAGAGAGACAGAGAAAAAAGAGAGGTGTGTGTGGGATCTAAGACAAATAAAGCTAGGTGTCTAAGAGCTAAATCCACTAGGAGAGATGGGTAGGCGTCAGCCCCTGGTCTTAACTTTTCTAAATTAAGATTCTCTAAATTGGCTATGAATCCATGTCCTTGGGCAGGAAATAAAGAACAGAGGCCCAGTGTCGTGGGATCTGAGACTTCATATAACTAAGTTTTAAGGATACATTGTGCTGTACTCTAATAATGAGACAGCTAGCCTAAAGTATGTATTGAAATTACCATCTCCTTCTTAAGTGGTGCCGATAGCAATTCTATGTCCCCTTCTTCAGAACTTGCAGTTAAATCTTCTTAAAATGTGTTTCAAGTTTTTTGAAATTGACAAATTGTTCCACACAACATCTAAGAGGACCGTGTTGGTGAGGACAGGTGGATCCAAGATATCTGAGTATGTTTCTCAAACTGGCATTCCCTGTGGGGGAGCAAGATAGTGAAAGGATTTTGAGTCACAAGCTTTTCTGGGGACATACTTATAAATATTTTGAGACCTGAGGGGGCAGGTACCAACTTCACTTGAGGACAAGAACCACACACCCAGCTACATAGTTTTAAAGAATAGTCTGTACTTTGCTGGATTACAAGGCATACTTGTTATAGCAAACAGGAAACTGACTTACATTTGTGCAATCCTTATTAAAGGCAGGTTTTAGGAAGCTGGGCATTTGAGAAGAGCAAGCAACTGTGAAAAGAATAGCTTCTGCTTACTTTGGTCAAGCCCAGATTGAGATGGATTAACTCAGGCAATCAGTTGTAATGGAGTTGATATCTGGAAAGAGGGGTGTTTGGCTCATTCGGAGATAAGCCTCTTTCTATGGTTCTTTTTCCTTGATCACTCCTATCCTCCCACGCCAGGCCAACCTTCAGGCATAGTGGTGAGCTGGGGAATGAGTGACTCTGGAAACGTTCCTTAACCCAGCTGTGGTATGCATTGTCCAAGGCTCGAGGCTTACACAGCGACAGGCTTTCCCACCTTGTCATTAGGTCTACTGGCAAAAGAGCTCCTTTCTCATGAACTGACCCGTGCTCCCAGCAGGTCACCCCAGATGGAGGTTCGCTGCTTTATGCAGAGGCTTCTAGATCCTCAGATGTTTTAGCCAAGATGCAAATCTGGGGAAACACTTACACTGCTTCTCTTTCTTGACTACTGGGCGAAACGAGTCTACCCCATGACCAAAGGCGGAGCTTCGGTGCACACGGTGGGTTCTTTCTGAATGTTACTACAGTTTGGTAAGAATAAGCATGCCCTCCTCTTTATGTTTCCCCTTCACTTATGCTTAAAAACAGGTAATTGGAGCAGGGCTTCAGATGTAAGCTTGCCCAAAGGCTAAGCCTCCTTCTAATGACACACACTTGTTCTTCTTTAGAGAGGCAGTCTTCCACTCATTATCTCTAAATTAGTTCCCTTTTCTCCCCGGCTTTAGTATTCATCTACCTCCTCCTTTTCCTTTCGGACTTTTTTCCAAGTGAACCATGACAAAGTGTGTCTTTGTGAGAGTGTGTATCTGCGCGGCAGTACATCTGTGTGACTGCGTCCCACCCACCCACCCCCGCCCCCACCTGCACCCCTCGCTCACACTAAGTGTTTATTTAAGCCAATGCAGTGGAAAATTGACAACAATCTTTGGCATAATGATCCCACCTCGATCCTGGAAGAAAATGTAGGTGAAAGTGGAGAAAGCCGAAGTGCTGTTTCAGGGCTGCAGGGTTTCCCTTGTCAGGGCTCGGTGCCAGCGGCCGAACACAGAGAAGAAGTGAAGCATGCTTCTGAGGGTGTAAAAGTGTAATAAAAGCAAGCATCCTGTTCCATCAAAGTTTTATACAGTGTTCATGTAATACTATAGCCATTTAGATGCATGAAACCGGGCAGTGACAAAGATAAATACCGAAGTGGCTTTCTTTGTTCAGCTCTAAGCTGGAATTCCTGCTTCGCCCTCTAACTTAACTCGGCTTAGCCTTCTAGTGACCCAGTTTTCTTTTCTTTTCTTTTTCCTTTTTTTCGTATGAAAGAGGTAGAATGGTACTCCCTTCCCAAGTATGTGATGGGGATAAAAGGAGATAATATGACAAATCATTAGTGCATAATCTGTTATATTATAGACAATAAGTCATGTTAAAATTAACTATGGTTCCTAATTTTGTTATAATAGTTGGGAAAAATCTTGGCTTATTAGTCTGAAAACTTGAACATGGATTTTTCTCCATTCCTAAGATTTCTCCCCTCCCCCCTTTCAACTTGAAAAAGCACATAGCATTTCTGAGGTTGACCAGGCACTCTTACAATGTGCCTGACATCCCAATTATCTAATACTCACACAGGTGTGTAAGGTGTATTAGCAGTTCCCTTATAAACGGGAGCTCCATCTGGCTCATCCCATTCCATTTTATCTTCACTTCCTTTAATGCTTAAAATGTAGCCATCCCTTCCTTCTCCCACCACACTCCAGCTCAGACGTCCTCCTTGCTCTTCTTTGTCTCACAGGTTCTGACAAGCCCAGGATGTGGCAGACTGTCAAACTGCTTCCCTCCCACGGCGCCATCTTCCTTTCTTGCACATTCCCTTTCCTCTCCCTGGTTTTTTTTTTTTTTTATTAACTTCTGACCTTCAATGAAACCAGAGTTAACATACACACACAGATACACACACACACACATACATACACAAATACACACATACAAACAGACACATACACGGTGGGGGAGAGAGAGAGAGAGAGAGAGAGAGAGAGAGAGAGAGAGAGAGAGAGAGAGAGAATGAGGAGCAGGCATAAGGGCAGTTAAGGATTCTAACCCTGGCTGTGAGATTTTAGTAATATCATATTCCAATGCCTTGGTGCCCTCAACAGTAAAACAGATGATCCAGCTGTAGCTTTAGTGATTGTTACTTAATTATAGACCAAAAGGCTACAGATTCACTTTTTATGCTGCGATCCTCTTGAGTTGTTTAGCCTGTTCTGTAAAGAGAGTTGAGAACAATCATAATACCCGTCTTATGTAAAAACTGTGGATTTTGTATTATTGAAATTTATCATTTGATATTGGAATTTATTCTCCACAAAAATGATTATGCCATACATCATTTTAAGGGGATTTATTATTATTATTATTATTATTATTATTATTATTATTATTTTTCCCAGAGGAACTGTTAAACATTCAGTACAATGGTGGTTCGAGAAGTTTTGCAGTAAAGACAAGAGCTTTGAAGATTCGGAGAGTGGTGGCTGGCCTTTGCAAATGGAGAGTACCCCCCACCCCCCAGAACAGTCACCATGGTGATCTTAGACTCCAAGACTTAGAGCCATGTGAAAATTTGCTTAGGGACTTAGCGTGAATCGAGTAGGTATTTGAAGCAAAATGGAAAGGTGAGAATCTTGAGAAGTGGATGCTTCTCGATCTGAACACCTCAAGATGTCATTTTGAACCACTATCCTCTCTTCATCCACCCAACATGAACTAAGCAGTTCTAGATCAGATTGTGACACAAGACAAAAAATATATTACCTAGCTTCCTGTTTAGACCAAGCAAAGGTTTTAAGTGAGAACCAACAGAAGTCCTGGGATGAATTTTTCACAAGGAACAAAGGAAGGCTTCATAGTTTCCTATTATTCATACATTCTGGCTTTCCTTTAACACCTGCAGCACAGTCTAGGAGGAAGTGATAGGTTGGTTATGACATAGGAAACACAACTTTAGTCTGAAATTCCTAAGGTTTTCAGTTGAAAAACCCAACCCTCAAACCATCACAGTGACTTAGGTTTTTCTGTTCTCCAAGTTGCGTTTACTTTAATATAAATAGCTTTCCTTTAGAAATCAATTCTATACTTTGTTCAAAGGTTATCTGATATAGTTCCTTGAGGTTAGAACTGGGGAATTGCTACTTTTCTATAAGTGAAAAAGAACATTCGTACTCAGGTTGATTCTGTCCTGTCCTCATGAGGCGGATCATTCATACACATCTACTGTTTATTCTGCAGCCGTTTTTAGTCACAAAAATTCCTTCCCCACAAAGGGCAGTGGATTCTCTGTGAAAGAAATGAACACATCTGCCTTTGTTTGGGAGGGGATTCATTAGGAATGTGAATGTGTTCACATGTTGAGTTGTTTATCACATGTAGCAGAACTTCAGCCTAACTTGTTTTCCACTTAGATGTGAACCCATATTTATTTTTGGGAGGAAATCCAACCCACATGTATCTACCTTAGATGGCTTGTTGGCTTTAACTTGTAGGGATCAGGAAGTTACTTTCATCAACATTACAAAAGGCCCAAAGATCAGTGAATTTTAACCTTGGCAGATGTGGTTTCCAACTTGAAAGGCAGAACACAGGTTCCAGGTAATAACAAAGGAAAGATAAACATTGGTCTTAAGTGTCTTCGAAGTTAAGAAGGGCAGGAAAGATGGGATATGTTCTAAGAATTACTCATTGTTTCATTTTGTCCCAAAGCCAATGTAATTTGTTCTTGAATGTGGTTGTCACATGCATAGACTTTGGCACATGTTGTTGAAGATGTTCCAACTATAATGTGAAGCCTTAGTGTGAAAAGAAAAAAAATACAATAATAGAATTTTTGATTTTGATTATTTATGCCCTTCAAAATAGAAATTATGAATACATGGTGTTTTTCTTAAGGAGGCTTACTGCTTTGATATGCATTTAATATAAAACACAGGAACACTAAAAAAGAGATATTTTTACATCATTTAAAAATGTATAATTTGCTTATATATTCATGTAAATTTATTTATTAAAATAAAATGCTGTTTAACAAAGCAGTCCTTCTACTTTTTCTTTATCTACTGTAAAGTGGGAAGATGTACAAACTCTTCTGATTGTCTGTTCTTTAGATAGCTCAGCCCAAAGTTTATCCATGGGAAAGTGATCTCTTTAGACTGACTGTCCTTGGCCTAAATACCAGTTCCCAGGAGTGGTAGGGAATATTGAAAAACAAATTCTACAGGACCTGGGCCAGCTGGAAAACTTGGTACAGAGAAACAGACCCCAAAACAGAATTTCTGAAGGTGGCCTGTGGTACTGAGAAGAAGCAAAACTCCTGGACCATTTGAAGTCAAAAGACAGAGTCCTAGTATCATCATAACTCATATGTAAAGCAGGTACTCTTTCTAGTTGGATCTTAGCCATGATCTTTCTGCATAAGATTCTGGTGTGGTCAGAAGTTCCCATAGTTCTCTTCTTCAAGTCAAGTAACAATGTAATAAGTGTTGTGTTTAGGCTACAGATAATCCTCAGGCAGGGGCTCTCAGAGCTGCTTTCCCACACTGCTAGATCTGCCCTATCTGAAAGGTTGCTACAATGGTAGCAGCTCTCAGGCTTATCCTGGTAACTGCTCGCTCATAAACCTTGGGGCTGTATTCAACAATCTATACCTGGGAAAGAGCCTAACCATGTGATTATCATACTTGCTAAAATTGAACAGTCCCTGTTCTAATGCAGTTAGCATCTATGGGTTTTTGAGATTTCATCTCTATGCAATTTGACCACATTTAGTTGAAATCACCCACAGTTCTGTAAGCACTACATATTTTAAGTCAGTGCTCAGATATTTTTCCTCCCTGGAATACTTACCCTCTGATACCCTGGTCAGCTTCTTCAGCTGAGCCTCCCAACAGATGCCACTACTGAAGTGTAGTCCGGCTGTCTGAACTTAGTATACCCTACTTAGCACTAAATGAGACAAGCTGGATTTAGGTAACCTATATGAAAAAGGAGATTGATTGTCTATTTCTGGAATTTTCAAAAGCCATAGAACATAGCACTGGCATGACTTCTGCTGTACTTCCGTGGAACTATGATGTAAATTCTTTCTGGGGCCAGATTAAAAAGGATCTTGGTCTCTAAATGTTCAACACTTTGGGATAGGCCTTCTTTTCTAATACCTTATGCTAACTAGCCTGGGGTGATGCAAAAACTGTAGTCTTAGATTTCCCCTTCAGTGAAAGTTCACTGAAATTTCCTGTTCTCTACTCTCTTGTGTAATGGTAATGGCTCCAGTTATCTGTTCTGTGAATTTCTGTATTTATAAAAGCCACATGTAAGGCGTGGTTATCCTTGCTCTTGTCTGGTACTAGAGAGTCACTCACGACTGCGAACTTGATGGATATGTTTTCTTCAAGGATCACTCCTTGAAAATGTATTCTTGGGGCTGGAGAGATGGCTCAGCGGTTAAGAGCACCGACTGCTCTTCCGAAGGTCTTGAGTTCAAAATCCCAGCAACCACATGGTGGCTCACAAACATCCAGAACAAGATCTGTGCCCTCTTCTGGTGTGTCTGAAGACAGCTACAGCGTACTTAAGTAATAAATAAATAAATCTAAAAAAATAATTAAAAAAATGAAAATGTATTCTTAGGGCTTTATTCCAATTCTAGGTTGGCAGGTGTCTACAGAATCTGGGGCTATGCCATGTGTTGTCTCCTTTTCCTTCTAGCCTGAGTTTGTCTCCAGTTCTCTGAGCCCAACTGTGGATTTCAGTTCATTGCAGCCACAGCCGCCAAATGATGTTGGCATGTGGTAACCATGTTTGTTAAATAAGTGAAAGGGGTAGATGTCCTGCTGGGAATGGGAGCACCTCTCATCAGTGGGCAGCTTAGGCAGAGTCCAGTCAGTGCATATGGTTAGTTGAAGGAGAGTATACTCAGAAATGACAGATCCCAAAATTGTTGGGACACATCCTGAACAATTTTATACTGTGATGTGCACTCAAGACATTTAAATGTGAGTGTGTGTGTGTGTCCCCTAATTTGGATCTGAAGTGTATTTTAAAAGTCTATGTGTTAGAGGTTTTGTTCCTAAGGTGACAGAATCTTTAGGAGGTGGGGTCTAGTGGATGGTCTTCAGATTATTTGAGAGTATGTCTTTAAAAGGCATAGTGGGGTCTGAAACCCTCTCCCACTCATTTGAGGAATATAGATTCATTCTGCAATGTGCCAGCTGTGATTGTCACTTGTACCCCTACCAGATACTCAAAAGAAAGAGAACTACTGTTCAGGAACTTAAATCTCCCACACTGTGAGGAAAAATAACCTTTCATCCATCATAAACTGATAATTTCAAATATTTGTTATAGTTAGTTGGCGCTTACCAACACATAAACATGCATACAGTTCTTTCTATCCTCAAGTTGATGAAATAGGGATTATTATGATTCCTAGATCACAAGACATGTGAAGTAAGGACTTGGAGGGGTTATTATACAGAACTTTCCTTTTAACCTTGGAGCTTCTGTGGTCTTGTGCTATTAACTACTTCAGACTGGACTTCTGTCTATCAGAGCCAGTACACTCAATGAAAATCTCAAAGATCTTGTTATGTGCAAAACTTTCAAATGTAAACTGTGAAGCAAATGTTGCTCAGCAAGAAAAAGGAACAAACTATTGATATGTGAAGCAAGATGAACAAATCTCCAAAACATGGTGACTATATTTAGACACAGAAAAAAAAAAGAGCAGTAAAATTGATCAATTAGATTAAAAATCAGAAAGAACGCTGGCTCCCTTTGAGGACAGAGAACAAAGAGAGTGGAAACAGAGCAGCATAAAGAACGCAGACCAGAGGTGTGGTCTGTGTTTGCATGTGGTGCTGAATGCACGGAGCATATGTTTATCAAAGCTTACTAAAGTGTATATGTAAGAGCTGCATATTACAGTTCATAATTATAAGAGCAAAATCAAGTTTGTATAAAAGTAACAGTTACATAGGGGAGAAAGGAAGACTTACGATATCCACATGTTTCAGTATATGAACAATGGAGCCCACGCACAATTGAAGACATAATAAAGTAGTTGGATTCTTGCATCTGCTCCTAATGAATAAAATTAGATTTCGATTTTAAATTGAGTCCTGTCAAAAGAGAATATCACATCTTGCAATTATACACGTATACTTTTACACTTAGGGACTCAGTTAGAATGGGACAGCTGTAAGTGAAGACAAACAGGAAACAAGGCAGGAGCATGGTAGACCATTCAAATGTCAAGATATTTAACTGCTTGGGAGGAGGCCAGAGATAAAGCTTACGTTGAGGCATTGTTTGACAACATATTTAGTTAAATATTCAAGCATTATGAAGAGACTTAAATAAGTATGAGTAAAACACACAAATGCAGAAATGCAGCCACAGCTATAGCATGAAAGGAGACAAAATCAGGCAAAGGGAATATTGGTAAGCTGAAAAAAATAAACACTAAAAAATGCCATTCTAAAAATTCCATAGATTTTGCTTCAATTTCCTCGCCAACTAATACAATGAGCAGTTGGTGATGGGTTGTCCAACACTACCATGAATTCTCATACAATTACACTCTAGATTTTGTGGTTTTACAGTACAATCAGAGGAGGTGACAGAATATAACAGGTACAGAGAATGCCATACCTCAAATATCTCTGGACCAGCAGCCCCATGCAGGGGTGTGGTACCAGAGACTCATGTTACCTATTCAACTTGGGAGAAAACTGAGTAGCTAGTTCCAGGTGTCTTTGCTCTTTTTGTCACATCAGCAATTTCTGAAGGAAGGGAGCCGTGGAGCTCTGAGAGTTTTCCTGCCTGGGATTTCTTTTCTTTTCTTTTCTTTTCTTTTCTTTTCTTTTCTTTTCTTTTCTTTTCTTTTCTTTTCTTTTCTTTTCTTTTCTTTTCTTTTCTTTTCTTTTCTTTTCTTTTCTTTTCTTTCTTTCTTTCTTTCTTTCTTTCTTTCTTTCTTTCTTTCTGTTTTTTGGATTTGGTTTTTTCAAGACAGGGTTTCTCTGTATAGTCCTGGCTGTCCTGGAACTCACTCTGTAGACCAGGCTGGCCTCCCTGCCTCTGCCTCCCAGAGTGCTGGGATTACAGGCCTGCGCCACCACCACCCGGCCCTACCTGGGATTTAAGGAGATCTTTTGCAGTCTTTCTTCAAGAGATGCAGTGGTGGGAAGGTAACTCTGTTTTACACAAACTCAGTTGTATTCATGCTTACAGCTTTATTTTATTCCTTTTTTTTCCATTTTTCTTTATTTTCTATATTCTTTGTTTACATTCCAAAGACTTTCCCCTTTCCCAGTTCCCCCCTCACCATATGTCCCATAAGTCCTCTTCCCTCCACCCATTCCCCAATCACCCCCCCCCGTGCCCCCATTTCTCTGTTCTGATACTCTCCTACAAATCTGTATCTAGTCTTTTCAGGACCAGCTTTATATCTGACAAAAGCAGTAAACCAGTTTGTCATCAGTACATGTAGGGAATGGATCTGAGAAGGACTCTGTGTACTGTGACTGATTCTCCACTTGGAAAATGCCCCACAAAGGGCATAAAGATTTTCCCATCTATTTTAACTCCATGAAGAAACTAAATGGATCCCCAGTAAGTCCTGAATACCCGACTCTTAAATATAATCAGTTCAACTCATAATTACGATCAAACCTCTCTGATGTTTAGATAATGGGCAGCAAGATGTGAGATTCAAAAGATGAGGAGATCACTCCTCATCTTCAGACATCTCACAGCTATCAATATGCTTGAAAGGGAGTTGTCAGCCACGTATGCATGTTGTATGGATATGATTTTTGTGTGAGGATTTCTCATTTCGCCTCTACTCACTAGTCTTCCCTGGTTACGGAGACGCACCTTTCCCCATCTTTTATCTCCTGCTTTAACTTTTCTAGATTTTATTTCTTTGTTATAAAATATTCATTGTCAGTGTATGCCATTGTTCATTAGAGGACATCCTGATTCCATGTTCTCTTATGTTCATTGGGGGGGGGTTATCATTTATTTTTAAAGAGCATTTATTTGTTTGGTTATTTTGATGTGTGCATTTGTGTGGTTACAGTGTGTGCACATATATGAGGGTGCATGCACCCCAATTTTCCTTTGTTTTAAATTATTTTCACAAAGGCACTTTTAAGCATTATGACGAGGAAGTCTGGGTTATTTTATGGAACCCATGCTCTTTGTACTTTACATCTTTAGTGTCACATCTATGGTTTCCTTCCTTCCTGTTTTTCTCTCTTGCAACTTTCCCAGGTTGGGTTTCAGCTCTGCCAGTGTTCAGCCTCAGTAGCCGCTCCACCATGCAATTGCATCAACTGACCCATAACATACTCACAACATTCACAAGGCAAACCACTTCTCACCTAATTATTTTCCAGGAGAAAACCATTGTTGGGTGAGGTTGTGAGATTCCTCAGCTAAGTGAATGCTTGACATAGCCCCGTATCCACACAGATGGTTGTTAGCCCATAGTCAAGTGTCTGCGTGGTATGCCTATGCACTCATGGCGGTCTGGCAGTAAGGTAAGAGGCATCTGTCAGCATGCTCTGAGTAGCTCAGTTTTCTACTCAGATCATCTGAATTCTTAGGTGAAAGATAAGAAAAAGCCATGCTTCATGTAGGGCAGACAGTCATGATCAAGAAAGTGATGTTTAAAGAAAGAACACTTTAGCTATGTCTGTCAGTCTATCAGTCTGTCCTTTAGCAAAGAAGTAAAGATGTGAGGTAGTGGACAGAGGAGGGAGGTAAAGAAAAGAGTCCTGCTAGATTAGTGTGTACACCTTGTATATGCACACAGTTAAAGTCACCAGTTTGGCTTCTCAAGTTGTTATACAAGTCTGCAATCGTAGCTATGACCCTAATGTTAAAAGATAGCTGGAGAAAGGACTGAGCCAAGGGTTCAGGAAGGGGTTTGGGAATTCCTTGATGCCCATCGAAACTGAATGCAAAATCCTTACTTTTGAGATTATAAACACATAATTCCCCTGTCCACTTTCCTCCTTTCAAATGTTCCCATTTATCCCTCTTGTCCTCTTTCAAATTCATGGTCTCTTTTGTATGAATGTATGTCTATGCATTTAATATTTATTAAATATAACCTGCTCAGGCTGTATAATGCTATTTGCAGGCTATATTTTTATGGCTGACATATCGCATAGGTAGTAGGTGTGCACTTCCATGAGGAAGACCATCTCATCACTTCCAAGCATTTTTTTTAGATTCATTTTTTATTGGATATATTCTATATTTACAATTTATTTCCCTTTTTCTGGTTCCCCACCCCCAAAGGTCCCACCTGCCCTTTTCCCTCCCCCTGCTCCCTCATTCACCCCTCCCACCTCACTGTTCTTGTACTCCAAGCATTCTTTAGTTGCTTAGTTATATACTTTTTTGTATAGAGTTGCAGCCTCCTGTGCTTTTTACCTCTTCACTTTCCCCCTTTCAGTAATTTCAATCACTTATTTTCATTATTTTGTGAATACTAAGGGCATTTGGACTAGATATGTTGTTTTTCTTAACTGAAGAATGAATTTTCTATCAAGGCATTTCTGCTCACTTTTGGGGAATAATATTATGAATGTTATTTGGTTCTTAAAATTTCACTCAGTCTCTCTGAGGTTTGATTTTTTTTCTCATTGTAACAGGATGATAGTGTTACACATGTTACAGAGGTGTGAACTAGAAATTAGGCATGCAAAATGCATGTCAAATACAGTCATCATTAGTTTCGTTGGTGTGGTCAGTTGGTGGTTGAGATTGGTACTGATGGTCTGTATAGGGTTAGTGTGGGAGCCCAGGACTCTGCAGCCTGTGCCCTGGGCTACTGGCCGCCCAACCCTACCTGCCCTTGGGGGTTGGAGGCGAGGTGGCACCTGCGGAGTCATCTACACAGACTCCAGGAGCAGGTGAGAAATTCTGGAGCAAGCTCATCTGAACACTGTTGCAAGATTCTTTAATAAACTCTATCTCCGCCCCATTGGTACTAAGAAAGCATCTCTCCTAACAGCAGTTTCTGATTGGCTGGCATTGTCTGCGCTAGCAGTCCCTGGTCTCTCAGGCAGTGTCCAATTAGGTCCTCTTGCAGGCGATGCTATTGTAGCTCTGCAGCCATTAGCGTTTACATAGAGGTGGTTCTGCCATTCCTGATACAGGATTCCAAACAGAAAACTTGATAGAAGTTGAATAGGGCTATCTAGAATCCTGATAATGTACTCAGTCTAGCATGTTGGAGAATCTTTGGTGTAAGAGGCTTCAGTGTGGGCACTGTAGGAACTCCTATAGAATATTTATACTCAAGGAAGTCAATATGGTGGATGCCTCTCAGTTCATTTTCCCAGAAAGCTGCTTGGGGAGGAAAGTGGCTATGTGGACTCCATTCCCATGTATGCACATATGGATGCTTTATAATCTGATGTATGCGCACAAAAGGGAAGGCTGATATACCGTGCTAGCTGTGGGAATTTGTCAATCTGAAACAAAGCAATAAAACAATGTTGAGGCATACTGTCACACTCAAAACTGGGAGTTTAAAATCTGCTGTCAGTGTAGCCATGTGCTATTTGTGCAAGGGGTTTGGGAATTCCTTGATGGCCATTGAAACTGAATGCAAAATTCTTTGTGTTCCTATTTCTAAGGCAAATTCTCATAGTTTCCATTTTCAGAAAAGTTCACATCACAATGACGTTTAAAGGCTCTGTTTTATGTTATAAAATCAAATAAGGTAATAAACCCAACTGACCAGAATGGCTTGAAGGTGTCCATTGTTTATGGGGTGGATGTTAGCCTTCCACGGCAACTATTTATATGCTCTGAACTACTGTCAGCAGCAGACCAGCAACAAACAAGTTGTAAAATACCAGCCTGAAATATTCCATACAGTTTGCATCTGGGTTTTAATGTTTTTCTTTACTCCTTTGATTTTTAAGTTTAAAAAGCTGAATTACGATCAGTTTTCAGATTTCAGTTTCAGAGGAAACTGATTAGGTAGAGATGAGTCTTCGAAGAGGAAAAGGAATTAAACGACAAACATGCGGCTGAGAAGGCCTCTGGGGAGGTTTGTGGAAATTTATGAAAACTGTCACATTTGGCATAAAATAGTTTGATATCGGAAGAGAAAAGGCTGATTCGTGGAAATCTCTACAAGGTGAATTGTATGCCTGTTAAAGACTTGCAAGAAGTAATTCTTTTCTTTATGAGTTTGAAAGGAATATCTCTAAGAAACTTGTCATTAGCTTGGCCTGATGGTATATGCACGCCTTGTTTTCGAGCACTCTGAAGGAGGTTCAGGGGTTCAAGACTATTCTCAGATACATGTGAGTATGAAGCCAGCCTGACCGTATGAGATCCTGTCTCAAACCAAAAAGTGTGCGGTGAGTAGCAAGACGGTTGAGCAGGTGAAGGCCCTTGGTGCTGAGCCTGATGACCTGAGTTTGATCCCTCCGTTCTACGTGGTGGAAGGAGAGAACCAACTTCTGAAAGTTGTCTTCTGACCTCCACACATGTAGCATGGCTGCCATTTACTGTAAATATGCACACAAAATAAATAACGTAACAAAGATGGAAAAAAAGTAAATATGCCATTTTTATAGGATTTTTTTTAAGAGACAGTAATTGAAAGACAATTAGATTTAGGATGTTTACATACATTATCTTTTTAGCTAAAAAGATAGTTTTTATGTACTCGTGAAGAAAATAGTAGTTTACGTCTAAGGTTGAAGATATTGTTACTCTGGTTACCTCATCCAGTGTCACCTCATGGAGTGGGAGAACTTTCAGGTTCAGTTGGCTCATTAAACCCTGACACATGAAAGAATGAAGCAAACTGTGTCAATAGCAAAGAAACACAGTGTAGTTAGCTTGATTGCTGGGAATAATACCATTACTGAGTCTCACCAAGCATGCTGGCTCTGTGATAGCAATAAGACTCACAAAGGGACGAGAGAGGGAGGCTCTCACAGGGAACTCATTCACGCCTGGGCTTGGGGTCTGCACTGACAACTGCTCCCACCTCCCACAGTGAGCATTATCTTTTGTTTTGAATTTCTTTCATGGATTTCAATGTAGCATTGTTTAATTTTAAGCTGTTCTTGCATTGTTTGGCTAAGGTACATTTTAGTAATTGTACTATTACCTGTAATCAATTTGTCAGGTCACTCTGACCTTTCATTTCTGTCTGAGACATGTGTCCTTTGAAACTAGAAGGCACAACTGGTTTCAGAAGAGAAGAGTCATACATGCATAATGAGATTTAAAGGTAATGAGGTGTCATATTATTTCATCAGCAAAAGGAAGCAACTATTTTTTTGTAATTGGTACATTATAAGAGACAGAGGCATCTTTCATAAGCATATGATATTGTGTTTTTTAATGGATCAAAACTGCTGATTCAAAAGAATGTTTCAAAGCATTATTAAATTGAGGAAAGTAATATAGTGTAGACTCTTGGAAAAATGAAATATAAACAGTTAATGAATATTTTTATCATCAATGAAATCTCCTTAATTTATTCCCTCATTTACATATACATTTATTCGGCAACCATTCAATGGGCTCATAGTGTATATTCAGATTTGTGTTCAGTGCTGCAAAGGATTTAAAAATCAAACAAAAAAGGTCCTTGAGAACAGCTAATAGTTTCCTGCTGTCATAGAAAAGTATCTCAAACTAACAACTTATTTTGTGACATGACGGGGGAAATCGGAAAAACAGAGAGGGCACTCTAATTGGGGAAAGGATAGGAAGGTCAAGGAAGGACAGGAGGAACAAGCGACACCAACGATGTCTGATAAAGCCTCGAAGATCATGTTTGGCTAAATATATATAAATTGAAGTTATGGCTACTTGAGTTGACCATGCTTCCCAAAGGAGCCATAGACTATCTAACAAAATTCCCAGTACAGGTGTGAGAAAATGTCATTTGAGTTGTTGGTCAGAGTTGTCTAAATGAATCCTCCTGAAATAGAAGCTGTTGCCCCAAGCCTTGGCCTCTCAGAGGTAGAAGTCAAGACCCTATTGCTGGTTCTTACCTCTAGAGAAGGAGCTGCAGGGCATCAATGACTGCGGAGGGAAGGAGACTTAACCTCCTGCGGATGAGTCCCATGGTTGATTCTCCAATACAGTGTACTCACCTTCCAATCATACACACCCAAGCCATGCTGAAGGGACTCAGCAGGTTGTGTTTTTGTATTTTTGTATATATTTTATACATAACAATAATAATCTATAGGAGGCCATTGGTTTGAGAGGGAGTGTTGGATATAAAAAGGGGTTGGAGGGAGGAAAGGGAAATGAGAAATAATGCAACTATACTGTAACTAATTTTTTAGCAAAAGGGCACATTTTGCTACGTTCTACTATGGAGTAATTGGACAATAGTCTTTGCACTGCTTCCAAGGTGCCGATAGAAACTGGCTGTGCTCATGTGCAATGCTGCATTTTGCTGAAGTCTGAGCTTCCCACATCTCACCAGAGGCTTCAGCAGCAACACCCAAGCAGCTGACTCTTCCCTTCCATTTCCTTTTCTTAAACCTAATGTGGTATTTACAGCAAGATTCCAATCTACAAGTTTGCATGGCATTTGGTCAAAGCATCCCCAATTTGTCAAGAATGCCTCTGTGGCTAGTCTTTTCTACATTGTGGGTTCTCCTTTTTCCACCTTTTATTTCACCACCTAACATAGATAAGAGAGAAAGAAGGATAGAAGAGACAGAGAGACAGAGACAGAGTCAGAGACAGAGAGACAGACAGAGACAGAGAGAGGAGGAGGGGAGGGGAAGGAGGGGAAGGGGGAAAGGGAGAGGGAGAGGGAAGGAAGAGGGAGAAGGAGAGGAGAGGCAAAGGGAAAGGAGAAAGAGGCCAGAATCTAACTTTTTCCTTTTGTTTACAACAGTCACTAATTCTCAGCACTTTGACTAGTCCTTAGTCTCTGCATTAGCTGCTGCACACTTCAGAGAGAAGCTCCTCTGACTGAGATCGAGGTCCGCACTAACATATGTGCATAAATGGAAATACTTAGAAGGCCATTTGACAATGTGCCCCTTTAATAAGAACATAGTAGTTGTTCCAGCCTTGGGGCCTTTGGCCTTCATAGCCATGGGCTTTTGACCAGGTTAAGGATATTGGGAGTAAGAATTCTCTCCTGTGAAACAGGCTTAGGCTATAACCCAAAGACAGGTAATTATCCCTATAATGTTCATGACACTTGCAGCAATGGGTGTGACTATTATCACAGCAGGGTTTACTGCTGGGTGATAACCACTGTCTTTTTTTTCCTCTAGTGGCCTGCACAGCTCTTTTAGGCCTTATGAAGGAAATACACTATCACTTTGATTTTTTCTTTTATTCAATGAGTAAGGATCCCCCTGTCTTCCTTTTAGATCTTTAGGGTAGTTTTTTTGTGTAGTTGTAACATGGCAGTCCTAGGTTAGGGCTTTGCTTTTAGAATTTATTCTGTTTGGTATTTTGTGAGTTTCCTAGTTTGGTGTTAGCATTAATCTGAAGAAATTCCCAGTCACTGCTGCTTTCAATATTTCTTCTGCTTCTTCCCTCCCTCTCTCCCTCCCTCTTCCCTCCTCCTCCCTTTTCCCTCCTCTTTTCTCATGCTATGTTCATTACTTGTGGTTATACCTTTTGAAGTTTTTCATCACACTGAGATATTGAGGGTCTCTCTTTTCTATATCGTGTTTTACTTTGGCCCATTCTCTTTACTTTTCAGTCTTAGAACTTTTTGTTGGTGAGCTGTAAAGTTCAGAGCTGTGTGGTGTTGTGCAGTCAAATAATGGATCTGTCAAAGCATTGCTCTGATTCCTTAACTGTTGGTGATCTCTCCACTTTGCCTTTCTTGAAAAATTTCACCATTTATTTACATCCTATGTTTTTTATAGTGACTATTTTTCCCATTATATCCCTTACATATTAAATAGTTTGTTTTAAATTTTTCATCTCGAGATTGGAATATTTCTCAATATTAGAGTTTTTGCATAGCACATGAAATGTCTGACCTGGTCCTCAACTTTTAAAGATTATATATATATATATATATATATATATATATATATATATATATATATATACATATATATATATATATAATCTTTAAAAAAGAATTCAGCCATTAGAAACAATGAATTCATGAAATTCTTAGAGAAATGTATGGAACTGGAGAACATCATACTAAGTGAGGTAACAGAGTCTCAAAAGAACACTCATGGTATGTACTCACTGATAAGTGGATATTAGCCTGGAATCCTGGGATACCAAAGACACAATCTACATACCAAATGATTTCCAACAAGAAGGAAGGAGTGGACCCTGGTTCTGGAAAGGCTCAAAGCATCAGTGTAAGGGAATACCAGAACAGGGAAGTGGGGAAGGGTGGATGGGGGAACATGGGGAGGGAAAATGGCATGGGGGACCTTTGGGGGGCAGTGAACCAGAAAAAGGGAAATGAAATGTAAATAGAGAATATGTCCAATAAAAAAAGAAAAAAAATGTGCTGTTAAAAAAAAAGTAAGAACAGCAGAATCACATTGAGATAACAAAGTGATGGGGTGCTTCAGAAGTCCCAGTCTGGCACAGGAAGAAGGTTCCTAGAGAGCCACTGGTCCCAGGGCCATGCTGAAAGTTTGGGAACACTAGTTCAGATGTCAGTGAAGGAGTCAGTGGTGGCAGCATTGGGCAAGAATGTCCCTTTTATCTGGGATAGTGCCAGAGGTGCTACCCCGAGTCAGGGAGGGCCTTCCCATGTCAGTCTAGGTCATCATGACAGCTTTGTGAATGAGACGATTCTACTTTGTGACAAGTTGAAATTAAAACCAACTATATTGCAATGTCCTGGATAAAAGGAGTTTTGATATCCAGGTCTGCCTTTATTAATGTGCAGGAAGAAGTGATACAATGGGCGATATTCTAGTCCAGCGAGTTCTCAGACATTTGGGTCTCAGTTCCTTGTCTGTGAATTTCACCCATGTTTCTCAAGTTCTCGTCTACAAGATACAGAACCGGGTGGCCAAAGGAGTCTGGGACTGTGCATTTCTCTTTATCGTGGCTAGGAATTGATAAAATGCAGGTCAGCCTCCAATAAAATGGTTTGTCTTAAGGATAAAACTTTTAAACCATAAGACTAGAACATTCTGTTGCATTTTAGTTTTGTTAGTTTTTCCTGTGCCAAAAGTAGGCTGCAGTTGTTCTACCTGTTCCTCGTGAGGACACTATCTGCAGCCTAGAATGACAGTCACAGAAGCACAGTGACGTCCAGTGTGCGCCCTTCAGACTTCTGTGCACAGGGCTTTGCAAATCGTGAGTGGCGTGTGGGCTTGCTGTGTTGTTCCTGGATCACTTGGAGAAGCCCACCCTAGGTTCTTATCAAGTGAGGATGGAGTCTCTGCACCCACTAGCGTGTAGATTCTCAGCTGTGTCTCTTATTGGATGTAGTGGTCTGCTGTGGTGTATCAGTTCTCAAATGGGTAAAGGGCTTTTGGGTCTTTTGGCTTTGTCCTTGTTGCAGAGGTGAAATGAAGACTCCCAAGCACCTTATCGGTTGACTCAGAATGTGGACCTCTCTAAAACTGTACATTACTTCCTAACAGTTAATGACTGTTTTCTGTGACATGCTTAATTCTGGTTTTACCAAATGTGAACACCTTAGAGAACATTATTAAAATTTCTGGCGTGGTGGGGTGGTGTATCACAGTGATGCTAACATTCTGGAATCTGAGGTAGAAACACTTCAAGGCCAGCTTGGCTGAGAAAGGGGTGAGCTCATGAAGAAGAAGTTAAGAGAGTTCTTATAGTTTGACAAAAATGGTGGGAGTAACCACGTGGGGAGAGCGCAATTAGTTCTGTTGATGTAATCGGTGAGTCATTATTTTATGAATGCCTAAATGCACCCATGGGTTTCTAGGTATTTTGACAAATATTATTATGTATTTAATTCTTATAGGTGCATAGCATTTAATAGATTTTTAAAAGTGACAAAATGATACATACAGAGGAGTATTTCATTATGGCATTTTCACACATGTATCTTTATACCGTTTTATTCAGCCCCTCCCACTACCATCATGCATATCCTTCATTTTTTTAAATTGGTAATACTTACCTGTTTTATGTGTGTGTGTGTGTGTGTGTGTGTGTGTGTGTGTGTGTTCTCTGTGTGTGTGTTGTGTATGTACATATACATTCATTACACAAATTCTCCAGTGCATGCAGTACATATGTGGACATCAGAGGACAACTTGCAGGAGTAATTCCATCTTCTTGTGAATCCCTAGGATGTAACTCAGGTCATTGGCTTGATAGCCAGCACCTTACCTACTGGATCATCTTGCCCACCCATCACTGTCCCCTTCTTTTTGGTCTCCTTTCTTCCCTGAAATAGTGTCTCCTATTGCTTTCACATTACACATACCTACTATTCTCCTTTCTCACGTACCCTGCTACCATTTTATACATTTTATACCATTTATAAACATTTGCATATGATTTCTATACATCTATATCCATTTTATACTGTTTTTATACCAAGGAACAGCTTGAAGGAAGTTAATATTTTTATCCAGTTGATGTCAGTGGCAGGATGACTGAGTTTGGTTTCAACTTGGCCCTTCCAACTTATATTCTAGTTAATAGTCAAGCTACTTGTATGAATATTTTTCTCTATTTGTTAAAATAATCACTACTTGTTTGACCTTCCAGAGGAAAAGGAAATTTCATAAGAAGCTAAAAAAGGGAGGAGTTAAGATGGAGTTGTTAAAAATTCTTATATGTGGACATGACTTGGAATGAAGAACTATAGCGGTAGCTAAGTGACAAGAGCTATTTCTCTAGAACTGTTTTAATAGCACGAGCTCGGAAGGGCAGGTGACATTATTACTCGACTCTGGCTGACCCTAACTGCTTGCTGAGCTTAGCCACCGAAGGATAAACTGGTTTTTTTGTGTTTAATTGCTACTGCTCTGTTTCGTCAACGTCTTGTGGATTCTGAGATTTGTGAGCAGTGATAGTCGACTCCGATGAGGTTAAGAAGAACTCTGAAAGGAAAGTGGTCCAGACAATGTGATCTTTGGCTTTTCAAATTGCGCGTTTGAAACACTTCGGTTTTCATTTAAAATAAAGTAACAAAATGTGTTGCCTTATGTGGGAACACTTTGCTGCCCATACCTGACACTATGAAACACATACATAAATGTAGGTTGATGTTTTGGTAGCCATATCTCACTTGAGTTTGTTAAAAATATTAGTTTCCTTTTGAAACTAATGGAATATAAAATTAGGGCTTAAGATGCAACCACTTGAGATCTCGAAAATGATAAAAGTTAAAAAGATTGCTACTCTTAGTTTTATTTCTGTGCTCAAAAGTACTGCTGCTGTAGAATTTTATAAGGGCTGAATTTTATTTTTTTTAAAAGAAAATGATTCAGGTAGATATCATTATTCTTCTGTCAAAACACAACAGCTTGTTGGCTTTTCAATGAACCCTGCAAGGCCTTACTGAGGAAATTTGCTCAAGGAACATTCTTGTGATATTTGGGGGTCCCATCACCAAGAATGAAAGACATCAAGTAGTCCCGCCTTCTTATTTTTAGGATTTTTTTCTAGGCACTACAACAGAAAAAAAAAAAAACTTTCCCAGCATGTTTGATTTTGTATTTGCATATATGTGGTCACCTTAAGCCTTTCTTCTCTCATAACAATCTTGAACATTCAGGGAAAGAACATGAGGTATTATGTGAAAAAAATCTAGAATTACATATACATTTCATGTCTTTTTTTTTGTTTTTGTTTTTTTTTTTTTTTTGAGACAGGGTTTCTCTGTGTAGCCCTGGCTGTCCTGGAACTCACTCTGCAGACCAGGCTGGCCTCGAACTCAGAAAACCGCCTGCCTCTGCCTCCCAAGTGCTGGGATTAAAGGCAGGCGCCACCATGCCCAGATATGTATTTTTTTAAAGCTTCAAATAGTTGTGTGATAATTATTTCATAGGAATGAATTGTGGATGTGATAATACCTTCACTCTTGCCTATAATGGGGTTTGATGGCTAATGAACACTAATGAATGTTTATTAAGCAAATATATAAGAAGTTTGCAAGTAAAATATGAAAACAAAGTAACGTTTATTCATTTTTAAAGTACCTATAACAATTGCCAAAATCTTTGAATGTTTTTTAAATTGAGTTTGAGTTGAATTGAGCTAGTTCAGTCTAGAGTGTTAGAGGTTTTATGATTTAAAAATACTTTTTGAGATTTTATTTATTTTCATTTTATATAATAAATATTTTGCCGTCATGAATGTCTGTGCATCACATACATAGTGTGCTCTTGATGGCCAAATCCCTGGAACTGGATTTGTCAGCATCCATTAGCTGTTTGTGTAAGTGCTGGGACCTGACATGGAGTTCACTGGGAAGTGCAGCTAGTGTTCTTAATTGCTGAGTCATTATTCCAGCCCCAACTGCTGAGTCAGGACTTCAGTTCCATGTAGATATTTTGTGAAAGAAATAGTTAGAAACCAGGAAGGTAAAAAAATGTACCCTTTGTGTGTGTGTGTGTGTGTGTGTGTGTGTGTGTGTAAAACAAAGAGGTGGGAACAGCAGGATATAAGTGATGTTAAAGGGGAAATGTGACAAACAGAAGGGGGCGCTCTCTGCGGATGGGTGGCTCTAGCTGGGAATGGGCAGAGGGGATCAAACATAAGGAGGCGGGGAGGAGGTAAAAATAACACTAAGGCTGTTTGGGAAAAGTCATAAAATTTATGTTGTTTTTTATTTATCGGAAACTACACAAATACATACAAGTATATGTGTATATGTATACAGATATAGTTTGAAGTTCAGACACTGGCTCATAACTACCCTCTAGAAAACAGATTATCTAATGAAATCCCAGAACCAGGCACAAGAAGAAATTCTGGTTCAGTTGTTGGTCTGAGTAGTCCAAGAGACTCCTAAAACAACACAGGAGATCATCCTTGCCATTGCTTGCCGCCCAGGGGACAAAGTGCATCTCTATTTCTGAAGACACCATATACTTAGGACATAGGACCTGGAGCATCAGAGCTGGATATGACCTGACAGCCTTCTCCCTTAATCTATCTTTCATAGTACCAGAAATCACTATGAAAGGTACCACGGGAGGAAAACAATCTGTAGTCCTACCCAGCTAGGAAGTCTACGAGCCACAATAACTGGCTTAGTAGGGTATCCATCCATCCATCCCTAAAGGGGCAATGCTGTTACTCCTGCATTGGCAGTAACTGACATTTGTATAGTTGGACCAAAGGCCTGCTAATCAGCAGGAAAACCATATCTGATACTGGAAACTGAGCCAACTACCTCAGGCTAATGAGGTCATGGGCCTTAGAGGAGAAATCTAATGCCACTTTACCAAACGAGCATAATTTCTAAGTTCATTGTAAATGGGTATCCTTATACCCATAGGTAAGTGTGGCCCCTAACCCTTACCAAAGCAGCATCTTTGCAGCAGAGAGCCTTACAGAAAACCACAGCTAATGCAGAGACTATTTATGGGTTGCCCATCCCACATATGGATACATCTATACCATAACTCCTGCACTGATGATGGTTCAGGAAACATCGGGGAAAGCGTGGGCAGAGAGCCAGAGGACCATGAAACCTGCTGTGAGATTTTGTCTTCTAGAAATGACAGGGAACTTTCACCTATCATACCTCAACAATATGACTGCTAAAACAAGACCCGAATAAGAAAACACCAGTAGGCATCTTGTGCTACCTCAAACCTAGCCAAGGAATTCCAGTAAACTAAGGGATACTGAATAGTAAGTAGTCTATTATGTATGTGAACCACACTTTTTTATCCATCCGTCAGCCGAAGGACATTCAAATGGTTTCCATTTCCCAGCTATTTCTAATAAAATGGCAATGCACATGATGGAGCAAGTATCTCAGGAGTAGTGTCCTTTAGGTGTATGCCCAAGGTATAGGTAGGCCATTAAGTAGATTTATTTTTAGCTTTTTGAGACTTCTCTACATTGATTTCCACAGTGGCTATGCCATCTAACAATCCTAGCAGCAGTGAAAGAGAATTTCCACTTTCTCCATATCCTCCCCAGCGTTTTTCATTAGTTGTTTTCTTCATCTTTGTCATTCTGACTTGATATTTTATAAAGAACTGAGATTTATTAAATAAGTTTCAGAGGACAAATGTCCATGCTCAGCTAGTTCTATAAGTTTGAGTTTCACCACAGAAACTTGAACCACTACATGTTTTGGGAGAACATGGTCAGATTATGGCAGGAAGACAGTGAGTGACTCATAGGCAGGTGTATGCTCTCTCAGCAGGCCTCTGTCATGAGGACTAACTGAGACCATGAGAGAACTATACTAATTCTTCACGAAGTTGTTGCTCAGAGTGACCTTGTTATCTCCCACTGGGTCCCATAAATGGAAGGAGGTTTCACCATCTTGCAACACTGCCACGCTGGTGACCAAATTTCCAGAATATGATCTGTAGGGGTCATGTCTAAACTTTCCTATGGTTTTAGTTATCAAAGATAAAAAATGTGGAGTTCATTCTCAGGTGCAAAGCCTTGAAGCTTTCGAATTAACTACTTGGAATTCAAGTTATTCACAATGAATTTAGTATTAATAGTGTTTTGATGACCAAGTAAGGAAAACACATCATTTTCCCTCCTTGTTCGTTAGACATTTCTCAAACTAATGAGAATGTTGTAACTATGTAGCATTTAAGAAGATGAATGATTCTTCTTGGATCCAAATGGTAGGTTTCTACATTTCTTAGGCTTATTTTAATTCTGTTTACACGACTGTTATTTTGGTAAAAAAATGAATACAGATATTGAATTAATTATAATCTATCAACAGACTATAAACTACACAGCTTGCTTCAAACTCCATGCTGAAAGGTGCGATGTTGAGTTTCCCTTGTAAACTTCAGATGCTCTCTCAGTTTAGCATCCAGGCTTCATGAATTAGGCAAGTTTACAGTGATATTAAGAAAGAATCATAGAATTTTAAATCAGAAAGGGAGTTCAGCCACCTTTTATTCCATGGCTCTCAATTTCAAAGTGGGCTTGAAACGCTACATAAAATTTTGTTTATATGTGGACTTGTTCACGTTCTCAGAGTATTCAATAGACTCCCGATGTGACTGACATAAATGGAGCATCTAAAGCTACATATTACAGATGAAAAAGCTGCTGCCTTGGGAACCAAGGCCTTTCTATAAGCCCTAAAAAACTGTAGAGGAATGATGGATATTATTAGGACATTCATTTTGCTCTGACGTCCATAAAGTCAAAACAGACACGAGAAAGCCTCCTTTATGGTCCACATAATTTATCAGAATCTGTTTGTCTGCAGTGTGGCTGTGCTGGATGAGTTAGTTATTCTGGGACAGTCTTAATTTTTCATGATAAAAATTCAAAACAGGAACAAAAAATTAGACATCTTTGCCTTATTGAAAAAACACAAGTATTTATTAAAACGTCATTTATCAAGTCAGGTGCCGAGAGAAAGAAGATATGCTTGCATTTTTCTTATTGCACTGACCTTGTGCTGTCGTGATCGCTGCAAACCCAAGAAGAATGGGGCCATGATCACTCCTTTTTCTCTTTCATAAGTGGAGTGAATAGACATCTTGACAGAGGCCAGCTGCCACTTCCATGGACTTAATGAGTTTCTTAAGGAACCCTGCTGTGTCTCAATATTAAAGAAGCATATGGCATAGTTAATGTTTAAATGTGGATTTATTTGACTTTTTATCATGTGTTTTCCACCTGTGATTTCAGTTTCTTTAAGGAGTCCTGTGTGTTTGTATACATAGCAGCGAGGCTGTGTCAGTAGGTGTGAGCATGGCAATTGTGTGACTCTCATGGATACATAAGTGAAATGCCTCCCTATTCTTAGTTGCTATAGATAATCTCTTGAAGAAGAAAGTCAAAAAAGAAAACCATAAATGCATTCTATCTCGAAAGCAAAAAGTATTTGTGGCCTTTTTTGAAAAGCAACATAAGAATATAAAGTATATAAGAATATAAAAATAAAACATGGGAAGTCCTAAAGGGCAGTATCTGTCACCCAGGATATTATAAAATAGTGACATAGGAGCTCAGAAACCAAATATAAGTATTCTGACAGAGATTGGACCAATAAGTGATGTTGTAAGCATAATGTGGTAATCAGAGTCAGGAAAAAAAAAGCAAAATAAAAGAAGCAAATAATAAAATAGAATTCCCCTTTCTCCCTCTGGTGATTATTTTCCAGAATCACATTTGGTAATGAATCTCGAGCTATGTGTCTTCATGTGCATCTTCCCACCCCATTGCACACGACTAATTACAGTGAAGCTGCACATGAGAATTAAGTCGATCCCTGGGGCCACCTGAAAGAGTCCCATGGTAGCTGCATTATGGCTCTGGGTTTTGATGTGCAGCTATTAGTTTCCAAGCTTTGACTTTGAAGACACTGATCAAAACCCACCAGCTTCTACCCAGCACAATAACTCTGTCAGAGACCTGACAACACCTCATCACAACCACCTGATACTTACAAAGAAGTGGATTTCAAAACCAGGAGATGGACGTGGCAAGGAGCCAAGGAGGGAGGGGTGGACTTACCCAATGCGTTTGCTTAGGCTACTTGTGCTGAATAGAAGCCATTTTCCTTACTCACATGGCTTTTTAATTGGGACACCTCGGCTATAGGTAACGCAGCCTGGCAGGGTAAGAGGACAGCAAGCACTAATGTAAAGCTTTCAAAGCCATCATTATCATGCTTTATTATAAAAATGAGCAAAATGTTTTCTCCTTCCTATAATATTTTCTCCTGAAGTATAAATAGGTATATGGCTATATTTGAGAAGTTGATTTACATATCTTCTTTGTGTTCAGTCAATAGAATATATTAAGAATAAACTCTAGCTTCTATCCTGTTTTAAGAAAATCACTTTGATTTTCAAATTGGGGGTGGGGGGGCTATAGGACCTCGCTAAGAAGGTTTTTAACTGTTTCTTTAAGGCCAACTGGCAAGGCTTCACAACAGTGCCATTCAGAGAGAAAGATTGCCTTTGAAATCGGCTTGACAGGAATAAAAACGTATCTAATTTGGCTTTGCTTATTCGGCAGAGTAAAAGGAAAAGATGTTTCAAATTTCTAGTTGGGTAAGTACCAGAAAAAGTTCTGACTTACTGCTGTTTACATGGTGGGGTGTGGCGAAGAAAAACAAAAGCCAAGGTGGAACAGGAGAAGGATTCCTGAAGCTCACAAGAAGAAGACATGTCAATTAAAGACTTCGGGACTTTTATTTTTAATTTGCAAAGGTTCTGCCTTACCTTTTTTTTAAAACAAAGATTTATTTTCAATTGTGTGTGTGTATGTGTGTGTGTGTGTGTGTGTGTGTGTGTGTGTATGCCTGCGTTGGTGAAGGTGCCCAGGGAGGCTAAAAAATGGCATAGGATCACCTGGAATTCGAATTATAAAAGTTTGTGACTTGAAATGGGTTCTAGGATCTGAACTTTGATGTCTTCAAGGGAAGTATGGACTCTCAACCATGGAGACATTTCTTCATTCCCACCCCCAACCCCTCACCACTGCTGTTAAGTAGGACTCTTGTCTTCTGATGGGCAAGCCAGCAAGGCCACGTCTGAGTTACTGTGTCACCAGCAGGGTTACACAGCACGGTGGTGTTCTAACTTGCATCTCAGCTGCCGCCTCGGTGCTGACTGTGAAGAGAAGCGTGGATGTCGTAAGGAGTCTAAATATTAGATTCTCCTAGGGAGTCATTCTCTGAGAAAATTTGTTTTCTCTTTGTAAAACAATAACATAAGGGGCTTCAATAGTCCTTAGGATTGTGTATGTGATAGTCTGCAAGTCAGCAGATTCTTTTGTAACAGATTGGTTAATTCAGCACCTTTCACCAGTCTGTGTAATTTTCCAGAGAACCATCAGGGTATGCTATTGTGGTCGGTGGAGTACACTCCACCTTTATCAAGCAAAATTTTTTTTCGATTAGGTTCCTTGTGGAATTTCAGGTTTGTGACTCTTAATTCAGGAAAGTAAAGCATCAATTTCTTGGGTTTATTTATTTATCTGTTTTTTTTTTTTTAACAAGAATACTCATATGGGGTGATGGCCAAATGAACTACATGGTAGAATCCAAATTCATGGACATTTTACAAAAGCAATTTACTAATAAAGTTAGTAAACAGAAATCAAAAGTTTTAAGAGTATTTGCAGCATTTAGTCAGCACTTACACCTACGAAGTCTTGTTCTAAATGAATAATTTGATCTCTAAAGCCTTTTGTGAGGAACACATATTTATGTCCTTTAAAAGAGGGGCAAATAAAATAATATTAATAATGCAAAGTAGAATAATTAGGTATGTAACATACCATGTGAAAAATCAGGTGGGAATCTCTGTCATCCTGTACATTATAGCCTCTCGATAATGACAATGTTCTTTAGTACTTTGGGCAAACACAAGGAAAGACAAGTGCTATTCAAAACCTGCCTCTGGTCACCTGACAAGCCATGGTACTGCCATACACATTTTGGCTTGGAAAGCCATGGGCTAAATGGACCAAGGAGTCCTTGTATGTATTCCAAAGCAAAGGAATGAACTATACATAATCTTAATGGATGCAAAAACTAGGCCATGCAGAACTTTCCCACTCAAGTGCCTGGTCCTCTCACAATATCTTCCTTCAGTCCTGTCTAGTTCAGTTGTCCTTTACCAACAGTGTGTCTGAGAACATTGCGTCTTCGCTCCTGTTTCCTGGGCTTCTTCTGTCAGTTGCAGTTGGTGCTCATTTTCTTGGATTTCTGCTTTGTAAATTCAATCGTACATCACAAGGATACTCTGATAGGCTCATTTTCTCCTTTTCCAGATTATCCGTGTGTTGCTTTAAATGCTTTCCTAAACCAAAGCACTATTTGGGGAAAAAGAAAATTTCTAGAAGTGTAACAACAATAAAATGAAGACCAGACCCCTGGGAGCTCCCAGAGACTAAGTCACCTACCAAAGACCATTCATGGGCTGGTCCATAGTCCCTGGTACATAAGCAGCAGAGGGGTGCCTTGCTTGGTCTCAGTGGGAGAGGATGCACCTAATCCTGAAGAGACTTTGATGTTCCAGGGATGTGGGATGTGGGGAGGAGTGAGGGAGGGGAGGGAGGGTGGAGAGGTGGGTGGTAGAGTGGGGAGCACCCTCTCAGAGGCAAAGGGGAGGAGAAATGGGGTGAGGAATTCTTGGAGTAGGGACCAGAAGGGGGCAACCTTTAGAATGTAAATAAATAAAATGCTTTAAAAAAAAGGCTATTTGAAGATTTGAGTTGTAGATTACAGAAATAAAACTTTTTTAAAGGTGCTAGAAGAATTAGCATGAAAAACCCAAGAAAGACCTGAAAGTAATAAAGCAAAATCAGGACTCAGGATGTCTTGTCTTGTTCTGGACTTTCTGTCTCAGGAGAGAAACCCCGACAAAAGAAAATGTGAGGTAATTCCTGTGAGAACTGGGGGACTGCTAGCTGTAATGTGAAACATTGTGAAAGGAAAGGGAGACGGTTGTGATGAGACTCTATAGGTCAAGACCATGAATGAAAAACAACCACAGGCCTCCCTGACACATGAAATGAACCACATTTTGGAGAATACCCTCGATTGACTTGTATTCACCCGTAACACCGAGTCGATGCATGGTATACCTAGAACTTACAATGATGTCAGAGACAGACTTTGACTTACAACCATAGAACTATGCCCCCCTCCTCCAGGTCCAGTGCTTGGTGTGACGTAACAACAAAGATCAGTTGACTTTCAGAGTCCACACTAGCAGGCAATTAGAATCCGAATAAAACTTGATCTTTTTTTAAAAAATGAAGATGTTATAGCAATTACCAAGATACCACACTGGCTATCTTTCACTCTTTTTTTCTTCTGATCTTTTGCAATCTCTTCTCTCTATTTTTCTATGCTCTTGTTCGTCCTGGGAAACGAGGGGTGGTGAGGTCTCACATCTTTCAAACTTTTGGTCTTCGTTCTCTCCTACACAATACTTAGTTTTGTTATGCCACAGACTTTCAGTTCCTTTTATCTGTGATGTGAGATGTAAGTCAAAGTGAGCGTTTTTCATACAGATGTCCAGTTGTTCTGGCAAAGCCTGCTGGGAGAACTGCCCTTTCCTTTTTTCTTTTTGTTGTTAATTTATTTATTCATTCACTTTACATTCCAATATTGGCATCCAATCTCCTCCCTGATTCCCCCTCATACAGACTCTCCCCTGGGACCCCTCTCTTTCTCCTGTGAGACCTGGACCCTCTGGGTAAATCTCCCCTTGCCAGGTGTCTCTGTGCATTTGCAAACACTTCTTGCATCTTTATATGCAGGTGTTTTTCTAAACTCTATTCCATCATTTTTTTTCTTCTTTCTCTTTACACCAGTATAACCATTTTGATCACCATGACTTTGGAATGATTCTTGGAACAAGGTAATGTTTGTTCTGTAAGTTTATTCTTTTCTAAAGATATCTTAGGCCCTGATAAAGATTTCCTCTGCACTTTCATATTGTTTTTAGAAAGGGCCTGACAGTTTCTATGAAAAAAAAAAAAACCTACTGTAATTTTATCTTGAAGACCGAATAATTTACAGATTAATTTAGGCAGACAATACCTTAACTGTTTTCAAGAAATGTGTTTCATAAACACGTTTCAAGAACACAGTGTTTTTAGTTTATATTAGCAAAACTTTGTTAGTTTTCAATTTTTCATACATTTTTTATTATAAATACCTCAAATGTTTTAGATTGGAGTGCTACCATGAATAGGCTTATTTTCTCACTTAACTTTCTGGCTTTTTAAACTTTATTTCAATATATAATAATGCTATGATTTTGAATATTCATCCTATACCTGGAAAACTTGAAAACCTTCTTAGTTTTAAGAGTTCCCCTCCCCCAGGAAGCTTTGCATATATGTAGGTCACTTAACCTGTAAATGGAGTGAATTTTATGACATTCATCCTGATCTGAATGAGTTCAGTGTGATTTTCCTGCTTGGTTACATCGGTCATCATTTCCAGTGGGTTTCTATGTTGTTCCACTCTTGATTTTAGATCGAAGGCTTTTATTCATTCAGAGTTGACCTTGTTATTTTCAGTAGGCGTAGCATGTCTGTTGGCATCCAGAGAAGCCTATACCATGTGTTTTTTTTTATACCATGTGTGTTTATCTGCATCACTTCAGGTTTTCAATTTTCAAATTGCACACATTTTATTCCTATAAATTTAGTTAAAAACTAATTTCATTTTCTTGAGCAGAAGCCACTATCACTTGCCATATTGTAAAGGAAACATTAGAATCTATACAAAAAGAAGAACATTGCTAATTTTAGTAGCTGCTTTAAATGTGGAGGTTTTGGGGGGTCAATTTGTGAGGCAAACTCACAACTCAAGGAAAATGCTTCTAGATACCTTTGCCAATCTAAACAGTTTTGTTTATGTAGCTAATTCTTTAAGTGACTAGAAACAGGGACTTTCTATTATTATTCATATTATGTCTCTTGTAGCAATAAAAACTCATCTTTTGTATGTTGGCTATTATTCCCACAGCTGAGGATTACTAGGCCTTAGGCAGACTTGAAAACCTTTGGTTATCATAAATGCCAGAGAGCTCAGGTATTCACTGCATGGTATTCTAGGCACTGGTCACAGATCCCCATGACTGTGACAGTTTAAGATTCACTACAAAAGAATCAGAATCCATGGACTGGGATAACCGTATGATTTTAGAGTTCCCCAGGTCATTTAGAGGCTTAAGAAAGGTAGTATCTCTCTGTGATAGGATGTGTGTATGTCAGAAGGTGATGTATGATGCTGGTGAAGATTTGGGGTAGGCAGGCAAGAATCATCCAGATTGTCCAACCTGGAAATACCATGAATAATTAAAATAACAAGATTATTTGCCATTGTTAGGGCAAGAGTACCAATGCCTGGTTGGTATCAGCAATTGGGTGTTTGATAAGAACTTTGCAGAGTGCTGACTCTCTCTTTCATTTATTGTAGACTTTGATGAATTTTCTGCTTCAAATGTTCCTGTGGTTTAGGAGCAATATGATCTCTTAACAATTCAAGCCTTTAGATGCATAGTTCAAGAATGCGTTCTGATAGCATAAAGATTGACCTTCATGGACTTCTTAGTATTTCACAGGAGAAATGTGAAGTATTTCTGAGAGAGCTTTAACACACGTGTTATCCATAAGCAGGTCCAGAGTAGAGATGCATATGGACCTTAGACAGCAGACGTTTCAGACATGCTCCCCGTGTAATCTGCATGTGCGCATATAAGACAGTGCACATGAATGTGAGCAGAAAGCGCTCAGAGAGCCTGGGCTCTGAATGGACCCATCTATGCACCCTTTGGAAGCTGACTCTGGAGCTATTTAAAATACCTTTTCTGTGAGAATAGGCCACAGTCTTCCAAGCTGTCTTGTGTCTCTGTCACCCTGCCTCTTTGTCATATTGGTGTCATGAAGACTTCATCTAGGAAAGGGAAGGAAGAGAAATAAAAAACACAAAGCTTGGATCCTTTCTGGTTCATAAAACATGATTGGGTTTTCATGCTATTGCGTGACATGTGCCGCCCATAAACCTTGTTATGACGTTACCTGTCTGACGTGAAAAAAAAAACAAAACCCACAAAGCTTCCAACTTAATAGAAACCGGGAGCTTAAGGAAGAACTTCAAATCTTGCTTTAAAAGGCAGTAAAGGGAAGAGAGTGGGATTATTGTTTTTGTAATGCATTCCTTGAGAAAATGATGGGGTTAGGTTGTGGGGGTAAAAGATTTTTTCTTTTTTTTGAATTTAAATAAATTTATTTATTTATTTATTCATTCATTCATCCATTCACTCATTCACTTTACATCCCAATAATAGCCCCCATTTCTTCCTAGTACCCCTTCATTCAAGTCCTGCTCCCCCTCCATTCTGGGTATGTTTTTAAAGTTTCCAAGGTCATTCAGTAAGTGAGGGAAAACCCTTTAAAGACACTTTTGCCAATCTAGGTACCCCACACACAGCACACCAAGTTAAGTTGCTGCTGGATTAGACACAGCATCTTCTCCCATTGAGGCCAGACAAGGCTGTCTTTTTTTTTTTTTTGGTTTTTCGAGACAGGGTTTCTCTGTGTAGCCCTGGCTGTCCTGGAACTCACTCTGTAGACCAGGCTGGTCTCAAACTCAGAAATCTGCCTGCCTCTGCCTCCCAAGTGCTGGGATTAAAGGCGTGCACCACCACTGCCCGACCAAGGCTGTCCTTTTAAGGGAGGGGAATCCAAAGGCAAGCAGGCCACAGGCTCCAGTTGTTGGGGAACTCACATGAAGACATAGCTGGTCATCTCCTACATACGTGCAGGGTGCCTGGGTCCAGCCTGTGATCTCTCTTCGGTTGGTGATTCAGTCTCTGGGAGGTTCCATGTTAGTTGACTCCAAGGGTTCATGTTAGTTGATTCTGTTGATCTTCCTACGGAGTCCCTGTCTTCTTCTAGTCCCTCAATCCTTCTTCGAAATATTCCATAAGACTCCCCAAGCTTCATCTAATGTTTGGCTGTGAGTTTCTGCATCTCTTTCTACTGGCTGCTGGCTCCTGGCATGCTCTAAAATCCAGGAGATTCCATTCTTCCCCCCCACCCCCCCCCGCGCCCCACCACTACTCATTTCCCTTCTCTATCTGCTCTCCCTACATATGATCTCCCTCCCTGCCCCCTTCTCTTCCCCTCTTCCACACAGCTCCCTCCTTCCATCAACCTCTAATATCTATTTTGATTCGCCTTCTGAGAAAGATTCAACCACCTCTCTCCTTGTTATTTGGCTTCTTTGGGCCTGTTGATTAGAGTGTGGTTATCCTGTAATTTATGGGTAATATCCACTTATAAGTAAGTGCATACCATGCCTGTTCTTTTGGGTCTGGGTTACCTCACTCAGGATGATATTTTCTAGCTCTAGTCATTTACCTGAGAAATTCATGTTGTTCTCGTTTTTCATGCCAGAGTAGTATCCCAGTGTGTAAATGAACCACTTTCTTAAAAAATCCGTTCTTCATTTGAGAGACATCTAGGCTATGTCCAGTTATTAGGAATAAAGCTGCTGTGAACATTGTCGAGCAGATGTCCTTGTGGGTGGGTGGGTGGTGGAGCATCTTCTGGGTATGTGTCCAGGAGTGGTATATTTGGGTCTTGAGGTAGAACTATTCACAATTTTCTGAGAAACCACCAAATTGTTTCCCAGAGTGGTTGAACAAGCTTGCACTCCCACCAGCGATGGGGAAGTGTTTCTCTTGCTCCACAGCCTCATCAGCATTTACTGGTTGTCCTTTGAGTTTTTGATCTTAGTCAGTGTGATGAGTGTAAGGGGGAATCTTAAAGTTGTTTTGATTTGAAATCCCCGATGGCCAATGACTTTGAATATTTCTTCACGTGCTTCTCAATCATTCAAGATTCCTCTGTTGAGAATTCTGTTTAGCTCTGTACCCCATTTTAAAACTGGGTTATTTGGAGTGATGGTGCCTACCTTCTTGAGTTCTGTATATATTTTGTATATTAACAGGTACACTAAATCTAATAGAACAGAAAATGGGAATAGCCTTGAACTCGTCTGAACAGGGGACAATTTCCTGAACAGAACACCAATGACTCAGGCACTAATGTAAACAATTAATAAATGGGACCCCATGAAAACGAAAGCTTCTGTAAGTCAAGAGATACTGTAATTAGAACAAAATGACAGCCCACTGATTGGGAAATGATCTTCACTAACCCTACATCTGAAAAAGGGTGAATATCCAAAATACTTAAAGTCTCATCAGGACAGTTTCTAATCTATCCCACAGGCCACCTCCCAGAAAGTCCCATTCTCCGCCCTAGACCCTCCCCTGGCCTCCTTCCTTGGCCAGCCTACCCAGTGGGCGGGGTGGCCCTCCAGCCTGGCCCTCCTAGGCTCAGGAGACTGGCAGAGCTCAGGACACTGCCCCAGTGTCTAGACTCAGAGGCTCACTGGCTGTCTGCGCCATCGGTCAGGTTCTGGAGCTCTTAGACCCGGCGGTTTCTTGTCTGGGACACAAGAGCAAACTCTAGTCAGTGCGCTGAGCAGGACAGCAGGACCTAGGCGGTTCCTCAGCTTGAACCCCCTCAGGGTTGCTCTGGACAGCGCCTTTGCAGATTTCTACTCCTCAGAGGCGCCTTCTTAAAATGGAGCAATTTCCTCACGGTCTTAGAGACCGCAGCGGAGGCTGTCGACCCCATCTGACCCCAGGGCGGGCCGCTGCTTCTGCTTCGGCCGCGCGGTCGGTGTCGTCGGGGATCCCGGTGTCCGCGACTTTCCTGCGACCGCCTGGCCTTTTCCTGCGATCGACTGCAAGCGGGGCTCGCGCAGGATGCGCTCCCGGCCCTGGGCTGGATAGGGCGTTGGGGGCGGTAGGCTGCGGCTACCCGCGGACCCCGAAGTGCGCGCGTTGTCGCAACCACGGCGTGGTGTCAGCGCTCAAGGGCCACAAGCGCTTCTGCCGCTGGCGGGACTGCGCGTGTGCCAAGTGCACCCTGATCGCGGAGCGGCAGCGTGTCATGGCTGCGCAGGTGGCGCTGCGCCGGCAGCAGGCGCAGGAGGAGAGCGAGGCCCGCGGACTGCACAGGCTCCTGTACCAGGGGCCGTCGGGGCCCGGGGCTCCGGCCTCGGGGGACAGCGGCAGGACCGAGAGTCCCCAGGTCTTGAGTAGCCCCGTGGCTGTAGCTGCTCTGGGAGCGGGTGCGTCTAGACACCCCGGGAGCCGGTCAGTCCCAGCTTTCGAGGTTTTCCAACAAGATTATGCTGAAAGAAAGCAGGGTGAGTCTTCTTGGTTTGCTTTTCGTGCTAGAAAATGACTGTCCTGGGGAAGGGTGTGTGGAAAGGAGCAGCAGCTCCCTAACAGTGGGCAGAAAGAGTTGTTTGAAAGAAGTGCTGAAGTTCAGGAATGTGGATCTGCCCTGTGGATGGCTAGCATGGGGACAGTTACTAGGCGTTCACTAGAAAAGATAGTGAAACTAGTTGATAAAGCTAATGAAAACAGTGAAGGGTAGGGAATCCCAGCCGCTGGCTCGCCCCTGCATTTAGGCACAGTCCGCTTTGGCTTGGTGTGGCCAGAACTTAAGCAGGCGTTGAGAGAAAACTTTAGCGGGCGTGCTAACACACTTTGCAGTTGTAAAGCCACAGTTTTCTTGCACAAGGAACCAGTTGACTGTGGTTATCGTGACCATCTTTGGTTTGGGAACAGAGTTTTGTCACCAGTTAGCACATAAGAAACTGAAATAGCTTACCAGTTTCTCTCTCTCCCGGATCCCATTTTAATTCTTTAAGAACAATTCCCCTATAAAAAAAATCCCAAAGGAGAGAAAAGCTTTAGGGACTAACATTTAGTTCCCATTGGAAATAAGTTTGAGCCTTCCCTGTCGCTAGTAAAAGCATTGATAAGAGTATCGGTTTGTAGCTGGAGAGATCTCACCAGAGTATTCGTATTTTCCTATAGTTTCCGGCCACAAAATCATGACCAGTATCTCTTTGGATATTATAACTAATATGACCCCAAATTAACTTTCTCTGTAATATCAATGTGGTTGTGTTGTCATGAATTCCGCAGCCCTCTATGGGGCCACTGTTAAATAGGAATTTCCTTTAAATCATTTTGTTAGAATCCCAAACAGGTTGTATCACAGGAAGTTATGCGATAACTGGTGGTAAGTTATTAATTCGAAACTTTGCTTGATTGTCAAAATTGCAGATTTTAGCAAAACAGGGTGTAATTTCGAAAAAAAAAACCCATCTCTGCATTAAAATTTGCATTCACTTACAAGTTTGGACACATGCTCTAGTTTATTTCAATAACCAATGGACTTTAAGTGTTTCTCATGGAAGATAGAGACCTATGAGAGACGGTAGCCTTCCTTCCGATACATCTCTAATGAGATTTGGCTGATGGTATGGATTTATGTATACTTTTTGTACTAAGGTGTACGTACATTTTGCAGGCCTAATGATTGTATTAGATTATTGTGTCACAATGACTGACCTATATATATATATAAAAAGAAGTCCATATCTTAGAGGCTTCTTCATCGGCTTTCTAAACTGACCATCCCCTCTTACACAATGTGAATAAGCTAGAGTAAGATATTGTATTGAACTTATCCATTCACAAGACAAAGACCTACAGTGTCTCAGGCAAATAACATTTCCTGATGTAAAAGAAGCTTATGTTAAAAGAAAAAGGAAGGCCATCAGTATCCAAAACTGCAACTGTGAATAAAACCATCCTTAGATGTAGAGAGGACAGAGGTGAAGGGAATTCTACCAGGAACATGCCACAGCCTCCTGAGTACTGGACTCACAGTCACAAGACCCAAGCACAGCTTGCAGCCA
Source organism: Apodemus agrarius (assembly GCA_964023405.1). Lineage (NCBI taxonomy): Eukaryota > Metazoa > Chordata > Mammalia > Rodentia > Muridae > Apodemus > Apodemus agrarius. The sequence goes on along the minus strand of OZ030009.1, from coordinate 64,644,406 downwards.
GATTGTCTTCAGAGATATTTGTCCCGGGAATCCAACCTAGAAGTCATACATTATTTTTTAGACAAAATAACAGAGACTGAATTTTGATATTTCCTGTGTTTCAGGGGCAATATTCAGTGAATCTCTCTAGAAGCAAGTGGAACAACAAACGTGGAATGGAAGTTGACTTCCACGTGGCAAATGTCCTTTGACAAGTTTGCATATTACTTAGTGCTGAAAACACCAGTGTGCAATCTTACAACCGTCACAACTTTTCTTTTTATCAAGTGTTTGACATAGTTACAGCATTTTGACCCTTATAATGTTAAAATGGATGTGAAACAATATATTTTAAACAAACTATAAACTTTTATGGAGCATGTTTAGGATTATTTCTTAAAGAGACAGGGAAACATCAAAGAATATTGCAGATCACCATTTAAGTAGAATATTCACTACTTGTTTTACTTAGTTCTTGACATATAGGATCTGTGTGTGTGTGTGTGTGTGTGTGTGTGTGTGTGAAGAACATCACTTAACCCAAAGCAAATTTTGGGAAAAAAAAATCCCTAATTCCAAGATTGTGTCACATTGACACTGGGTAACAACAAACTCTTCTCTTTTGATCCTAAATTTCTAAGAGATTTAGCCACTTCCTGTCTAACCTTATATCCTGAAATGCACGAGAGATAGTACGCTCCTCTGTTCCACTCATGCTAGCTCTGCATGACCTTTAAAATGTGACTTCCATGAAGATGGTTTTGGGTGAATCAAAATTGCTAATTATACTTTATAGGGTGTATCACACACACAGACACATAATGGATGAATTTGTCTTTGAGTGGGCATAACTATGTTGTGGGAAATTTTTATGTCAGATTCTTTTTTTTTTTTTTTGTTTTCTTTTCTGCAGAACCAAAACAGAGTAACTGTGAGTCATGCCAGAGTAGACACGAAGAGTCAGCCTCCAACGTTCACCACCGTTCCCTGGGACAATCTAAGGGTAACGTTACCGCGGAGAAACAGAGCTTCCTGTCATCGATTTCAGAACACTCGGACAAATCCACCATCATCCTGTCTCCTTGCCCCACGGACCAGTCGGGAGGAGAAGACAGTCCCAGGTCCTTCTCTTCCTCTGACCTGGAATCAGGGAATGAAAGCGAGTGGGTGAGAGACTGCATTGCCACCAGAGCCAGCCTTTCCACGGGGACCTCAAGACCACGAGACCCTCTCGGAATTCTTACCAGGATTTTTCCAGGTTACAGGCGTAGCCGCCTAGAAGGCATCCTACAGTTCTGCAAGGGAGATGTAGTCCAAGCGATTGAACAGATCTTAAATGGGAACGAACATAAGCCAGACTGCAGGGACCTAGCACATGCAGACTTGGAAAATGCAGCCTTTCAGAGAGCTTCAGATTTTAGTCTTGCTGGCATTGGCTTTGGGACTCTCAGTAATAAATCAGCTCTCTCTCCTCTTGAGGCTGCGTCTGCTGCTTATGGAGGAGATTCAACTCTCTACACCTTCAATCCCAGACTAGCTTTCAGCCCACTGCGCCTGGCATATTCTTCTCCGGGAAGAGCGCTGTCTGGCTTTGTGTCGCCCTACCTAACGCCTGGACTGGTTCCAGCATTGCCTTTTCGTCCAACTTTGGATTATGCATTCCCAGGGATGATTAGGGAGCCATCCCACCTTCCTAGCAAGCACTTAGTAACTGGTGGGAGACTGTATTTCAGGCCCAATCAGGAGCATCTGTAACACATCCAGTCTATACAACACACACACACACACACACACACACACACACACACACTTTTTAATGTACTTCAAAGAGCATAAAAGTGGCCTCTCAGTCTTAAATGCTTTTTTTCTAAGCAGTGTAATATACTTTAGCTTTGAAGACTTTTCTTTAGCATTCATTAAATCAAAGAAACATTTAATCATTATATGTGCCTTGAATAAACTTATTTCAGGAAATACTATTATTTTAAGCTAATGAATTTTCTCCTTAAATTATCACTTTATTATAAAGCCATACATGTTTGTATTTTATTGTAGAGTTCTGTTTATAGTGAACATTAGTAAAAAGTAATTCAGATGGTAGAAAATGAACCAGGAGTGGGGGATTGTGGTTATTATTCGAAAACATCTCCTTCTCTGTCTCTTTTCCTCCCTCCCCACTTTTCCTCCTCTACCACAGATGAGCCAGAAATTGTTCCAAGTATTTAAAAATATTTTATTTGCAATTAAATGCCCAGTAGTAGGTAACCTTAATAAATTTAAATATATTATTTTTGGAATGTCTGATTTTTTTGGTACTCTTTAGCAACTAGTTGTAAAAAGGAAATGCTTTTGAACTGTTCTCTTTAAAGTTAACATTGTAAATGCACTAAGAACTATTGGGTCATAAGAAACAAGACTCTGCCCTCTTCTGTTCACTATCACAAACTGCAATTCAGTTATTTAGAGAAAACACGTGGTTTTCTGTGACAGACTAACAAGTTTATGAAATAACCATTTTGGATCATGCTGTACTCATTTTCATGCTGTGAAATATATTTCTACTGAGGATAATTTTATTTTTTTGAGTAGCTTATGCTTCTGTCTTGGGATATAGTCCTTTATCATTTGAGATAACATGTCACCATTTCTCAGAGGTATAAAGGAATTATTCAAAAAACTAAGCTATCTGCTCAGACACACATCTACTGATTCTATATAAAGTATATCTAATGGATTTAGGAGAGACAAGATTTATTAAGATCAGTAACTGCCTTTAAAGTTTAGAGGTGTTTTGGAGTCTTAAGCCATACATTTCGTTCCCACCTGGAACATTTAAAACCATCCATCCAGCTGTTCAATTCAGTCACCGGGAAGCCCTGGGAATAAAGAGCTCACACACAATTGTACAACGTTTTCCTCATGTGCCTTGACTTTTAAATGAGCAATGGCTTCCCTGTATTGTGAGGAATAATGAAGACCCAGATGTGGTAGGAATTAGAGATATCTTTATCTGAGCAGCAAGAATCACTAGAAAAATTTAAAATTATATTTATGTAGGTGTGTCTTTTCCATTAAGCTAATAAGTTTTCACAGTATATTTTACCTACAAATATCATAATGCATGACTGGAGAGTGTTTGGTGTTGATTTAGAATGCAAATTGTTTAATGATTTGCATACATCTTAATGGGGCAGGGTGGAGGAAAAGTCCAGTATAATTTAGATGGATGCAATGTGCACTTTCTCTTTTGTACAAAACAAAATGGAGAATCCCTTCAGGCTCAGAGCCTAAATGACTGTCCAAAGCCTGGCAACTGGTTAATACAGCCAACATACGTCGAGATGACACTGATTTTGGGTGATGGATCTTTCAACAAAATGATTCTACAACGTGGCCTATTAAGACACAGTTTTGAGTAGAGTTTTCTGAGATGCTATGTCTCCTAAAAAGTATTCGGATCAGGACTTTTGGTGATCCTTGAGTCGTTTTTTATTTTATGACATTTTTTATTACATTCTATTTTTGAGATACACCAGATCCTGTGTAGGGTGTCAAATGCAGAGTATAATGTGAAGAGAGCTATAGTAAGTGGCAGACATCTGGATTAACAGTATAGCAACTCTAGCATTGCTGGATTCTTCACAAAGTTAACAGAATAATGTGGATGTATTGGCTGTGTGGTGAAGGTGCATACCTTTAATCCCAGTACTCAGGAGGCAGGGTCAGATGAATCTCTAAATTAAAAGCCAGAACAGCCAGCCATGGCTATGCAGAAAAACCCTGTCTTAAAAACAAAACTAAACACTAAAACAAAAAACCCAAACATTTTATTTTAATAATCTAAATATTAAGTTAATTTTCACGATGTATTATATAGTCTATACAATTCACAAGACTCTTAAGACCTAAATAACTTTGTAAAATAGGAAATTCTTCTTACTACTAACCAGACATCAAGGAAACTGAAGCTCAGATCTGTATAGCAAGTCCCCAAAAAAATAATAGTATGAGTTACCAGGGTTTCTCACTTTAGTAATTTCAGACTGTTAGGTATGAGACAGGATTATGCCTGTTTGTTCCTTTGCAGCTTTGTGTGGTGTCTGATAAATAATACGTGGCAAATAGTACCTCATTATTTACTAAATAAAAGTATTAGATTGGAAATTGAGCCATCGCATTTTTTATTAGATATATTCTTTATTTACATTTCAAATGATTTACCCTTTCCTGATTTCCCCTTCCCCAAAAGTCCCATAAGCCATCTCCCCTCCCCTTGTTCCCCAATCAACCCCCTCCTGCTTTCCTGTCCTGGTATTCCCTTACATTGCTGCATGGAGCCTTTCCAGGATCAACATCCTTAGTAATCAGGGAAATGCAAATCAAAACATCCCTGAGTTTTTACCTCACACCAGTCAGAATGACTAAGATCAAAAACTCAGAAGATAGCAGGTGATTGTGAGGATAAGGAGAAAGAGGAACACTCCTCCACTGCTGGTGGGATTGCAAGCTGGTACAACCACCCTGGAAATCAGTCTGGTGGTTCTTCAGAAAACTGGGCATGATACTACCGGAGGACCCTGCTATACCACTCCTGGGCATGTATCCAGAGAATTTCACAGCATGTAATAAGGACACAAGCTCCTCTATGTTCATAGCAGCCTTATTTATAGTAGCCAGAAGCTGGAAAGAACCCAGATGTCCCTCAGCAGAGGAATGGATACAGAAAATGTGCTATATTTATAAAATGGAATACTACTCAGCTATTAAAAACAACGAATTCATGAAATTTATAGGCAAATGGATGGAACTGGAAAATATCATCCTAAGTAAGGTAACCCAATCACAAAAGAACACACATGGTATGCACTCACTGATAAGTGGATATTAGCTTGGAATACCCAAGACACAATTCATAGATCAAATGATGCCCAAGAAGAAGGAAGAACAAAGTATGGATACTCTGGTCCTTCTTAGAAGGGGGAGCAAAATACCCACAGAAGGAGATACAGAGACAAAGTGTGGGGCAGAGACTGAGGGAAAGACCATCCAGAAAGTGATCACATTTATTAAGCATGTACTTTGTGTCATGCATTGAGCTAGGTGCGAAGCAGAGATATGATTAAGAAACTAGATCTAGCCTCAAGTTTTTTATAGACTGCTTTTCATGTGTACAAAGAATAATCCACCAAACAGCTAAGATCGGCACCATTTGGCCATGTCAGTACATCAGTGAGTTCTTTATAATTATGATATTTATATCTATCAGCCACTTGAGGTGTTGGCACCTAAACTCTTTAGTCAGAAGTTATGAAGACAAAGACTGAACTGTCTTCTCCATTTGTTGTATGAGACATAGATGTTGACAACTCTGTGGAAAGAAAATGCAGAAGAACAAAAGGAGTTGCCTTTTCACAGTTGGTGATCTCTGATTGTGCCATAATATTTCCACTGAAATTATTGGGTTGAAAATACCAGAGGCCTGCTTGGTGGGATTTTTCATTACCACCCCAGTACTGGGATGGAATCACTTACTAGCTATTCAGAATATGGGAATGATTTGTTATATAAATGAATGAACAAATTTTAGTTCTACAACCCCCAAAAGAAAGTCCTCAGACATTATCTGTCAATTAAACACTGTTCATGAGAAAGTTTTCTATATGAAAACATACCAGAAGGATATGAATTGAGAGGAGACAGAACACAGTATGGCTTAAAAGGGATCCAGTGTGGAGGTTATTATGAGACACACATGTTAAAAAAAAAGAGGACTCAGAAGGATATGTGAGAAACCTGGAAACATATGTCTTCCTAGAAGGATTTTGTGCATTACTGTTGAGACAGGTCTTGTGAATGACAAGTTACATACACTCTGGGCATCTGTTTCTTCTCAGTAAAATAACGATAATATCTAACCTGCAAGATTCATGCAGATAAGAGGTAGCTTGAATAAATTGCACAGTACAGTAAGTAATGCTTATGTCCTGGTATTAAGTAACCATCTCTCACTGTTACTGCTTTGTATTAAGATATTATCTTTGCCCCCTGGTGGTGGTCACTCAACACAGAGCACTGTAATTGTGCTTAATCCACTTAGTGGGTGTAGAACCAAAAGGGCACTTATTACCGGTGAATATCTAGGCTTAGTTCCAGGCTTCCTGTTTGGTTTTTATACCACGGTGAGCCACGCTTTCACAACATACTATTGTGTGTGTGCTTGGGATTCTTCTAAGGGCTTGAAGGAAGTGACCAGCACAACTAGAGCTCTGTGTTCATGCTACCTTTTTTTAACATTCTTTTTTTATTTAAATTTTTATTTTCTATATTCTATGTTTACATTCCAAAGGCTTTCCCCTTTCCCAGTTCCCCCCCACCATACATCCCATAATTCCTCTCCCCCAACTATTCCCCAATCATCTCCCCCCCCCCCATGATTTCTCTGTTCTGGGTCTACAAAACTGGATCCAATATTTTCAGGCCCAGGGTCCTCTCCTTTCTTCTTCTTGGGAATCATTTGACTTGCTAATTGTGCCTTGAGTATTTAGGGCTTCTGGGCTCATTAATATCCACTTATCAGTGATTGCATTTCATGTGTATTCTTTTGCGATTGGGTTAACTCACTTAGGATGATATTTTCCAGATCTAACCATTTACCTACAAATTGCATGAATTCATTATTTTTAATTGTTGAGTAGTATTCCATTGTATAAATATACCACATTTATACACATTTTCTGTATCCATTCCTCCTTTGAGGGATATTTGGGATCCTTCCAATTTCTAGCTATTATAAACAAGGCTGCTATAAATATAGTGGAGCATGTGTCTTTATTGTATGCAGAGGAATCCTCTGGGTATATGCTCAGGAGTGGTATGCCAAGGTCCTCTGGAAGTGACATGCCCAATTTTCTGAGGAACCGCCAAACTGATTTCCAGAGCGGTTTTACCATTTTGCAATCCCACCAACAGTGGAGGAGTGTTCCTCTTTCTCCACATCCTCGCCAGCACCTGTTGTCTCTTGAGTTTTTAATCTTAGCCATTCTGACTGGTGAGAGGTGGAATCTCAGGGTTGTTTTGATTTGCATTTCCCTGATGACTAATGATGTTGAACATCTCTTAAGGTGTTTCTCAGCCATCCGAATTTCTTCTGGTGAAAATTCTTTGTTTAGTTCTGTACCCCATTTTTTGATAGGGTTATTTGGTTCTTTGGGGTCTAACTTCTTGAGTTCTTTGTATATATTGGATATTAGCCTTCTGTTGGATGTGGGGTTGGTGAAGATCTTTTCCCACTTTGTTGGTTGCTGTTTTGTCCTTCTGACAGTGTCCTTTGCCTTACAGAAACTTTGTAATTTTATGAGGTCCCATTTGTCAATTCTTGATCTTAGAGCATAATGGTGTTCTGTTCAGGAACTTTCTTCCTGTGCCCATGTCCTCCAGGGTCTTCCCCAGTTTCTTTTCTAATAGTTTCAGTGTGTCTGGTTTTATGTGGAGGTCCTTGATCCACTTGGAGTTGATCTTAGTACAAAGAGATAAGAGTGGGTCGATTTGCATTCTTCTGCATGTTGACCTCCAGTTGAACCAGCACCATTTGTTGAAAAGCCTATCTTTTTTCCACTGGATGGTTGTGGCTCCTTTATCAAAGATCAAGTGACCATAAGTCTGTGGGTTCATTTCCGGGTCTTCAATCTTATTCCATTGATCTACTTGCCTGTTGCTGTACCAATACCATGCAGTTTTTAACACAATTGCTCTGTAGTATACTGCTTGAGGTCAGGGATATTGATTCCATGCTACCTTTAATTAGTCAAAATTCGGTTAGGAAGACAGAGCCCTTGTAACTGCCTGTGCAAATTAGGAATTTACAGAATAGTCCTCCAACGCAAAGGAGGAGTTTGGAAATAAACATCTTGTTGGAGAAAACAGGCACCTCTGAGAATCACTAACCAATCCGGCTAAAGCACGGTGTTCTCAGATGGAGGGTCAGTGAATCAGCAGGGGAAAGCAATATGAAGTTAGGTAAAATTAAGCCAAACTAGAAACACATTTGGGTGTCCCAACTCAGTGATTCCCATTTTACCTGTATCTGACAAACTTCAGCCATAATTCTACAGAATGTTTGGTCAGCTTTCACTCTGAATGATATGGAAAGGGGGCATCTGGGAAATGTAGTTCCCTATCTTAGGCAAACTAATTTAGCACAGTCCTGTCCAGTATAGTACTTGCCTACACAGCTTTCATGATCATTCATGTCTGACTTGATTCCTTTTAAGTAATGTGTGTATATATAAAACTTCTTTCACCTAAAGCTGATATAAATGACCCTTAGATGACAAAACATGCTGATCTCTCAAAGTGTCTTATCCATCTTTGGGAGGTACTCATTCCCCTTTTACCTAGACAAAGCCCCATTTAAGTATCCTATTAAATCAATCCTGAGATACATTTAGTCAATGTTATTACTTTTTTGTTAGAGTATGTATTATAGACAAGAAAATTGCTATATGAGGTCTCCAAATATCATTTTTATGCCTTTCTAGCTTCATGACAGTGCTAGTGTGGTAGGCATCCAGTGGCAGCTGCAGTATGTTGAATTTTAATATTTTCCCAGACTAGTGATATGCTAATTTTGTGAGATGCTGAATGGTGACAGATATCTGTGGCTCCCAACTCTGCCTCAAATGCTCTGTTCTAAACAACCAATACTCCACGGTGCACAGTTTTGCTAAACTATTAGGTTTTGAATATTAGGTGCCAAATTTATATTATCTACATATAGTGGGTTTTTTTTGATGTATTTTCATTAAAAGTCAATTAGCATCAGTATACACACATGCTTGTACAAAGATGCATGGACACACATATACACAGACATACATGCCACAGATGTACACACAACAGATGCACACACAACATACATACATACACACACACACACACACACACACACACACACCTTGCACCACTTCTCTGAAATAAGGAAGAGATAAACACTACTGCCTGCCTCAGTTTGGGCTCTGACTGGTCATGGCGTCACAGATAATAACTGTCACTTTTTTCATCTTGTCGTTGTTTCCAGCAAGTACCTTAGTTAACTGTGGTTGCTTACTATGGGGGAGTGACTCAAATTCCTGTATCTGAAGAATACATTATTAACAGTTTCATTTACATATATTTTTTGCAATTCTCCATTAATTTTTGTAACAGATACTGGAAGAAAGAACAGCTCTCTAAAGGAGCTTGTTCAAGTGGTTTCACTGTTGTTTGGAACTGCCTTCAGTTCCAGGAAAGTATATATTTTCTTATGGCACAATTTCTCCATTAGGAAATAAGACACATAAACCAAAGTTTCAAGAAAAAGAAAAAAATCATTAGGAGCAGTTAGAAAATATCATTCTTGTTTCTGTCCCATGGTTCTCAGATCTTGAGTTGAGCAAAACCATCTCTGTGTATCTACATTGATTTAGAGCCTATCTTATCCAGAGAAAGATAGTATTCCAGCCCTAAACATGCTTTCACCAGCTGGAGCCATAATCGAGCTTTCCAAAGGCCATTTCATAATTTTACAAGACCAGCTGTTTCTGGGTGAGGGAAACAGGATGGTTCAGTGAGTTCCATGGGCATAAGCTCAATATTTGATATAAGTTCCTTTGTCACACATAATGTTGTAGAGAATACTTCAATGGTGGTTATAGCAGAAATATCAAAGGAAGGAAATGCAAAAGGGCAAAACCATACTAGCAAGAGATTTTGTTTGTTTGTTTGTTTGTTTGTTTTGTTTTGTTCCCCCCCCCCCAGCAAGAACAAAGAACTGTTCCTTCAGAGATGAAAATGGTCCAATGCAATCAACCTGCCACCAGGTGGCTGGCTGGTTTCCCTGGGAAATGATGCCATGTCTGGAGTTCTGTGTTGATGTCTGCTCTTAGCCAAATTGGCCCTGGTAAATGAAAGTTTATGTTGCTTATAGAGCGTAAGCTCTATCTCTGCTTGCTTATACCTTCTTTTCTTGTCCCAAATAATAGGTTATGCTCTACAGGTTATTAAAATTCTACTTTTCAAAGGTTGCTCTTTGCTGGGCTTTATATGGGACAGTACATACATCCAGTTGTGTTTATTTGGAGAAATCTTCCTACATAGTGTTTCTTTTTCTGGCCCAAAGATCTTATTATCCAACCAAACTGCTGTCCACTACGCACGAGTCATTCCAGATATATGTCACTATCAATCTCTCCTCTCAGTATCACCACTGGGAAGATTAATCTTACCACAATGCTTCAAGGCCATTCCTACAGTGCAGTTGAAAGCTCCAGGTTGACCGATACTGTCTTTGAACAAAGATCAAATAGTTTTTCCTTACCTTGCTGTCATGGAAAACACACAAAAGAAAGGAAACAATGGGAGGAGTAGGGGCCATAGGAAATTTAGCCAATATTTATACAACTTAACTGATATACCATACTAAGAGTTAAGACGATAATGTCAGGGTGAACATCTTTCTCAAAGGTGGCAGTAGAAGTGAGTGATAAATAACCACTTTTATATCAGAAGCTAAGCAAAGAAATGAATTAATCACAGTATATACCTCTGCCTTTGCCCAACCAGGAAGAGGTCTTATTCTGCGGAGAGTACAAGATCAAAGCCACTTATGTGTCTAAGAGCAATACCATACTACAGGGATAAATAGGCATCATGAAACTGAACTTATTAATATAACTGCTCTCATTAAGAAAATGTTATCTATAGGTTCATTTGGACATAATGTACACCATATGTCTTCACAAGCAAGGGCTGACACTTATTATTTGCCTGGGTGGTACCAATATCAAGGAAAGCAATCAATTCCAAAAATACCTCATTGGAATAACCTTCTTGTACATTGTGAGAAGGCATACCCCTGTATTTTCTATTGTTGATTCTATCCAGAAGAGAACTAAATGCTGGCAGGATTCTGGTATTGTCATTTCTATCGCCCATTACTGGGCTTTCTATCTTATAAATTTTAGTTCTTCACCTGCCTCAAGGCAATCTAGAAATGAATCAGTGGTTGTTCTGCTACTGATTAGTTGTCATAAATATCAGATGGTCAATAGCTGGATAGAAAGTAGCCGCCTCCCCGGTAGATGAATTATCTAATAATAAATATTACAGTGAATTAAACAGGTGGTTGTCGTTATTTACCTTATGCTAATCCCCAATATTTATTTAAATCTGCACCTCAATAGCTGAACACTCAAATGTTCTACTTTCTATGCTAATCTGGGTACCTCCCAGCCCCATCCCATGATACTTGCGTATTATTATTATCCTGGCCCTTCAGACTCTTTCTTCATGACTCCAATCCCCCCATCCTTCTGCTGATTTGAATCTCTCTTTCTCTTCCCCATCCTTTCTCTAGTTGGCAGATGTTCAGGTTTATTGTCTATTCTGCCCAAATCACTGGGTGATCAGTATTTATTGACAAGGCAGAGAATAATTGATATGAACTATTTACACAAACTTGAGACAGGAGATTCTTGGTGTAAGCATTAGAATCTAGTGTCCATTTGGATTGAAACAAGATATGAGGGCAGAGAAATCAGCATTTGAATAACACAAGGATGAATTTCTCACAGTGTACAAAAACATTATTCCTAACACCCGTCATCCCCCACACCCTGAAGTAGGGGAAGAGAGTGACACAGAGGAGAGACTCAAGAGCAGACTCAGAAAGAAACAGACACACAGGAGCAGAGAAAGGTCTAGAGCCACGTGGCAGTATGATAGAGGAATCGGGTTAAGTTTAAACAGTAGCTGGGGGACTGCCCCAGCAAAAGGCTAAGCTCTAAACGTATTTAGCACCCTCCATGTCTTATACTGCTGGTGGGTCCAAGGAAGTCTGCAATAATACTCAGCAGAAATCTGTTCATGTTTCAGTACCCAAGGTACTATTATATGCTTTAGTATAACTGTGGCACACCTATATGCTTTAGTTGAATGTATATACACTTTACATAATGTTGCAGAGAAGTGACTATTGATTAGACAAACCATCTTTCTACCATAAATAAAAATTGCCACATTTTAATACAACAAAATATTCTACTTGATGCTATCTCTAAATAGTAACAACAATGCAAGAAAGAAGATGAGAATGATTACTTACTCTTTTAGCTGAAATAGGTACTAGAGTACTAGCCAATACGGTAATATAGGTAAAGTCTTGAAAGTGTTAAGATTTAAAAAAAAATGAGAAAAAGTGGAAATATAACCAATGAAGTGAACTTAAAATGACATCTTGTTAAAACACACACACACACACACACACACACACACACACACACACACACACACACAGAGAGAGAGAGAGAGAGAGAGAGAGAGAGAGAGATTCCTTAGTATGAACAAAAGCATATTGAAATCAGCAACAGAATATAAGACATATATAAAGAAATTTCCATCAGAAAAACAGATTTCTCTCTACAAACTCTGAAAACTGGAAGAACTTGGAACAAAACACTCCAACTTCCAAAAGACAGTGCTAGCCAGCTTACACTGCTTAATCCAACAAAACTTTCTACCATAGGTGAGAGAGAAAACCTTTTCTGTAATAGAAACAGCCTAAACAAATTGTATCCAATAACAATAAAGAAACACCTAGCACACCAGAGAAATCTACTCTATTTTTCCTTTCAGTGAGATCCATAGTTCTCCCCGGAGTCTTCTTTGTTACATAGTTTCTCTGGGCTATGGATTGTAGCATAATTATCCTTTACTTAAGAGCTATCATAAACTTATAAGTGAGTGTATATGATGCTTGTCTTTCTGGGTCTGGGTTACTTCATCCAGAAATATTTTTTCTACTTTCACCATTTGCCTGAAAAAAATCATGATGTACTTTTTTTTTAAACCAAACACCTGAATAATACTCTATTGCATAAACATACCACAGTTTCTTTATCCATTCTTTGGTTCATGTACACCTAGGGTTTTTTTCAATTTATGAATAAAGCAGCTATGAAAATAGTTGAGCATTGATATGATGGTAAGTGCCTAGTCTTATTGTAACTTGATAGGCACTGGGGCAGAAGGTTGGTGGGGAGAGAGGGACTGAGGGACTGGGAGGAGTGGAGGAAAAGGGGACCGCAGCTGGGAGAACCAGCTCTTCCCGAGTTCCACTCCTCTTACATCTCCTTTTTAATAAGAGAAGGCCTCCCAGGGTTATCAATCATACACTGCAAATCAAGTTACTATAAAACTAAGCACATTGACATTTAGTTTTATATATGTATATATAATTATATATATTATATATATTATACTGGAAACAATACTAGGCACATTGACATATAGTCTTATGTAACTAATATATATTAGTATATACAATGTATATATATTAATATAGTATTATATAATCATATATAAAATATTTTATAGTGAAATATATAATAAAATATATACATAATTTTTATTTATATTTATATTTATTAAGTTACTTGAAATATTTATATTTATTAAAATGTATATACAATGACAAATATATTTTATATAATTATAAATCCTATTGTATTTATATATAATATAAATTATATATATTAGTCATGTAAGACTATATGTCAATGTGCCTAGTAATGTTTCCAGTATTCTTTGTCTCTTCTGATTAGTTTTAGTCTGACTTGAGACTAAAACTAATCAGAAAAGACAAAGAAAGACATTTCATTCTACACAATGGTTCATTTAATAAAAAAATAAAAAACATAGAATACTGGAAACAATAATTTGACTAAAGAGAGAATAAGTACAGCCAAGAGATGCTAGAAAGAAAAAAACACCAAAGCCACAATTATAACACACACACACACACACACACACACACACACCAGAAAAAATTAGAATGAAGGAATGCAATCTGTTCACACCTTTCAATAATAACTTTAAATATTAATAGCTTCTACTGTCCCATAAAAAATACAGGTGAGATGAAGGGATGAAGAAAAAAACTGAATTTTCTGTTGTCTATAAAAGACCCCTCTTTACTTTAAATACCGTCTCCACCTTAACTTGAAAGGGTGGGAAAGCGTTCCAGCTAAATGGGATCATGAAACAAGCAGACCTTGTAGCATATCTAACAGACTTCAAACTAAAACTAATCAGAGAAAGAAGGGCATTTCACTCTAAGCTGTGTTAATTAATAAAATTATGTCAATGAAGGAAAAGACATAATTTATCACAAAATGAAGATAGTACCTTACATGACACCCCACTTTCCTTAGTAGATAGCTTATCTGAACACAAAATGGGGAAACGTTAAAATAAATATTTTACTCGAGCACCAAAGAATATATGGTGCACATCAACACAAACAAACCTCTCTTAAAAAGGCTACAGGGCAGAAAACAAATCTTCACAAATACAGAAAAAATGAAATAAATCCATACATATATCCAATCATTATAAAATAAAACTTAAAATCAACAGCAAACAAAACTGTTACAAGTATATATATTCATAGAGATTGAAGAACTCTCCATAGAATGATGAATGAGTCAAAGAAGAAAACAATTAAAATATCTTTGAGTCAAAATGAAAATACAGTGCAGCAAAACCTCTAGCACACATTAAAATCAGTCCTAAGAGGGGAGTTTACAGCCCTAAGTGCCTACATTAAAAAATCAGGAGCTGGGCGTGGTGGCACATGCCTGCAATCCCAGCACTCAGGAGGCAGAGGCAGAGGCAGGCGGATTTCTGAGTTCGAGGCCAGCCTGGTCTACAGAGTGAGTTCCAGGACAGCCAGGACTACACACAGAGAAACCCTGTCTCAAAAAAAAAAAAAATCAGAATGACCTGAAATAAACAACTTAAAGGTGTGAATCAGGGATTTACCAAAACAAGAACAAACTGAATCCTAACCCAGTAGATGACAAGAAACAATAGATGTAAAAATACAAATTACTGAATTAGAAAGTAACAAAATCACACAAAGAGTAAATAAATCCAAGAGTTTGTTTTTTGAGAAGATAAAAAGATGAACAGATCCTTGGCAAAACTAATTAAAAGGAAGAAAGTGATGACACAAATTAACAGTATATGAAATGGAAAGGGAAACATTCAGAGAACAGCAGAGAAATCCCGAATATTGTAGTTCTGAAGGTGGGATTGAGAATGCTTCCTGCCTGCTTGTAATGCTTGAATATTTGGTTGCTAATTGGTGGGACTGTGGAGGAGTTGTGGCCATTTAGGCAAGGGCTGGCTGTCAATGGCGGTGAGTTTTGAATTTTAAAAGACTCATGCCTCAGGTGTTCTATGAATTATCTTTTGGGTATTCTGAGCTTTTAGGCTAAAACCACTTATCCATGAGTGCATAGCATGTGTGTTCTTTTGAGACTGGGTTACCTCACTCAGGATGATATTTTCAGTTCCATCCACTTGTCTAAGAATTTCATGAATTCATTGTTTTTAATAGCTGAGTAGTACTCCATTGTGTAAATGTACCACATTTTCTGTATCTATTCCTTTGTTGAGAGACATCTGGTTTGTTTCCAGCTTCTGGCTATTATAAATACGGCTGCTATGAAAAATGTGTCCTTATTACATATTGGAAAAATCTCGGTATATGCCCAGGAGTGGTATACCTTTGTCCTCATATACTACTATGTTCAATTTTCTGAGGAATTGCCAGACTGATTTCCAGAGTAGCTGTACCAGCTTGCAATCCCACCAACAACTGAGGAGTATTCCTCTTTTTCCACATCCTCTCCAGTATCTGCTGTCACCTGAGTTTTTGATTTTAGTCATTCTGAGGTGTGAGTCTCAGGGTTGTTTTGATTTGCATTTCCCTGATGACTAAGGACTTTGCACATTTCTTTAGGTGCTTCACAGCCATTTGGTATTCCTCAGTTGAGAATTTTCTGTTTATCTCTGTACCCCACTTTTTAATAGGGTTATTTGGTTCTCTGGAGTCTTAACTTCTTGAGGCTCAAGAAGGAAGGCCAAAGTGTGGATGCTTCAGTCCTTCTTAGAAGGGGGAACAAAATACTCATGGGAGGAAATACAGAAACAATGTGTGGAGCAGAGACTGGAAAAAAATACTTTACATATAATAAATAAGTACATCTTAAAAAAAAAAAAGAATGCCATCTAGAGACTGCCCCACATGGGGATCCATCCTGTAAACAGACACCAAACCACGACACTATTGTGGATGCCAAGAAGTGCTTGTTAACAGGAGTCTGATATAGCTATCTCCTGAGAGGCTATGTCAGAACCTGGCAATTACAGAGGCTGATGCTCACAGCCAATCATCGGACTGAGGGTCCCAAAAGGAGGAGTTAGAGAAAGGACTGAAGGAGCTGAAGGGGTTTGCAACCCCATAGGAAGAGCCATAATTATCAGCCAACCAGACCCCCCAGAGCTCCCTCATAGAAACAGGGTGAGGGAGGGTGGGATGGGATTTCCAGAGGGGAAACAGGGAAAGGGGATACATTTGAAATGCAAATTAATAAAATATCCAATAAAAATAGACTCATGCTATTTCAAATGTCTTCTCCCTTTGTATTTGAGGATTGAAATGTAAGCTTTTAGTCACAGCTTCAGTATTCTGCCACCTGTTACCTTCATTCTGTTATTTTGGACTCTAATCCTCTGGAAACATAACCTAAGTAAACCTTTCATTCTATAAGTTGCCTTAGACATAGAGTTATCATAGGAGTAAAAAAAATAACTAAGATAATAAGGGTATACTTAAAAAAAAACCTCTCCTACATTATGTTGGCAAATCTAAAATATATAGATGAATTTCTTGATTAATCCAAACTATGAAAGTTTAGCCAAAAAGAGATCAATAACCTAATAACCTAAACAGACCAATGGAGACTGAAGTAGTAGTAGTAGTAGTAGTAGTAGTAGTAGTAGTAACAATAATAACTTCTAACTTAAAAAAAAACCCAGGCTTGTACAAACTCACAGCAGAATTCTACCAGACTTTCAGAGAACAAGAACTAATACTTGTTAAATTGTTTAGAAATAATATTTTTCATTATTTAAAGGACAACAACCAATACTTCTTAAATTATTTAATCAACCCAGTTATATAGGCAACACAAACCAAATGTATCCCCCTTCCTTCTTTCTCCCTTCAGCCTGTTCCACACTTATCTTGAGTCATACCTTTCTATTTTTAGTGTTTGGTTGTGTTGGTGATGAGAAGGAAGAAAGCGAGGCAGCAGAGAAACAAGTGCAGCAGCCCTGGCAAAGTGGCCACTAAAGAGGAGGTTAAACTTGAGAGAGAGAATAAGCTACTAAATGGGAAAACAGCCAAGCCATGGAGGTACTAATTGTGGCAAAAGTTCTGGAACAGTCAGGTGGCCTTGACAAGTGTTGCAGTAGAGTCTTGGGATACCAGGGTAACAGCACTGGAGAAGTGGTTGTGAGAGTGGTGACAATAGCTGTAATATTGATAGCAGTGACAGCAAACGGCCTTAAAGGGTACAGGCATCTTAAAATCCTGGGCCTGCAAGTTGTAACACAAATGCTAGCCACTGCCAAGGGCTAAAGAATAATGACATCTAGGGCTACAAAAGAGTTTTTAACATTTGCAGATGTTAGGCTCTAAGCCCTCAAGTCCCCTTGTAAGGAAACTCCATTGACTCCATTGAAGCTGCAACACTAGAGAACACCCCTACTGCTCTAGCAGTTCCATTTCAGCTACTCATTGCTGTTCAAGACAGAGTGTTACAAAAGAATCAAAGACCCCCCCCTTCCCATTCCCCAATCACCCCCCCCCCATTTCTCTGTTCTGTTCTGGTACTTTTCTACAAAACTGGATCCAGTCCTTTCAGGACCAGGGTCCTCTCCTTCCATCTTCTTGGGAATCTTTTGACTTGCTAATTGTGCCGTGAGTATTCAGAGCTTCTGGGCTCATTAATATCCACTTATCAGTGATTGCATTTCATGTGTATTCTTTTGTGATTGGGTTAACTCACTTAGGATGATATTTTCCATATCCAACCATTTGCCTACAAATTGCATGAATTCACTATTTTTAATTGCTGAGTAATATTCCATTGTATAAATATAGCACATTTTCTGTAACCATTCTTCCTTTGAGGGACATCTGGGCTCCTTCCAACTTCTGGCTATTATAAATAAGGTTGCTATGAATATAGTGGAGCATGTGTCTTTATTGTATGCAGGGGAATCCTCTGGGTATATGCCCAGGAGTGGTATGCCAGGGTCCTCTGGAAGTGTCATGCCCAATTTTCCGAGGAACTGCCAGACTGATTTCCAGAGCGGTTTTACCATTTTGCAGCCCCACCAACAGTGTAGGAGTGTTCCTTTTTCTCCACATCCTTGCCAGCATCTGTATCTCTTGAGTTTTTAATCTTAGTCATTCTGACTGGTGTGAGGTGGAATCTCAGGGTTGTTTTGATTTGCATTTCCCTGATGACTAATGATGTTGAACATCTCTTAAGGTGTTTCTCGGCCATCTGAATTTCTTCTGGTGACAATTCTTTGTTTAGTTCTGTACCCCATTTTTGATAGGGTTATTTGGTTCTTTGGAGTCTAACTTCTTGAGTTCTTTGTATATATTGGATATTAGCCCCCTGTCGGATGTATGGGACATATGGTGAGGGGGGAACTGGGAAAGGGGAAAGCCTTTGGAATGTAAACAAAGAATAGAGAAAATTAAAAAAAAAAGATTTCAAAAAGCTAAAAAAAAAAAAAAGAATCAAAGACCCATGTGGAAAGAGTTCCTCCTTACTATGCTTTCTACACAAGGAGCTTGACAACCTCCTGGCTATCTAGTTTAACAAAGAAAAGATATTTGGTATTTCTAAGTAGTAGGAGGAAGGGGTCTGGGAATGTAATATAGCATGTAAAATTCTTAATTTAAAATTTATTAATTTTATATTTTGAGATTATAATAAAATTGAATCATTTCCCCTTCCCTTTCCTCTTTGCTTTTTTATATTCTTGTTCTATTTCATTTGTTGTTGATGTGTGTGTGTGTTCCTAAATATATAAATAAAACCTGCTCAGTATGTATAACATTACTTGTATGTAAGTTTTCAGGGCTGATCATCTGGTATTTGATAACCATCTGGTGTATATTCACCCCAAGGGAACACTATTTCTACTTTTAGCATTAATTACTTACCTGTAACTCTTTGTAAGATTGGCACCTCATGGACTTTTACCTCTCCACTTCAACATGTCCATCTCAAGCAGCCATACTTGTGAGGATTTATAAGTGTAGCTTTTGATATTTAAAATCTTAAGTTCTTCACTTTAATTTCTTATAAAACAATAAAAGGAAAACATTTCCTTCTTTCTTTCCATCCTTCCTTTCTTTCTTTTATACAAAAGTACCATTCCGTTACTCAGTTTTAGAGTATATGTTCAGTAAGTCTGATAGTCTTCTCTCCTGTAATGAAATACTTGACATAATCTATTTACCAGCGTTTCTTTGGACGTATGGTGTAAGAGATTACAGCTTTAGATCAGCAAGTCCTTTGTTTTGGTTCTCTGACTAAGAGAGTACCTGGCAGTAGTGGAGAAGAGAGGTCACCAGCGAACGGATCACTTCATGAAACAGGTCAAGTCTCCCCTCACAACCTTCCTTTGAAAACCACCTCAATTGACTCAGGGGACTTTAATTAGGATCAACGTTCTAAAGAATCCATTACTACTCTGTGGCAGAACACTGGGGACAAAGCCTATAAAATGACCCTTTGGGTGACAGACCATGTCTAGGCTATGGTAGTAGTACAAGATTACAGAGGTTTTGATTCTGAAGGCTAGGATTTTGCAGTGGCCTGTCTGGAGTTAGAAAATTTCTCTAATGCTCACTCCCTCCAAAAACACCATAGCAAGATGTTATTTAAATGCACATAAAAGTATACATATAATTTAAATAATGTTTTACCACATGGGGTGACAACGATTTCTCCCAATAGCTATAAACCGTCTGTGGTGCTTTGAATATGCTTGGCATATGGGAAGTGAAACTATTAGGAGGTGTGGCATTATTAGGAGGTAAGTTCTTGTTGGGAGAAACATTCCACTGTGGGTTGAGCTTAAGCTCCACCCAGTGAGGAAGAGACCCTCCTCTTGGCTACCTTGGAAGAGAGTCTCCTGGCTGCCTTCGAATCAAGATGTAGAACTTTCAGTTCCTTCAGCACCATGTCTGCCTGTATGCTGCCATGCTTCCCATTATGATGATAATAGACTGAACCTCTGAAACTATAATAAGCCAGCCCCAATTAAATGTTTTCCTTTATAAAAGTTGTCTTGGTTACGGTGTCTCTTCACAGCAATGGAAACCCTAAGAAACCATCTAACAAAAATTTCTAATGCCAGGCGTGGGAAGCCTCCCATAGAGTTATTGGTCAGGGTCATCCATGAAATTTCTGAAAGCAACACAGGCTATTGTCATTGCCCATGGTTACCTCTAAGTACTTAAAAGTAAGCTCCTAGTGCTTAGGACACCACACTTTGGACACAAGACTAAGAAACAAGCTGGAATTGAGTGAGAAGTCTTCACTGAGGGACTATCTCTCAGAGCATCTGCAAGTGTTTTGCAACCTGCCATGGGAGAAAATCAAATGTCCTACCCTACAGACTACAGCAATGGCCAGTATGGTAAGATATCCCCATGGATGTAACAGAGGCACTTATATCTTGGGAGTAATCAACAGCTACCTAATTGGACTTAAGAAACACTCTATTGAAGGCGATTCATGCCAGTACTGAAAACCTATCCATATACCCATGGTGAGGTTATAATCCTGGAGATCCTACTACTGCTATTTTCTTATATATAATTATATATAATTGCCAATATAATAATCAACTGTATTTTAAAACATCTATCATTATATCTACAGGTAAATATAGCTGTCATTCCTCATCAATGAATCTTCTTTTTCCAGTCGATAGAGAACATCATAGAAATCTTCAACTTGTCAAAATGCAGACTGTGGGCTACTCATTTCTAATTGATACATTTACCTCACAAGTGCTATATGTAAGCCTCAAATAACATGGAAGAGGAGGCAGAGAGATTTTAAGAACGGAAGGATTAGGACATCTACTGTGAGATATTGCCTTTTTTGTATATGAAAAGGAGTTGCTTATTAATGCATTAAACCTCAATAATATACTCATCTAAACAAGACTTGCCCAATGACAATATCCATTGACACTCCAATGTGGATAGAAAACTCTCACGAGTTCTAAGCCTTAGATAAAGAGCTATAGGCATTTATTGGCTACACAGAGAGGGAGAATCAGTCTTTTCTAGAGATGAGTCCCCTGACATCCATATGTATGTTCATGTACATATGCACATATATATGTATATATGTGTGTGTAATAAAAATATAGATGAGGTCATAGAGTTGAGATGGAGTTTCATGGCATAAGCATAGTTGGAGGGAGAAAGTGTAGGTGGAAATTATATAAATATAGTACTTGCATGTGAAATTCTCAAAAAAAATGTTTAAAAGCAGTGTACATTTCCCTGATGACTAAGGATGTTGAACATTTCTTTAGGTGCTTCTCAGCCATTTGATATTCCTCAGGTGAAAATTATTTGTTTAGCTCTGTACCCCATTTTTTAATAGGGTTATTTGGCTCTCTGGAGTCTACCTTCTTGAGTTCTTTGTATATCTTTATATAAGCCCTCTGTCAGATGTAGGGTTGGTAAAGATCTTTTCCCAATTTGTTGGTTGCTGTTTTGTCCTTTTGACAGTGTCCTTTGCCTTACAGAAACTTTGTAATTTTATGAGGTCTCGTTTGCCAATTCTTGATCTTAGAGCATAAGCTATTGGTGTTCTATTCAGGAAATTTCCCGCTGTGCCCATGTACTCAAGGGTCTTCCCAGTTTCTTTTCTATTAGTTTCAGTGTGTCTGGTTTTATGTGGAGGTCCTTGATCCACTTGGACTTGAACTTAGTACAAGGAGAGAAGAATGGAAAGGGGAAATCATTTGAAATGTAAATAAAAATATATCTAATAAAAAAATTTAAAAAGTAATGTCCCAAACCGTAAATATATTGTTAAGAGTTCTGAGACTAAGCAGCTTGTAGGGGTTTTAATTTTCACATAAATGTAGGTGATTTTTAAGTTCAGTTATCAACATGCACAAAGCAATATTTTGAGATACATAATATGCAAAAGTGATTGTGTAAGACAAAAGCAGGTACAAGGAGATTAGCATTTAGTAGAGGCTTCTGGACCAGGCACAGGGATCTGAATGCATAGTCAGGTGGCGAGGAGGTAGTAATATCTACTCAACTTGTTAATTAGAAATTTATGAACAAAACCAGAGTTTTAATGTTTCATACAGGGATTTATTCCTTAGATCACCACAACACTAAACTTGTCTATGATAGCTTTTGTAGTATTAGTTATGCCGTTCACTCTAAGGAAAGAAAATGCTCATGGGCAGGCTTATAGAAACTTCCAGAGCTTTTAATTTTACCTTTTAATTTTCGTTGTCTTATTATTTTTTTCAATGTTAAGAAAAATATCTCTATCTTTCCAGGGCATTTGTTCTTTCTCCATTTTGTGATTTTTACTTTGCTTGTAAAATATGTGGAATGACAGAAATGTGAAATAAAATGAAGGTCTAAGGCTCACCTCTTGATTTTTCTGCTTTCTGTTTGGTCTTTGGAGGTACTGCTGACTGTATAAGGCCCCAGGCTCTTTACCTGACAACAGTGAAGGTGATAATGACTATTGGTTTGAGGGAGAAACAGATGAAATAGGAAGTAACAAGCACACCCCAGTCATTTCAATAAAAAACAACTCTTCAGACTCTGTAAATAAAGTTTATGTATTTTTTATTTAGATGCTAAAACTATTTTATTTAGAAGATACAACATCAAATATAGCCATTCATAACTATATTACAAATGGCTCTACAGCTGACTTATAAATGGAAGCAGCCACAGGCCTCAGATAACATGAAGCCAAACACGTTTTTCTTCATCAGGTGCTAATTTTACTGTCGGTGCTATGTTGTTTGCATCTTGCTCAAAAAGGGGCCAAATCTGAGTGATTTTTCAATTTTCCACTTGAGGGCGCGGTCTACTTCTGCGGAAACCTTAATCCTACAAACATACTACTTTATAAGGAATCCTTAGAACTGTCGTTAAACTTGTGCCAATTTTCAGTTTATTACAGGGAGGTGTTAGCGTTCCTTGTTGTATTGTGTTCCAGATGATGTCATCCTTACCAGCATTATAGAATGGAGCATTATAGAATGGAGATTTCATTAATATCTTAAGAAAAAATATTTATTTCATTTTAAATTCTATTTAATTTTTATAATTAATTTACTTCAAGGCAAGCAGCTAACATACTACTTGAAATTAATATGGCTGAATAACTCCAGTGGAATTCTTTCTTACCCTTTCTGTGAATTATCAGACTACATTCTCTAATCCTATTTTTCCTAAGAGCACTGTGTAAAATTGTCAGTTAATTGATCGCATCCACTTTGGCATGTGTTCGTGTTAATGTTACAGTCATATGGTTCAGCTCATGGCACACAGTCATGTTGGTGTAGTAAGAGATGTTATAGTCACTACCCAGGAACAGCTCAATTTTGTACAATCTCACTAACATTTTGATTTGGAATAAGAAATCCTCATTTCTGTTCAGGTATGGTGTCTAACGACTGTAATCCCAGCACTTGAAAGGCTGAGGCAGGAGGATATCAGACAATTTGAGGCTACCTTGGGCAAGTCTGAACTACCCAGCGAGACTTTGTCTCAAATATCAAAATAAAATAAACAAAATAAATAAAAAAACCCAAATCATATTTTCTCCAGCAGTGTTGATGTGAATATGAATACAATTATGTACTTTTCCTTTCACATTGTGTTTAAGGGATAGAAAAATCACACTTTAGAAGAATAGTGTTAAACAATCGAGGCAGGAAACTGGGTAGGTATTTTCCTCAATGGCAAAAGAAAATATTTCCCTTCAACTTCTTTATGATTAACAAACTAAGAATACCATAGTGGCAGAGTTCATTTATCAATTATAAAATACTCTTTATTTATTTTTATTTCAATTTTTTATGTATGTTGTCCATGCTTCCCCCTACCATATCACTACCCAACTTTTTATCTTTCTCTTTCTCATTATCTGAAAAAATAAAACCAAAGCCTAAAATCAAAACCAAAATAAGCAAACAAAAACTGTGACGTTCTTTACAATAAGAAATACAAAGGAAATGACTGTGTTCTGTATGTTTTAGGGCTATTTATAAAGAGTGTGTCTCTTAGGTTAGTGTGTGAATATACAGAGAAAACATCAAAATTTTAATTAAAGCATTTCAGATTTTGTAATGATATAAACTATAGAAAAATTGTTAAAATACTTTTCTATAAGGCTTTATAATAAATATTTCTTTTCAGAGTTCTTAGATGTGTAAAACAAGTTCCTTCATCAGTTTAAAAACTCTCCTCCTCTTTGTCAGAATAAATGAACGTTTTAGTTCATTTATTTAGTTCATTGTAGTTATTTTATTAATATTTTTATGAATTCTTTGAAAATTTCATACACTGTATTTTTTCTTTTTTCCATTATTATTCAGATTAAAATATAGTTACATTTCTTTGCTTTTTCTCCCTCCAAATCCTCTCATATACTCTACTTATTGTATGCACATATGTATGTGCATATGTAGGAAACATTCTCTCTCTCCCAGGAGCTATCATAATCCAATAGTTATTCAGCTAGTGGTGGCATTTCTTGCCCACCCCACACTGTGATTTTTGTCAGGTTTGAGCTTGCACAGGTCTTTAGTGTGCTGTCACAGTAGTTGTGCATTCCTATGTGCAACTGTCCTGCTGAGTCTGGAGAACACTATTTCCTGTAGATTTTCCACTCTCTATGTGCATACACATCTATTTTTAATACAACCTGCTCAGTCTGTAGAATTGTACTAATTTTTATGTTTTCAGGGCTGACTGGTACTGAATAACCAATTGGTGTGCTTTCCCTGGAGAAGATTATTTGAGCAGGTCTTAGAATTCTTTAGTTGCCTGTAAATCTTTATGTAGGGTTGAGGCCTTATGGGCTTTAGCCACCCTCTTTGGAATGTCTATTGGTGTTGTACTTGTCCAGTGACTGTTTAGGCAGTCAGGGTGGTGAGACTTTATGGGTGTAGCTATTGACTCATACAATGTATTTTGATAGCATTCACCTCTCTACTCCCACTCATCGGCTTCCCAGATCCTTGTTCTCCACCCTCACCTCCTCAATTTTGGTACTTCCAGTTACCATTGGCTTCTTCCTCCTCCTCCTTCCCCAATCTTTTCCCCACCTCTTTCCCCTCCTCCTTCTATCCTATTGAGTTCAATTTCTGTTTCTCACCTACTCTTGGGTCTGCCTTGGAGTATTGTCTACCTGCCAGGGGTCACACCTCTAAGGAAGACTTATTTTTCTCTCCTAGAAGCTATCAAATACTAATGGTTCCTCAGCTAGTGATGTGATTTCTTTTCCTGTCCATACGGCAATTTTATCTGGCTTGAGTTTGCAAGGCATTGTGTATTCTGTCACAATAGCTGTAAGTTCGAATGTTCAACTACCTTGCTGTGCCTGGAGAACACTCTTTGAAGTTATCTTCCATCTTAGACTCTTCCAATATTTCTGCCCATTTTCCATGGGGTGTAATGGATAGATTGAATGGAAACCAAATGATCATCTTATTAAACATGGAAAGGACCTTTGACAAAATCCAACATCCTTTAATGCTAAAGGTCCTGGAAAAAAATCTAGGGATATTGGGATACATCTTAAGATAATAAAGACAATATACACAAGCCCACAGACAATATCATGCTAAACCTAGAAAAACTCAAAGCATTTCATTAAATGTAGAACAAGGCAAAGATGTCCACTCTTATCATTACTAATAAAAATTGTGCTTGAAACATTAGTTAGAGAAATTATTCATGTGGATGAGGCAAAGAGGATATGAATAGGAAAGGAAGATGTCAGAGTATCTTTATTTGCAGATAATATTGTCTTATACATAAAAGACCCTAAAGGCTCCACCAGAAACACTCTACAAGTGATATATACATTCAATAAAGTATCTAGATTTAATATTTATTTCATATTTTAAAACAAATGAAGAGTCTAAGAAATAATGAGTAATTCAACTAGTTGTAAATATGTAAGATATAAATATGACCTAGTCCATATCTAGCTATAAAACTAGTTTACATTTTTTTCTGTGACATCTTCTTTTATGTGTATATGGTATATGTGTGTATAGATACATATGTGTGTGTGCATGTGAACATATCTGCATGTAAAATCTATAATGTAATTTTACAACTTATTAAACATTGTCATGTAAGTAGAGGCTTTATTTAGGAAACTCAGGTGTTTCTGTGCATGTATATACAAAGATACTATGTATTTCTACGGATTATAAACATTGCATGTACTATATATGTGAAAAATGCTTGCTTTTCCACTACATTGTATAATTATATTTAGATTCTATTTTCAAATAGTTCTAAATTAAATATCATGGTGAAGGAAACACAGATAAACCATTCGCCTGCAGAGGAAATTGTTTTCTTGCCATATAATGTAATCACTGTGTGAAATGGAGCCAGCACACCTGACTGCACTCCTGCACTGGCAAGCTGTGAGAAGGCACTAAAGCACTGTCACAAACAAGACAGATTTGGGTTTGTTATCAGAGTTGCTTTAGCTACAAAGAACTGCGGCTCATTTAAGCAGGTGGAGCTTTGTCCTCTCATTTCTTGTAAAAAAGGAATAACGTAAAGACTGTGACATTATTTTTATTGTAGATAATCAATTTCCTGAGCAAACCAAGCCACCAATTGGGATAAATTGCTATTTCCCAAAGTAAGTAACAGCAAAAGAGATGATATACATTGTTATACCTTGTGTATGTGAACATAAATATTCTCCCAAATAGTTCTGTTGGTGAATCTTTCTCTGCTCTTTTTAGCTGTATCTGTATTTAATGCTATTATTTTGAAAAATTTGATGTTAATGATTTTATTAATGTAACAGTAACTAAGAGTGCTGACATTACTATCTTTCTAGCTTGTTACAATAAGTGAGAACTTTCCTCATCATGGTCAGCAGGAAACATTTTTTTTCCTGGTTGATTGCATTGTCTGGAACCTCATAGAGAGCAGGAATGAATCATTTGTTTTCTTTTTTGAAAGTAGGGCTTCAGAGGAGAGTAACAGAAGGCATACTGATGGAATGATGAATTTAGGCAG
The DNA here is from genome assembly GCA_964023405.1 of Apodemus agrarius. NCBI lineage: Eukaryota > Metazoa > Chordata > Mammalia > Rodentia > Muridae > Apodemus > Apodemus agrarius. The sequence goes on along the minus strand of OZ030009.1, from coordinate 64,617,168 downwards.
CCCAGAGAAGCTGAATCTTGTGCATCTCACAAACACTGTGTGCACAGGTCATGTATAATGCAATTAATATGACCTAGACACTCTGACGATAAAAGAGAGCTATGGGTAGCCATGTTTACAAAGTTTAATAAAAAATGGCTTCAGCAAATCTAAGTTCATGTATCGAGCTCCTCTCATGCCTCATGAGGTGTGCAGCTCCCTCACTTGGCCTCTTCTCCTCAGAGAAGAGGAACCCCACCATAGGTACCGCTCCACCCTGGGGCATCTATTTCATGGAAAACTAGGCACATCCTTTCCCACTGAGGCCCAATCAGGTAGTACCAGGGATCCAATATCAGGAAGCAGAGACCAAGACAGACCCTGTTCTACTTCTTAGGGGATCCACATGAAGACCAAGCTGCACACTTTTTTTTTTAAATTTTTATTTTCTATATTCTATGTTTACATTCCAAAGGCTTTCCCCTTTCCCAGTTACCCCCCACCATATGTCCCATAATTCCTCTCCCCCCCTGCTATTCCCCACTCATTCCCCCCTCACGATTTCTCTGTTCTGGGTCTACAATACTGGATCAAATCTTTACAGGCCCAGGGTCCTCTCCTTTCTTCTTCTTGGGAGTCATTTGACTTGCTAATTGTGCCTTGAGTATTTAGGGCTTCTGGGCTCATTAATATCCACTTATCAGTGATTGCATTTCATGTGTATTCTTTTGTGATTGGGTTAGCTCACTTAGGATGATATTTTTCAGATCTAACCATTTACCTACAAATTGTATGAGTTCATTATTTTTAATTGCTGAGTAGTACTCCATTGTATAAATATACCACATTATCTGTATCCATTCCTCTTTTGAGGGATATCTGGGCTCCTTCCAATTTCTGGCTATTATAAACAAGGCTGCTATAAACATAGTGGAGCATGTGTCCTTATTGCATGCAGGGGAATCCTCTGGGTATATGCCCAGGAGTGGTATGCCAGGGTCCTCTGGAAGTGACATGCCCAATTTTCTGAGGAACCGCCAAACTGATTTCCAGAGCGGTTTTACCATTTTGCAATCCCACCAACAGTGGAGGAGTGTTCCTCTTTCTCCACATCCTCGCCAGCACTTGTTGTCTCTCGAGTTTTTAATCTTAGCCATTCTGACTGGAGTGAGGTGGAATCTCAGGGATGTTTTGATTTGCATTTCCCTGATGACTAATGATGTTGAACATCTCTTAAGGTGTTTCTGGGCCATCCGCATTTCTTCTGGTGAAAATTCTTTGTTTAGCTCTGTACCCCATTTTTTGATAGGGTTATTTGGTTCTTTGGGGTCTAAGTTCTTGAGTTCTTTGTATATATTGGATATTAGCCCTCTGTCGGATGTGGGGTTGGTGAAGATCATTTCCCACGTTGTTGGTTGCCATTTTGTTCTTCTGACAGTGTCCTTTGCCTTGCAGAAACTTTGTAATTTTATGAGGTCCCATTTGTCAATTCTTGATCTTAGAGCATAAGCTATTGGTGTTCTGTTCAGGAACTTTCCCCCTGTGCCCATGTCCTCCAGGGTCTTCCCAAGTTTCTTTTCTATTAGGTTCAGTGTGTCTGGTTTTATGTGGAGGTCCTTGATCCACTTGGAGTTGATCTTAGTACAAGGAGATAAGAGTGGGTCAATTCTCATTCTTCTGCATGTTGACCTCCAGTTGAACCAGCACCATTTGTTGAAAAGGCTATCTTTTTTCCACTGGATGGTTGTGGCTTCTTTATCAAAGATCAAGTGACCATAAGTCTGTGGGTTCATTTCTGGGTCTTCAATCCTATTCCATTGATCTACCTGCCTGTTGCTGTACCAATACCATGCAGTTTTTAACACAATTGCTCTGTAGTGCAGCTTGAGGTCCGGGATATTGATTCCCCCAGACGTCCTTTTATTGTTGAGAATAGTTTTAGCTATCCTGGGTTTTTTGTTGCTCCAGATGAATTTGAGAATTGCTCTTTCTAGATCTATGAAGAATTGAGTTGGGATTTTGATGGGGATCGCATTGAATCTGTAGATTGCTTTTGGCAAGATGGGCATTTTTACTATATTGATCCTGCCAATCCAGGAGCAAGAAATATTTTTCCATCTTCTGAGGTCTTCTTCGATTTCTTTCTTCAAGGACTTGAAGTTCCTGTCATACAGATCTTTCGCTTGTTTGGTTAGAGTTACGCCAAGGTACTTTATGTTGTTTGTGGCTATAGTGAAGGGTGTTATTTCCCTAACTTCTTTCTCAGCCTGCCTGTCCTTTGAGTACAAGAAGGCTACTGATTTGCTTGAGTTAATTTTATAAGCAGCCACTTTCCTGACGTTGTTTATCAGCTGAAGAAGTTCTCTGGTGGAGTTTTTTGGATTACTTAAGTAGACTATCATATCGTCTGCAAATAATGATACTTTGACTTCTTCCTTTCCAATTTGTATCCCCTTGACTTCCTTATGTTTTCTAATAGCTCTCGCTAGAACTTCAAGTACTATATTGAAAAGATATGGAGAGAGGGCAGCCTTGTCTAGTCCCTGATTTTAGTGGGATTGTTTCAAGTTTCTCTCCATTTATTTTGATGTTGGCTACTGGTTTGCTGTAGATTGCTTTTACTATGTTTAGGTATGGGCCTTGAATTCCTGCTCTTTCCAAGACTTTTTTTTTATTTTCTATATTCTATGTTTACATTCCAAAGGCTTTCCCCTTTCCCAGTTCCCACCCACCATAGTTCCCATAGTTCCTCTCCCCCCCCCAACTGTTCCCCAATCATTCCCCCTCCCCCCTCGGTTTCTTTACTAAATTGGATGCAATCTTTACAGGCCCAGGGTCCTCTCCTTTCTTCTTCTTGGGAATCATTTGACTTGCTATTTGTGTCTTGAGTATTTAGGGCTTCTGGGCTCATTAATATCCACTTATCAGTGATTGCATTTCATGTGCATTGTTTTGTGATTGGGTTAATTTACTCAGGATGATATTTTCCAGGTCTAACCATTTACCTACAAATTGCATGAATTCATTATTTTTAATTGCTGAGTAGTATTCCATTGTATAAATATACCACATTTTCTGTATCCATTCCTCCTTTGAGGGATATTTGGGCTCTTTCCAATTTCTGGCTATTATAAACAAGGCTGCTATAAACATAGTGGAGCATGTGTCCTTATTGCATGCAGGGGAATCCTCTGGGTATATGCCCAGGAGTGGTATGCCAAGGTCCTCTGGAAGTGACATGCCCAATTTTCTGAGGAACCGCCAAACTGATTTCCAGAGCAGTTTTACCATTTTGCAATCCCACCAACAGTAGAGGAGTGTTCCTCTTTCTCCACATCCTTGCCAGCACTTGTTGTCTCTTGAGTTTTTAATCTTAGCCATTCTGACTGGTGTGAGATGGAATCTCAGGGTTGTTTGATTTGCATTTCCCTGATGACTAATGATGTTGAACATCTTTTAAGGTGTTTCTCGGCCATCCGAATTTCTTCTGGTGAAAATTCTTTGTTTAGCTCTGTGCCCCATTTTTTGATAGGGTTATTTGTTTCTTTGCGGTTTAACTTCTTGAGTTCTTTGTATGTATTGGATATTAGCCCTCTGTCAAATGTGGAGTTGGTGAAGATCTTTTCCCACTTTGTTGGTTGCCGTTTTGTCCTTCTGACAGTGTCCTTTGCTTTGCAGAAACTTTGTAATTTTATGAGGTCCCATTTGTTGATTCTTGATCTTAGAGCATAAGCTATTGGTGTTCTGTTCAGGAACTTTCCCCCTGTGCCTATGTCCTCCAGGGTCTTCCCAAGTTTCTTTCCTAATAGTTTCAGTGTGTCTGGTTTTATGTGGAGGTCCTTGATCCACTTGGAGTTGATCTTAGTGCAAGGAGATAAGAGTGGGTCAATTCTCATTCTTCTGCATGTTGACCTCCAGTTGAACCAGCACCATTTGTTGAAAAGGCTATCTTTTTTCCACTGGATGGTTGTGGCTCCTTTATCAAAGATCAAGTGACCATAAGTCTGTGGGTTAATTTCTGGGTCTTCAATCCTGTTCCATTGATCTGCTTGCCTGTTGCTGTACCAATACCATGCAGTTTTTAACACAATTGCTCTGTAGTACTGCTTGAGGTCAGGGATATTGATTCCCCCAGACGTCCTTTTATTGTTGAGAATAGTTTTAGCTATCCTGGGTTTTTTGTTGCTCCAGATGAATTTGAGAATTGCTCTTTCTAGATCTATGAGGAATTGAGTTGGGATTTTGATGGGGATTGCATTGAATCTGTAGATTGCTTTTGGCAAGATGGGCATTTTTACTATATTGATCCTGCCAATACAGGTGCAAGAAATATTTTTCCATCTTCTGAGGTCTTCTTCGATTTTTTTCTTCAAGGACTTGAAGGACTTTCCTGTCATATATATCTTTCACTTGTTTGGTTAGAGTTACGCCAAGGTACTTTATGTTGTTTGTGGCTATTGTGAAGGGTGTTATTTCCCTAACTTCTTTCTCAGCCTGCTTGTCCTTTGAGTACAGGAAGGCTACTCATTTGCTTGAGTTGATTTTATAACCAGCCACTTTGCTGAAGTTGTTTATCAGCTGTAGAAGTTCTCTGGTGGAGTTTTTTGGGTCACTTAAGTAGACTATCATATCGTCTTTAAATAATGATAGTTTGACTTCTTCCTTTCCAATTTGTATCCCTTTGACTTCCTTATGTTGTCTAATTGCTCTCGCTAGAACTTCAAGTACTATATTGAAAAGATATGGAGAGAGAGGGTAGCCTTGTCTAGTCCCTGATTTTAGTGGGATTGCTTCAAGTTTCTCTCCATTCCTTTTTGACGTTGGCTACTGGTTTGCTGTAGATTGCTTTTACTATGTTTAGGTATGGGCCTTGAATTCCTGCTCTTTCCAAGACTTTTAGCATGAAAGGATGCTGAATTTTGTCGAATGCTTTTTCAGCATCTAATGAGATGACCATGTGGTTTTTTTCTTTTAGTTTGTTTATGTAGTGGATTACATTGATAGATTTCTGTATATTGAACCATCCCTGCATCCCTGGGATGAAGCCTACTTGATCTTGGTGAATGATCCTTTTGATGTGCTCTTGGATTCAGTTGGCAAGAATTTCATTTAGTATTTTTGAATTGATATTCATAAGGAAAATTGGCCTGTAGTTCTCTTTCTTTGTTGGATCTTTATGTGGTTTTGGTATCAGTGTAATTGTGGCTTTGAAGAACGAGTTGGGCAGTGTCCCTTCTGTTTCTATTTTGTGGAATAGTTTGAAAAGTATTGGTGATAAGTCTTCTTTGAATGTCTGGTAGAATTCTGCACTAAAACCATCTGGTCCCGTACTTTTTTTGATTGGGAGGCTTTCTATAACCCCTTCTATTTCTTTAGTGGTTATTGGACTATTTAGCTCATCTAATTGATCCTGATTTAATTTTGGTATTTGGTATCTGTCTAGGAAATTGTCCCTTTCCTCTAGATTCTCTAGTTGTGTTGAGTATAGACCTTTGTAGTAGGATCTGATGATCTTTTGAATTTCCTCAGTTTCTGTTGTTATGTCTCCCTTTTCATTTCTAATTTTGTTAATTTGTATACTGTCTCTGTGTCCTTTGGTTAGTCTGGCTAAGGGTTTATCTGTCTTGTTGATTTTCTCAAAGAACCAGCTCTTGGTCTTGTTGATTCTTTGTATGGTTCTCTTTGTTTCTACTTGATTGATTTCAGCCCTGTGTTTGATGATTTCCTGTATTCTACTCCTTCTGGTGAATTAACTTCTTTTTCTTCCAGGGCTTTAAGGTGTGCCATTAAGCTGCTAGTGTATGCTCTCTCCAGTTTCTTTTTGGATGCACTTAGAGCTTTGAGTTTTCCTCTTAGCACTGCTTTCATTGTGTCCCATAGATTTGGGTAGGTTGTACCTTCATTTTCATTGAATTCTAAAAAGTCTTTGATTTCTTTTTTTATTTCTTCCTTGACCAAGGTGTCATTGAGTAAAGTATTGTTCAGTTTCCATGTGTATGTGGGCTTTCTGTTGTTTTTGTTGCTATTAAAGACCTCTATTCCTCCATGGTGATCTGATAGGAGGCATGGGATTAGCTCGATCTTCTTGTATTTGTTGACATCTGTCTTGTCACCAATTGTATGATTAATTTTGGAGAAGGTACCATGGGGTGCTGAGAAAAAGGTATATTTCTTTGCTTTAGGATGAAATGTGCTCTATATATATCTGTTAAATCCAATTGGTCCAAAGTTTCAATTAGTTTCACTGTGTCCCTGTTTAGTTTCTGCTTTCCTGATTGGTCCATTAAAGAGAGTGGAGTGTTGAAGTCACCCACAATTATTGTGTTAGGTGCAATGTATGCTTTAAGCGTTAGTAAGGTTCCTTTTATGAATGAGGGTGCCCTTGCATTTGGAGCATAGATGTTCAGTATTGAGAGCTCTTCTTGGTGGATTTTCCCTTTGGCCAGCAAGAAGTGACCTTCTGAGTCTCTTTTGATGACTTTAGGTTGAAAGTCAATTTTATCTGATATTAAAATGCCTACTCCAGCTTGTTTCCTGAGACCATTTGCTTGTAAAATTTTCTTCCAGCCTTTTACTCTAAGACAGTGTTTGTCTTTAACACTGAGATGTGCTTCCTGTATGCAGAAAAATGTAGGGTCCTGTTTCCGTATCCAGTCTGCTAGTCTATGTCTTTTTATTGGGAATTGAGTCCATTGATGTTAAGAGATATTAAGGAATAGTAATTATTACCTCCCGACATTTTTGAAATTATTTTTTTTTATTTGAGAGGTTATTTTCTTTTTGGTTTGATGAGAGGAGGTTTCTATCTTGCTTCTTCCTGGGTGTAATTTCCCTCCTTGTGTTGGTGTTTTTCCCCTATTATCTTTGTAGGGCTGGGTTTGTGGAAAGATAATGTGCAAATTTGGTTTTGTCATGAAATACCTTGGTTTCTCCATTTATGGCGATTGAGAGTTTTGCTGGGTATAATAATTTTGGCTGAAGTTTGTGTTCTCTTAGAGTCTGCATGATATCTGCCCAGGATCTTCTAGCTTTCATGGTCTCAGATGAGAAGTCTGGTGTAATCCTGATAGGTCTTCCTTTATATGTTACTTAGCCTTTTTCTCTTGCTGCCCTTAATATTCTTTCTTTGTTTAGTACGTTTGTGGTTTTGATTATTATGTGACAGGAGGTATTTCTGTTCTGGTCCAGTCTGTTTGGAGTTCTGTAGGCTTCTTGTATATTCAAGGGCATCTCTCTCTTTAGGTTGGGGGAGTTTTCTTCCATAATTTTGTAGAAGATATTTACTGGCCCTTTAAGTTGTATATCTTCCCTCTCATCTATGCCTATAATACTTAGGTTTGGTCTTCTCATTGTGTCCTGGATTTCCTGGTTGTTTTGGTTTACAAGCTTTTTGCATTTTGTATTTTCTTTGACTGTTGAATCAATGGTTCCTATGGTATCTTCAGCATCTGAGATTCTTTCTTCTATCTCTTGTATTCTATTGTTTATATTTGCATCTATGGCCCCCGATTTCTTCCTAAGGTTTTCTATCTCCAAAGTTGTCTCCCTTTGCGATTTCTTAGCTGTTTCTACTTCTGTTTTTAGATCCTGGATAGTTTTGCTCAGATCTTCTACTTGCTTCTTTGTATTTTCATGTATTTATTTAAGAGTTTTTTGTGTTTCTTCTTTCATGACTTCTACTTGTTGGCCCATGTTCTCCTTTATTTCTTTAAGTGATTTTTGTACTTCCTCTTATTGACTCCTAATTTTTGATCCATATTCTCTTGAATTTCTTTAAGTGATTTTTGTGTTTGCCTTGAAAGGGCTTCATATTTTTGATCCATTTTCTCCTGTATTTCTTTAAGAGATTTATCTATGTGTTCTGCTATCAGCATCCTGACCAGTGGTTTTAGATCCAAATCTTGTTTTTCTGGTGTGGTGGGGTATCCGGGACTTACTGCTGTCGGGGTGCTGGGTTCAGATGCTGCCATATTGCCTTGATTTCTGTTAGTAACGTTCCTACGTTTGCCTTTTGCCATCTGGTTATCTCTGGCCTTAGATGGTCTTGTATCACTAGCTGGTGCTTGAACCTCCTGTGGGCTCGAAAGGCTATTTCCACACCACTGGATGACTGGGTTTCCCCTGGCACAGATTGCTGATGTGTTGTTCTCCTCTTGGGTGCTGTTGGACCCCTGGTGTATCTTGCTCTAAGCAATGTTATATTTGGTTATCACTGTGGACCTGATGCTGCTAGTCTTCTCTGAATCTGTTTGCTTAGTTCAGTCAGCAGCAAGGATGCTGTCTGAGTCCTCGGGGATTGGGGAGTGTGGAGTGCAGGGCCTCCCAGAGGGCCAGGAACCCACGCCCTGCTGGAACACAGGCACTGCTGCTCTGCCAAGCTTCAGTTCTTAGATGACTGGCTGGCAACCCGGGTCCCCGGAGATATTAAGCTTGGGATATCTCGGGTATCTGGTCCTGTCAGCTCAGTCTAAGCACCCTCCACCAAGATGGCTGTGGGTGAGCAGAGTGCAGGGTTCTGCTCAGAGTGCAGAGCCCACCCCTGGTTGGGGCGCAGGAACCCTGGTCTACCCGGTTTTCTGCCAGGTAGTCTTGTTCCCCCAAAGATTCCAAGTTCTAGGTATCAAGGGTACCTGGCTCAGTTCTCCTTAGTCCGGACTGCTGCAAGGATGCTGGTGGTGGCCACTGGATGTGGGGAGTGCAGCTTGCCGCGCTTGCCCAGTCCCTTGCAGGGCAGGGAGCCCATGCCCTGCTGGAACACAGGACCGCTGCTCTGCCAAGCTCCTGTTCTTAGATGACTGGCTGGCAGCCCGGGTCTCCAAGATCTTAAGCTTGGGGTATCTCGGTATCTGTTTCTGCCAGCTCAGTCTAAGCACCCGCCACCAAGATCCGAATTCCATTTTTTAATTGGGTTATTTAGGTTGTTTGTGTCTAATTTCTTGAGTTTTATATATATATATATATATATATATATATATATATACATATATATATTGGAATATTAGTTCTCTGTCAGCTGTAAGGCTGGTAATAATCCTTTCCCAACCTGTATGCTGCCATTTTATCCAATTGATGGTGCCCTTTGCCTTACAGGATCTTTTCAGTTTCATGAGGTCCCACTTATCAATTGTTGACATTAGACCCAGAGCTATTGGTGTTCTGTTCAGGAAATTGTCTCCTATACCAATATGTTTAAGGCAGTTCCCTATTTTTTCTATTAGACCTCGTATATCCAGTTATATATTGAGGTCTTGAGTTTTGGACTTAAGTTTCCTGTAGATAAATGTGGGTGCATTTGCACTTTTCTACATGCAGACATTCAGTTAGACTAGTGCCATAAGTTGAAAATGCTTTCTTTTTTCCATTGTATGCTTTTGACTTCTTTGTCAAAAATCAAGTGTCATTAGGTATGTGGGTTTATTTAAGTATCTTCAATTCAAACCAATCTATTAACTTGTCTGCTTCTATACCAATAGCATGCAGTTTTTATTACTATTGCTCCATAGTAGAGCTTGAGATCAGGAATGGTGATACCTCCAAAAATTCTTTTATTGTTTAGGATTGTCAGCTATCCTAGGTTTTTTTGTTTTCCATATGAAGTTGAGAATTTCTCTTTCAGTGTCTATAAAGAATTGTGGTGGAATTTTGATGAGAATTGCATTGAATCTGTGGATTCCTTTGATAAGATGGTCATTTTCACTATGTTAATCCTACTGATCAATGATTATGGGAGATCTTTCATCTTCTGATATCATCCTCAAATTATTTCTTCAGAGACTTGAAATTCTTGTCATACAGGCCTTTCACTTGCTTGGTTAGAATTATACCAGTATATTTTATATTATTTATGGCTATTATAAAGGGTGTTGTTTCCCTAATTTTTTCTTAGCCTGTTTATCATTTGTGTAAAGGAGAGCTAATCATTTTTGAGTTAATTTTTCTGATTTGTATTCCCTTTACAAAGAGGAGTTAAAATCTTTAGTTATGTTATTGCTCTAGTTAGAACTTCAAATAATATATTGAAAAGATAGGGAGAGCATGGGCAGCCTTGGCCCTGATTTAGTGATATTGCTTGAAGTTTCTCTCCATTTAATTTGATATTTACAATTGGCTTGCTGTATATTCCTTTTATTATGTTTAGGTGTGATTATTGTATCCATAATTTCTCTAAGACTTTTAATATGAAGGGGGGTTGCATATATTGAACCATTACTGAATATTTGGCATGAACCCTACTTGATCACAGTAGATGATATTTTTGATGTATTCTTGGATTTGGTTTGCAAGAATTTACTGAGTATTTTTTTATCAATATTCATAAGAAAAATTAGTCAGATTTATTTCTTTTTTCTTTGTGTGGTTTATTTATCAGGATGACTGTGGCCTTATGGAATGAGTTTGGCAGAATTCCTTCTGTTTCTATTTTATTGAATAGTTTGAGGAGTTTTGCTATTAGCTCTTCTATGAAAGTCTGGTAGATTGTTCTTGGCAAACACAGTCTGACCTTGTTTTTCTTTCTTTCTTCTTTTTTGGTTAGAAGAATTTTAATTACTGATTCAAATTTCCTTGGGGTTATAGGATGGTTTAAATAGTTTACCTGAGCTTGATTATCTCTATTAAGTAGTATCTGTGTAGAAAATTATCTATTTCATATAGATTTTCCAATTTTGTAGTGTATAGGCTTTTGTAGTAAGGCCTAATCATTATTTGAAATTTCTCAATTTCTGTTTCCTTTTTATTTCTGATTTTGTTTATTTTGATGCTGTCTCTCTGTCTTTTAGTTAGTTTGGTTAAGGTTTTGTCTATCGTGTTAATTTTTTTCAAATAACCAAGTCTTTGTTTTGTTAACTCTTTGTATTGTTCTCTTTGTTTCTAATTGGTTGATTCCAGATCTGAGTTTGATTTTTTCCTGATATCTATTCCTCTTGGGTATGTTGAAAATATTTTCTGGTCCTAGGAGCTGGGTCTCTTCATCTTCCTCTATTCCTATTATTAAGCTAGGTCTTTTCACAGTATCCAAGATTTCCTGGATGTTTTATGTCAGGAATTTTTCAGCTTTAACATTTTTTAACTGATATGTCAATTTATTCTATTGTATTATCTATGCTTGAAATTCTCTCTTCCAACTCTTGAATTAAGTTGGTGAGGCTTGCATCTTTTGTTCCAGTTCTCTTCCCTAGATTTTCATCTCCTTGGTTATTTCATTTTTTAAAATCTTGTTTTTTGCTTCTATTTGCATTTTCAGGTCTTGAACTGTTTTATTTATTTCCTTCACCTGTTTAATTGTGTTTTCTGTATTTCTTTAAGGGATTTATTCATTTCCTCTTTAAAGGCCTCTTTTATCTTTATAAGATTGGACTTTTTGGGAAGTAGCAATGTAGCTTTTCCATTCTTAATGCTCCATACACTGTAGCCAGTCAGTCATTCAATGAATACATGAGTGGATGCTTGCTAGACTAGTAGAAGGCCTAGGAATGGAAATGGAAATGGTTAGGAATGGAAATTGGGAATTTCAAATGTATTAGTCCAGTTGTCCTGCCTGTCTGGCACTATAGGCTTCCTTTTTCTGCGAGGATATTAAGTTCTAGATTCTCATTTTTATGTTATTGACATGATTTTTTTAAAGAAAGCAATTTATGTCCTTCCCCCATAAAGACACACTAGTATATGATAGCCTTTTAACTATTATTCCTGATTCAAGCTATATATTCCTTTTTTCATTTTTGTTAGAAGTGAATGATACACCAAATGTAAATGGCTTCTTGTAAATAAATGCTAACATATAATTGCCATGGATTGTCCATAGAGACCTAGTATCTTTTGTATAGAAGAAAATAAAAGAATGTTGTAAAAGATGTCAGGGTATGAATTAAGAGGAAACTTTCTATGATCTTTTGGAAGAGAGCATCATGTTTTCCTCAGTTTTTGTGATGGCCTCTTCTTTTCGGTTGTGCCTTCTGTTAATACCCGGCTGTGTGTGTGTGGCCCTTGCCTGTGTGCTTCCCTGTTAAGTTTCTCTGTCTGGATTCTCACTGGGGTGTCTCATTTTCAGTTGGCCTTACTTTTGTTTCTCTGTAGACTATTTTCTCCAAGAAGAATAAAACATCATTTTCAGACCTTCAAAACAAAAAAACAAAAAACAAAAAACAAACAAACAAAAAAAGATTGGACTTAAGGTCATTTTCTTGTTTTTTGTTCTGTTAGGATATCCTGGGCTTGCTGTAGAAGGATAGCTGTGCTTTGAAGGTGTCATATTACCCTGGTTTTTGTTGACTGTGCTCTTAATCTGGCCTTTAGCCAGCCCTGTGGTTATCCTTGGATGTTGCAGCTCCAGGGGTGCAGGGGTGTGGACAACAGGTCAATCAGGCAGCTGGGCTTGCTCCAGAGAACTAGGTTGGCCAGGGAAAGGGTACAGGAAAGGAATCTAACCTGTAAGCTTTCCTTCTCTCTTGGTTCTAGCAGTCCCATTCCATCCTTCATTAATGCTTTGGATTTTATCTTTTCCTCTGGAGTTGAAAGTAATTTTCTTCCCTTGGCTTTAGTACAGTATGCATCAAAGATAAGGCCAGCCTAGGCAGGTACCTTTCTGCAGTAGATAGAACATACAAAGGTTGTGCATATCCTCTTAAACTTCTTTGTTTTTAATTAGGAGATACATCATTCCAAATTATCATTAATGGTATATGTAATTGTATCCTCTTTATAGGCTCATATATTCATAAAATGCATGTGTGAAACTGAGTGTATTAAGACAGTTTTATCTATGTTAAAAATTACCCAATGACCTACTTTATTTCTCAGTTTGGAAGTTTCACCAACTTCCAAGAACACCATCAACTAAGTATTGTGCCTGAAACATGAGTTTCAGGTGGCATTTATGATATGAATCATAATGTAGGCTAATGATGGTGAGAATAAATCACATAAAATTAGAATTGGTAATTTTTTCTTTAAAGTCTAGTATGTTAGAGAGCTGAGAGCCAAAACCAACTTCACAACCTGTGCACATGTGTACATAAATATTCCAGAAGAATGATTCTGTCCATACTTATTATGAAGGGACACATTTAAGAACACAGATAATAAAACAAAATTTTATTCTGGCACATCAAAATGAACATTTTGAGAATGTATCAATGGAAGTGTTAATGTTAGATAACAATGTTATAAATTTTAACACTAACCTTTAACATTCAAAAAAAAAAAAAAAAAGAATTGCCTGAGGCTTGATACTGTCACTACTTCAAGTTCTATTGAACAGGTTTTTGTTTGACCTTTCAGGAGCATTAGTGATAAAACTACCTCGAGAAATGTCAGAACTGGATAAAACAGTTTCCTATACATTACACATGACAGACAAACTGGTGGATTGATATAAAGGCTTAAAAGTATAATATGGATCCACAGCATGATTCAAATAGACTTTCAACAATGATCTACATTCAATCCTTCTTAAAATATTACTACTATGAAAACAGAAAAAGTACTCCCTACTTCTTTCTTTGAAGCCAGTATCTAATACAGAATTACCAAAACTCTCATATGTCAGGAGCCATAATGGGACAAGCTAATATACTAGCAGATGATCATCCTGAAATGCCTGCCTTGGATTATTATAGAATCTGCAACAGGTGAGTCTCTATTCTGCAAGGCTGTGGGGGACTAATTTTAGGAAAGATTCCTGCTATTTATATGCTTTTCCTGTTATTATTATACATTTATAATAATCAAAAAGTAATAGCACGCCCCTTTGGAGCAGATCTCTGCAGATCCACAAAGATGTACTGCCTTATAGTGATGCTATGTAGACAAATAGATGATTATGTTTTAATGATGATCCTATAAGAATTCCTAAAATTATATCTGTGATTATTAAGCTCTTTTATAATGTGACTCCTACTAGGTCCTTTTCTAATATTCAAACTGCAATGAGAACTCTGCCAGTCTCCCAAGTGTCACAAGTTAATTGCTCTTAGATGCCAACCAGTCTTTCTCTTACTCAGAGCACATTCCAAGAGGTTGTAAAACAATTAACCAAAGGTCATAAAAAGGGAACTAATGATTTATTACAGGTGCTAGGACAGAAGGTAAACTATTGACTGGGTTTATCTATACAAAACTTCACTTATAACTTAGTTATGGTTTTAAACTTTCTACAAACCTGTAGAGAAGACAAGTGATAGATGTTACTATCTAGATAATTACTCCTAATGGCTATGCATGTAAATATTCTCTGTTGTAAACCTCTATTTCAATTTATGATTTGATTTTTGTGTCTACTTGCGATGAATCTGTAGCATGTGATCATCCATTCTGAAAGATGTATAAGTACTGAAGACAAAAGAGAAAATGCATTACCACTACTACTACTTTTCTTTCTCTCTTTTCTCTCATGCACGCCTTTTTTCTCCTCCTTCTCTCACATTTTACCTTTCCCCAATTAGAAGAACTTTTCCCTTTCTCCACCTAGGATCTTTTAGCTTTTCCATTTTAGATAGCTTTACATAGGAAACTTTTTACAACTTAGTAATAAACTCATTAACCACTTCTTTAAGCATCCTATTTTTCTCCCTGCAAAGACTTCTGATTAGCAAGCTGAAAGTTAGAGTCCAGCAGTTCCTGCTGAGATAGAACAAAGACCACACTGCTTAATCCTCTGCTGTTAACCAGCAGTCTTTCACCCTCAGAAAGATCAGGAAAGTTTCTAGGGCATTTGAGAAGTTATCATCAGAATTTTAGTACAGTTAGAAAGCCCTGAGACTCTCAGACTTCAAAGCCATTATCACCAGAGTCCTACTCTGTGCCTCTACAACTACCTTCGCTGGGTCAGGAGGCTCCAGATCCTCAGCACTCATACCAAGACCAGGCAAAGGCACAACAAAATGGAAATTACTGGCCAGTATCCTTGACACAAATATACTGACATTGTTCATTAAATACTTTTAAAGAGAATACAGGCACATATAACAAAGATTATACACTACTACCAAGTTGGTTTCATCCATGATATGCAAGGTGACTTAAGAACAAAATTTAATAAAAATAGTAAACCACATAAACGGACCTAAAGACAAAATTATATCATCTCAAGAAAGAACCTTTGATGAAATACAACATGACTTCATGATAAAAAGTAAGAGAGAATCAGAACCAGAGGGAAAACTTATAGCCGACATCATCCTAAAAGGAGAAAAGCCTGAAGCAATCCCAATGAAGCCAGGAATTGAAATAATTGTGGTCTTGGAGGCTTACTTTTGAGTAAGCTCATACTTTCTAGCTCTTTCTGAACTTTGGATGGCTGGTTAAACTCAGATCTTCTGGTTCAAACTCCTCTCCAAGCTAGGTCATTCAAAATGGCTTCTCTTAGCTTCGACTGAATTGCTGTGCTAGGCTTCAAATTAAATCTGGCAATCTCTTCTAATCTTTTGCCTACTTCTCATTGTATGGCTTATCCTGTCTTCATCTACAACCTGTCTTTGTAAAACTGTTCTGATAAACTCTCTCTCTCTCTCTCTCTCTCTCTCTCTCTCTCTCTCTCTCTCTCTCCCCCTTCCTCCCTTCCCCTCCTTTCCCCAACTCTCTGTACTGCTCTAAGTCACCTCTCTTACCTGTCTGTTCTCCTGAGAGTTGGACACAGCCTATTTCTGACTAATTCTCTCAAATATTTCTCTGACTCATCATTTTTTCTGTCCCTCAGTTAGAAGTCACTTTCAAACATGGCTGCTTCCTTCCACCAACTAACCTTTAGTCCCAAACAATGTGGTTAAATTTAGGTGTTGCTGGATTAAAATTCCTCTGCAAGGAATGAGATAGAGATATGAATTATCCCCATTCCTTTACAATATTTTGGAACAATATGACAGAGAAGGAACTTAAAGAGATATAAATGGGGAAAGATGACATTGAATTATCCCTCTTTGCAGATGACATGAAGCTTTACATTAAAGACCCCCACCCCCACCCCCAGCCAGGAGAGTCCTGCAGGGAGTCCTGGAAAATCCATTGTGTTAAGCTGTGAAGGTGAAGCCTGATTACAATGGAGACTCTAAGATGTTGGAGATACCAGAGCTGTGGGATACATACTAAGGAGAGCTGCTTAGAGCATGTAAAAAGAGTCTGAGAGAAAAGTGTGTCGCAGTCATCAAAGTTGGAAGTAGTTATAGATTGAAAGAGTGCTTTGACATCACACATAGAGATACAGGATTTGAAATTTGCCCTTACTGGTTTTCAGATTTTCTTTGTTCCAGTCATTTCCTACTATGCCCCAGTTCCTCCCTTTAGGAATGGTAGTGCATATTGTGAGACATTGTGAGAGGGGGAAAAATGTGATCTGCTCTTTGATTTTACAAGGGGTTACTGTTTCTACATTGCCTTGATTTTCAGAAGAAACTTTAGACTTGGGTCTTTGAAATTGTCTTGAAACTGTGAAAAACTTAGGGGAATTTTTAAGTTGGACTGAATGCATTCTGAATTATGATGTGGCCACAGGCCCATCGGAGCCAGGGAGTGAACACATGGTAGTTTGAATGAGAAAGGCCCACATCAGTTCACATATTCTGAATGCTTGATTCCCAGTTGGTGAAACTTGGCCTTGGCCTTGTTGGAGTAGATGTAGCTTTGGCGGAGGTATGTCACTGTAGTGATCTTTGAGATTTCAAAAGCCCAGGCCAGGCTCTCTCTCTCTCTCTCTCTCTCTCTCTCTCTCTCTCTCTCTCTCTCTCTCTCTCTCTCTCTCTCCCTCTCTCTCTCCTTTCTCTGCTCGATGCCTGGATCAGGATAGGGCTCTCAGCTACTTCTCCAGTGCCTTTCCTGTATGATTCCCATGATGATGATTGTGTACTCACCATCTAAAACTCTAAAACTATAAATAAATTTCTAATTAAACACTTTCTTTTAAAAGTTGTTTTGATTATGATACCTCTTCATAGCAATAAAACAACAACTAAGATAACATAGTAGTGGAAAACATATTTTTGAGGTAACCAACAGCTCTCTAGTTGAACTTAAGACCCAATAAACACAAGAAACACTATGTCTGGTACTGGGAAACCTACCCAAGTACCCATTGATAAATGAAGTACTGAACCTTGGAAGAGAACATATGACTACCACTTTATTAAACCAGTAAATCTCTAACTACATAATTCATATTTGTCCTTATACCCATAGATAAGTTTAATCCACACCCTTTATCAAAGAAACTTTCTTTACAACAGAAATAGACCATTACAGAAAAAATAACCAATCAAAATGAAAAATTGTGGAGCTGAGCCCCAATAGATACATCTGCAAAACAACATTTGCAACTACAACTCAGTGATCATTGCAGAGGGGCAGAAAGATGGTAAGAGCCAGAGGATCAGATAGTTTGTGGGGAAATGTCTCCTAGTAAATGCCAGAAACCACACACATAAGGTATTTCCACATGACTACTTACTTATACATGAGCTGAACAAGGATAACAATTATAGAGATACCAAAGTGGATGGGAAAAAGCCCAGGATACCACAACCCCAAATATAACTATAAGTATCTAAGGAATGATAAATACAGGGGAAATTACTCTAGCCAAACAAAAGCATACCAATTCGTTATCTAATACCAAATGGTCAGCTCTGCACACATACATACAGGTAACATTATACAGACTGAGCACTTTGTATTTAGGAACATATATGTAAAGGAATATGCTTATGTGTATATATCAATATGTAATCAAAAGAAAGGACATAGATTTGAAAGAAATAAAGGGATTTGAAAGTGTTTGGAAGGAAGAACGGCATGAGGAATGATGTAATTATATTATAACTCAAAAATAAAAGGAAAATGTATTTAAAAAAGGCTCTACCACATTCTTATCAGAAAATCTTTGCCTTTCTCCTTTATAAAATAACACTAACTTAGGTACAACTTTTTATTTAGGCCTCTCACATCAAAAGACATATATGATTGATAGTATAAATAGGTTCTATCCATTTGCAAAGAAGACATTACTTTTCAGAATCTAGAATTTCAAAGGTAAATTATGACTATTTCCATAGGTTGTATTGTCTATGAAAATCACAAGTAAAGAGTCAAGGAAAAAGTAAATATTCAAAAATGTAAAGCTCTCCTTGAAATTTATCATTGATGAACTGATATTGAATATCTATTGAAAAATTTTTGTTTTAAACTATCCAACATTATTAAAAGGTATGCAAGGCTAGAACAAGACTCATTGTGTAAAGTATTTGCTATAGGAGTATAAGAACCCAAATTTATATTCTCAGCACCTATATATTAGGTAGGTAGAGGCATCCCTGGAACTCAAAGGGAAATTGTGAGTATTTTCATAGGTTATATCATCTATGAAAATCACAAGTAAAGAGTCAAATAAAAAGTAAACATTCAAAAACGTAAAGCTCTCTAACTGACCAGCCAGTCTAACCAAACTAGCAAACTCTAGCTTCAGTAAAGATTTCTTATGTTCAAAAATACAATAAATATATTTCTTTTAGTGATAAGACACTGTATTTTCTCAGTACTTTGATCAACTATGTGTCTTTGCATTGACTACTACCCACTTTCACCCACTTCAAAAGTTATTGGAGCAAAGTTTAGAAAAGTCTAGATCTGTAGATGTAAACTTTGATATTTATGGTCAACTTGACCACATGACCATAAAGGAAAATAACAAAATCAGGTTCTATCCTAGAGCCAATAGCCTGTCCAATCATGGTGTTGACCAGGGTTACAGTATCAAACAAGAAATCCCCTCCTGTGGGGCAGGCAGCATTTCTTGTAGTTAAGTTATAACAGACATGCCACTATTACACTACTGGGTGTATCTTGTCTGGCAAGTTTATATTGTAAAAAACATATAGGATTCAGTGTGGGCAAGATCACTGTGCATATAATATATATTATATATCCCCTACATATACATAATATATATAACATACATTATGCTATGTCAACCTCTCTATACCAAGGTTCATGAAATGTTATGAAAGATAAGGTGGAAAGAACATAAAATCTGGGCAAAGAAAAGACTTCTTTTGTGCATGATATGGTCATTACATACATGAAATCATTGCAGCTGGGTTAAATGTACAAGACCTTCCTTCACAAGTTCAAGTCAGCCAAACTTCCTGCATAAAGGTCTTCTCTGTCTTCACTCTTTACTGACGAGCTGATGGAGGGAAGAGAAACATTACTTTTTGAATATGTTCCCAGTGATATATTTCTTGTG
Source organism: Apodemus agrarius (assembly GCA_964023405.1). Classification (NCBI taxonomy): domain Eukaryota; kingdom Metazoa; phylum Chordata; class Mammalia; order Rodentia; family Muridae; genus Apodemus; species Apodemus agrarius. The sequence goes on along the minus strand of OZ030009.1, from coordinate 64,597,961 downwards.
TTCCAGTGGATGGCATCACACTCATTTACATATGAGAAACACTAACTAGATTTTGTGAATTATCAAAACAATAGCAAAAAGACATGAAGATAGGACAGGAAAAAATATATCATCAGGAGTGAGTATGAAGGAGGTTGGAAGAGGGAAATTAGGATTGATATGATCATATTTCGTTACATAGTTGTCTAAAATTTTCAACAATAAAAATAGTTTAAAAACAAATAAACTAAATAAATACATTTCTAAAAAGTAGAGAGGAGTCACTGAAGAAGACATCTTGTGTTGTATTGACTTTTTTTTCATGAAAGTGCAATTTAGTTTTGTTTTTTTCCTTTTTTTCTTTTCTATATTCTTTGTTTACATTCCAAAGGCTTTCCCCTTTCCTAGTTCCCCCCTCACCATATGTCCCATATGTCCTCCCCCGACCCCGCCTATTCCCCAATCACCACCTCGCCATTTCTCTGTTCTGTTCTGGTACTCTCCAGCAAAACTGGATCCAGTCCTTTCAGGACCAGGGTCCTCTACTTCCTTCTTATTGGTAATCTTTTGACTTGCTAATTGTGAGTATTCAGAGCTTCTGGGCTCATTAATATCCACTTATCAATGATTGCGTTTCATGTGTATTCTTTTATGATGGGGTTAACTCACTTAGGATGATATTTTCCAGATCCAACCATTTGCCTACAAATTGCATGAATTCATTATTTTTAATTGCTGAGTAGTATTCCATTCTATAAATATACCACATTTTCTGTAACCATTCTTCCTTTGAGGGACATCTGGGCTCCTTCCAACTTCTGGCTATTATAAATAAGGCTGCTATGAACATAGTGGAGCATGTGTCTTTATTGTATGCAGGGGAATCCTCTGGGTATATGCCCAGGAGTGGTATGCCAGGGTCCTCTGGAAGTGTCATGCTCAATTTTCTGTATTTCTCTTGAGTTTTTAATTTTAGTCATTCTGACTGGTGTGAGGTGGAATCTTAGGGTTGTTTTGATTTGCATTTCCCTGATGACTAATGATGTTGAATAACTCTTAAGGTGTTTCCCGGGCATCTGAATTTCTTCTGGTGAAAATTCTTTGTTTAGCTCTGTACCCCATTTTTTGATAGGCTTAGTTTTGGTTCTTTGGGGTCTAACTTCTTGAGTTCTTTGTATATATTGGATATTAGCCCTCTGTCAGATGTAGGGTTGGTGAAGATCTTTTCCCAATTTGTTGATGGCTGTTTTGTCCTTCTGACCATGTCCTTTGCCTTACAGATACTTTGTAATTTTATGAGGTCCCATTTGTCAATTCTTGATCTTAGAACATAAGCTATTGGTGTTCTGTTCAGAAACTTTCCCCCTGTGCCCATGTCCTCCAGGGTCTTCCCAAGTTTCTTTTCTATTAGGTTCAGTGTGTCTGGTTTTATGTGGAGGTCCTTGATCCACTTGGAGTTGATCTTAGTATAAGGAGATAAGAGTGGGTCAATTCGCATTCTTCTGCATGTTGACCTCCAGTTGAACCTGCACCATTTGTTGAAAAGTCTGTCTTTTTTCCACTGGATGGTTATAGTTCTTTTATCAAAGATCAAGTGACCATAATTCTGTGGGTTCATTTCTGGGTCTTCAATCCTATTCCACTGATCTACTTGCCTGTTGCTGTACCAATACCATGCAGTTTTTAACACAATTGCTCTGTAGTACTGCTTGAGGTCAGGGATATTGATTCCCCCAGAAGTCCTTTTATTGTTGAGAATAGTTTTAGCTATCCTGGGTTTTTTGTTGCTCCAGATGAATTTGAGAATTGCTCTTTCTAGAGCTATGAAGAATTGATTTGGGATTTTGATGGGGATAGCATTGAATCTGTAGATTGCTTTTGGCAAGATGGCCATTTTTACTATATTGATCCTCCCAATCCAAGAGCATGAAATATTTTTCCATTTCCTGAGGTCTTCTTTGATTTCTTTCTTCAAGGATTTGAAGTTCCTGTCATACAGATCTTTTACTTGTTTGGGTAGAGTCACACCAAGATACTTTATATTGTTTGTGGCTATCGTGAAGGGTGTTATTTCCCTAACTTCTTTCTCAGCCTGCATGTCCTTTGAGTACAGGAAGGCTACCAATTTGCTTGAGTTGATTTTATAACCAGCCACTTTGCTGAAGTTGTTTATCAGCTGTAGGAGTTCTCTGGTGGAGTTTTTGGGTTGCTTAAGTATACTATCATGTCATCTGCAAATAGTGATAGCTTGACTTCTTCCTTTCCAATTTGTATCCCTTTGACTTCCTTATGTTGTCTAATTGCTCTCGCTAGAACTTCAAGTACTATATTGAAAAGATATGGAGAGAGAGTGCAGCCTTGTCTAGTCCCTGATTTTAGTGGGATTGCTTCAATTTTCTCTCCATTTATTTTGATGTTGGCTACTGGTTTGCTGTAGATTGCTTTTACTATATTTAGGTACAAGCCTTGAATTCCTGTTCTTTCCAGGACTTTTAGCATGAAAGGATGCTGAATTTTGTCAAATGCTTTTTCAGCATCTAATGAGATGAACATGTGGTTTTTTCTTTTAGTTTGTTTATGTAGTGGATTACATGGATGGATTTCCATATATTGAACCATCCACATCATTTTGATGTGTTCTTGGATTTAATTGGCAAGAATTTTATTTAGTATTTTTGCATCAATATTCATCAGGGAAATTGGCCTGTAATTCTCTTTTTTTGTAGGATCTTTGTGTGGTTTTGGTATCAGCATAATGGTGGCTTCGTAGAACAAGCTGGGCAGTGTTCCTTCTGTTTCTGTTTTGTGAAATAGTTTTTAGAGTATTGGTGTTAGGTCTTCTTTGAAGGTCTGATAGAATTCTGCACTAAAACCAGTTGGTCCCGTACTTTTTTTTTTTTAGTTGGGAGACTTTCTATAACCCCTTCTATTTCTCTCGGGGTTATGGGGCTGTTTATCTAATTGATCCTGATTTAATTTTGGTATTTAGATCTGTCTAAGAAATTGTCCATTTCGTCCAGATTATCCAGTTTTGTTGAGTATAGGCTTTTGCAGTAGGATGTGATGATTTTTTGAATTTCTTCAGTTTCTGTTGTTATATCCCCCTTTTCATTTCTTATTTTGTTAGTTTGGATACTGTCTCTGTGGTCTTTGGTTAGTCTGGCTAAAGGTTTATCTATCTTGTTGATTTTCTCAAAGAACCAGCTCTTTATTTTGTTGATTCTTTGTATGCTTCTTTTAGTTTCTACTTGATTGATTTTGGCCCTGAGTTTGATGATTTCCTGTCTTCTACTCCTCCTGGGTGAATTAGCTTCTTTTTGTTCCAGGGCTTTCTGGTGTGCTGTTAAGCTGCTAGTGTATGCTCTCTCCAGTTTCTTTCTGGAGGCACTCAGGGCTATGAGTTTTCCTCTTAACACTGCTTTCATTGTGTCCCATAGATTTTGATAGGTTGTACCTTCATTTTCATTAAATTCTAAGAAGTCTTTTATTTCTTTCTTTCTTTCTTGACTAAGGTGTCATTGAGTAGAGTATTGTTCAGTTTCCATGTGTATGTAGGCTTTCTGTCGTTTTCGTTGCTATTGAAAACCACTCACTCCATAGTGATCTGATAGGAGGCATGGGATTAGCTCGATCTTGTATTTGTTGACATCTGTCTTGTGACCAATTATATGATCGATTTTGGAGAAGGTACCATGCGGTGCTGAGAAAAACGTATATTCTTTTGCTTTAGGATGAAATATTTTATATATATATATCTGTTAAGTCCAATTGGTCCAAAGTCTCAATTAGTTTCACTGTATCCCTATTTAGTTTCTGCTTTCCTGATAGGTCCATTGAGGAGAGTGGGGTGTTGAAGTTGCCCACAATTATTGTATTAGGTGCAATGTGTGCTTTAATCTTTAGTAAAGTTTCTTTTACAAATGAGGTTGCCCTTGCATTTGGAGCATAGATGTTCAATATTGAGAGTTCTTCTTGGTGGATTTCCTCTTTGACCAGCAAGAAGTGACCTTCCGGTTCTCTTTTGATGATTTTATGTTGAAAGTCAATTTTTTTCCTGATATTAGAATGGCTACTCTGGCTTGTTTCCTGAGACCATTTGCTTGTAAAATTGTCTTCCAGCCTCTTACTCTAAGGTAATGTTTGTCTTTGACATTGATATGTGTTTCCTGTATGCAGCAAAATGTAGGGTTCTGTTTCCATATCCAGTCTGTTAGTCTATGTCTTTTTATTGGGGCATTGAGTCCATTGATGTTAAGAGATATTAAGAAATAGTAATTATTACCCCCCGACATTTTTGAAATTATTTTTTATATTTGAGAGGTTATCTTCTTTTGGATTTGATGAGAGGAGGTTTCTATCCTGCTTCTTCCTGGGTGTAATTTCCCTCCTTGTGTTGGTGTTTTGTAGGGCTGGGTTTGTGGAAAGATATCGTGCAAATTTGGTTTTGTCATGGAATACCTTGGTTTCTCCATCTATGGTGATTGAGAGTTTTGCTGGGTATAGTAGTTTTGGCTGGAATTTGTGTTCTCTTAGAGTCTGCATGATATCTGCCCAGGATCTTCTAGCTTTCATGGTCTCAGGTGCGAAGTCAGGTGTAATTCTAATAGGTCGTCCTTTATATGTTTCTTGGCCTTTTTCTCTTACTGCCCTTAAAATTCTTTCTTTGTTTAGTACATTTGGGGTTTTGATTATTATGTGATGGGATGTATTTCTGTTCTGGTGTAGTCTGTTTGGAGTTCTGTAGGTTTCTTGTATATTCATGGGCATCACTCTCTTTAGGTTGGGGAAGTTTTCTTCCATAATTTTGTAGAAGATATTTGCTGGCCCTTTAAATTGTAAATCTTCACTCTCATCTATACCTATAATCTTTAGGTTTGGTCTTCTCATTGTGTCTTGGATTTTCTGGATGTTTTGGATTACAAGGTTTTGCATTTAGCATTTTCTTTGACTGTTGAATCAATGGTTCATATGGAATCTTCAGCTTCTGAGATTCTTTCTTCTATCTCTTGTATTCTATTGTTGATATTTGCATCTATGGCCCCTGATTTCTTCCCAAGGTTTTCTATCTCCAAAGTTGTCTCCCTTTTATGATTTAAAAAATATGGAACGCTTCATGAATTTGTGTGTCATCCTTGTGCAGGGGCCATGCTAACCTTCTCTGTATCGTTCCAATTTTAGTATATGTGCTGCCGAAATGAGCACGTTGTATTGACTTCTAATCCATATAGGTGTACACATAGACAAATACTCCAGGGCATATACATTTATGTAACATAACATACACATATGCACACATACACTCACATACACAAAGAACATGTGATTCTGGGCTAATATCCACTTATAAGTTTCTGTATTCCATGTGTGTTCTTTTGTAAATGATACCTTAATTAGTATGATATTTTCCAGTTCCAACCCTTTTGCCTAAGATTTTCATGAATTCATTGTTTTTAATTCCATTGTGTAAATATACCACATTTTCTGCATCCATTCCTCCATTGAGGGACATCTGGGTTCTTTCCAGCTTCTGGCTATTATAAACAAGGCTGTTATGAACATAGTGGAACATGTGTCCTTACTGCACATCAGGGAATCCTCTGGGTATATGCCCAGGAGTGCTATAGCAGGGTCCTCAGGAAGTGTCATGCTCAGTTTTCTGAGGAACCACCAGACTAATTTCCAAAGTGGTTGTACCATCTTGCAATCCCACCAGCAGTGGAGGAATGTTCCTCTTTCTCCACATCCTCACCAACTCCTGCTGTCTCCTGAAATTTTAATCTTAGCCATTCCGACTGGTGTGAGGTGAAATCTCAGGGTCATTTTGATTTGCATTTCCCTAATGACTATTGATGTTGAACATTTCTTAAGGTGCTTCTCAGTCATCTGAATTTCTTCAGATGAAAATTCTTTGTTTAGTTCTGTACCCCATTTTTAATGGGGTTATCTGGTTCTCTGCGGTCTAACTTCTTGAGTTCTTTGTATATATTCGATATTAGCCCTCTGTTAGATGCAGGGTTGGTGCAGCTCTTTTCCCAATTTGTTGGTTCCCAATTTGTCCTTTTGACAGTGTCCTTTGCCTTACAGAAACTTTTTAATTTCATGAGGTCCCGTTTGTCAATTCTTGATCTTAGAGCATAAGCTATTGGTGTTCTATTCAGGAACGTTTCCTCTGCACCCATGTCCTCAAGGATCTTCCCCAGTTTCTTTTCTATTAGTTTCAGTGTGTCTGGTTTTATGTGGAGGTCCTTGATCCACTTGGAATTGAGCTTAGTACAAGGAAATAAGATTGGATCAATTCACATTCTTCTGCATGCTGTCCTCCAGTTGAACCAGCACCATTTGTTGAAAAGTCTATCTTTTTTCCACTGGATGTTTTCAGATCCTTTGTCCAAGATAAAGTGACCATAGTTGTGTGGGTTCATTCTATTCCATTGATCTGCCTGCCTGTCACTGCACCAATACCATGCAGTTTTTAATACTATTTCTCTGTAGTATTGCTTGAGGTCTGGGATACTGATTTCCCCCAGAAGTTCTTTTACTGTTGATGATAGCTTTAGCTATCCTGGGCTTTTTGTTATTCCAGATGAATTTGAGAATTGCTCTTTCTAACTCTATGAAGAAATGAGTTGGGATCTTGTTGGGGATTGCAGTGAATCTGTATATTGCTTTTGGCAAGATGGCCGTTTTAACTATATTAATCCTGCCAATACACGAGCAAGACACAAGTCACATATCAAATCATTCCCAAGAAGAAGGAAGGAGCGTGCCCTGGTCTTGGAAAGGCTTGATGCAGCATTGTAGGAGATTGCCAGGACAGAGAAGTGGGAGGGAGTTGATTGGGAAATGGGCGGAGGGAAGAGGACTTCTGGGAATTTTGGGGAGGGGTGAACTGAGAAAGGGAAAATCATTTGGAATGTAAACAAAGAAAATAGAAAATAATAATAAAAAAACATGTGTAATACAATAGTCTTACTTTTCTTTCATAGATTCTTTTTAGTATCCTTCATATGCTCAGACTATTTAAGTGAGAAGAAAAATAATAGGTATTTATTTTATCCTTACTCCTAAGCTACTTTTCAAAATGTAACATCTCCCTTTTTCCAATTTACAGTGTGTATTAGGGCCTTTGCATATCCAGTTCAAGCACTGCGATCCAGTATATAGCTGCAACTGCTAAATACAAAACCCTTTGAAGGTCATTTGTGGTTACAGTTTTATGCTGGTACAGACAATACTGAAAGTAATTTTGAATATTCACCATAATTCTTTGATATAAGTTTATCTGTAGAATAAACTCAATTTAATTGAATCTGGATAATCTATAATTTCCAAGCTAATCCTGCCTTGTTTGGGTTTTGATAGACTCAGTAGTTTGAATTTTATGGATTAAGTTATTTTGCTAGTGTAGTTCTACTCTACATTTCTGTTTTGATAAAATTAAACTTCTCTTCAGAAGCTTGGGAATCATTGCATTTTATTTCTCTTTCTGTGACATCTGTTCACACGTCGTGTGTAGTATTTCTACTGGGGTTTGAGTTATTTTTCTTAAAAACTGTCTTAGGAACTCTTAATTTGGGAGATTACCATTTCATTTCTGGAACATAAACTCTTTCTAATCTCTCTTTTAATGATGAACTTTTTTATTCCATGAAAGTTTTGCTTTTTAATTATAGATTTTATTATTTCTGTGTTTATGTGTATATGTGTACTTAGGCATGTGTATGCATGCATATGTGTGTGTATGTGTGTATGCGTGCATGTATGTGTGTGTGTGTGTGTGTGTGTGTGTGTATGTGTGTGTGTGTGTGTGTGTGTGTGTGTGTGTGTGTGAAGGTCCAACGTCAGCATTCTGAGTTTTCTCAAATGCTCTTAACCATTAATTTTTGAGACAAGGTTTCTGAAATGGAAGCACATTAAATTGTTGTTTTTGTTTGTTTGTTTGTTTTTCCGGTGGCTGAAAGGCTTTGATATCCTCTGTCTGTACTGCAGCCACTCAATGGAGTCAGGCATACTCCATCTTGTCTGCTTTCTTACATGGATTCTTGGGAAGCAGAGTAAAGTTCTCGTATTTTTATATAAGGGATCTAGGAACTGAGTTTAGTTCCTTATACTGTAAGTACTGACTGAGCTATTTTGCCAGCCAACAATTATAATTTTCTTTTGTAACTTTTCACCTTTTTGTGAAAGTTAGAAAGGTTTTTGCCTACATTAATGTATGGGAAAATTATTTCAAAGGTTATCTGTGTAGTTTTCTATATGTGTATATGTTTATTACAATCACTGATAGATGTTAATAAAATAGCAATATGCAATTAGGACATGAATTAATACGAAGCTTTACACATTATGTATTTTTGCCTCTAGCACAAAATTTTCCTAAGATTTTATAAATTCCAAGTGAAAAAGTCTTTTTTCTCTTATTTATTCTAATTCTTCTATTTTCTCATATTTTTCAGAAAATATTACTGTTGTTTCCACCTTTATTTTTTATTGGTTATTTTATTTATTTACATTTCAAATATTATTCCCCTTCCCAGTTTCCCCTCCACAATTCCCCCATTTCCTTCCCCTGTGCTTCTATTAGGGTGTTCCCTGATCCACCCACCGACTCCTGCCTCACTGCCCTTGCATTCTCCCACCCTGGAGCAAATGAGTCTCTACAGGACCAAGGGCCTCTCCTCCCATTGATGCTAGCTGGAGCCTCCATGTGCACTCTTTGGATGCTAGTTTAGTCCCTGGGAGTGCTGGGGGTGGGAGTTGTGCCTGTTTGGTTGATATTGTTGTTCTTCCTATGGGATTGCAAACCCTTTCAGCTCCTTCAGTCCTTTCCCTAACTCCTCAGTTGGGGTCCCTGTGCTCAGTGTGATGACTGGCTGCGAGCATCTGTATCTGTATTGGTCAGGCTCTGGCAGAGTCTCTCAGGGGACAGCTATACCAGGCTCCTGTCAGGAAACTACTTCTTGGCATCAGCAGTAGTGTCTGTGTTTGAATCTGGAGATAGGATGGATCACTAGGTGGGAGCAGTCTTTGGACGGATTTCCTTCAGTCTCTGCTCCACTTCTTGTCCCTGTATTTCCTTCAGACAGAAACAGTTCTGTGTTAATACTTTTGAGATGGCTGACTGGCCCATCCCTCATCCCAGGGGCCATGCCTAACCTCTCAATATGGTCTCTATAGGTTCTCTCTCCCACTTGTTGGGTATTTAAGCTGATGCCATCCTCACTGGGTTCTGGGAGATTCTTGCTTTCCTGGCATCTGGGACTCTCTAGTGGCTCCCCCTAGTTCTCCATCTCCCACTCCTACCCTATTTCCACATTTAAATAGTCATTGTGTGATTTTTTTCTTCTGTGGTTCATTTGGAAACTAATATAGTTTTAGTTAGTTATTTGTGCCTTAAAAATGTTGCCATATTACAAGATGTATAAATGTTAGTGACTTTATGTTTTGGGTTTGGAATCACTTATATTGAAAGTATAAGTCTGACCTTTGACTTTGATTCAGGGAGGGGCTGAATTATGCCATTTCATGTGATGTACATTGTTTAAGTGTGTCTTTTATATCCAAACAGTATGAGTTATATTTGTTGAATTATAGTTACACCTCCAATAAAGGTTCATATTTTATAGGTCAATATGAAATTGATTTTAAACCATTTTTAAATGAATTAAAGTTTTATGTGCACTAAAACTAAAGCTATATTGACCCTTTTTTGTTAGACTGGAGTGTTATTGGCTTTTGTGGTTATGGTAAAACATAGTGAATTATGAACTGATTCTTAAGTCATTCTACCTGGTATTAACTCATGTTTTATCATTGTACATTAATAACATATTTGACTTGAAAGAAGGCGGAAGGAAGAATACAGGACCGATTCCCGCACCCTCTGGCCGAGCACCGAGGCTGCGTTCTGCAACCAGCTTGCCGGCCCTGGACCAGCGATAGCGGCGGGCCTCCATATTGCAACCAGGACACAGCTGGAAAGGCCCAGGCTCTGTGGGACATCCCCGCGCCCTCTGGCCGAGCACCAAGGCTGCGTTCTGCAACCAGCTTGCTGGCCCCTGGACCAGCGGTAGCGGCGGGCCTCCATATTGCAACCAGGACACAGCTGGAAAGACCCAGGTAGACACCCCTTCCAGGGCTACCCTCACGGGGGATCTGCTAGGCTCTCGGAGCCAAGGAGGCCAAGTTCCTTGCAACCAGGACACAGCTGGAGAAGCCCAGGTAGACAGACTCCAACAGGGGCTACAATCGCATGGGTGGCAGCCAGCTTATGATCCCTTAAAGCAGCAGTCACAAATATTCACCAGTAGAGAAACAACAGGTGAGCACAGCCTCACAGGAGATTCAAACACCAGCCACTGACAACAAGGCCAACTAAAACCAGAAATAACCAGATGGCAAAAGGAAAACGAAGGAACGTTACTAACAAAAATCAAGGCAACATGACAGCATCTGAACCCAGTTCTCCAACAACAGGAATCCCTGGATACCCCAAAACACCAGAAAAACAAGACTTGGATATAAAATCACTGGTCAGGATGCTGGTAGCTGAACACATAGAAAAATCTCGTAAAGAAATAGAGGAGAAAATGGATCAAAAGTTAGAAGCCTTTACGAGGCAAATACAAAAATCACTTCAAGAAACTCAGGAGAAGATGGATCAAAGAGAAGAAGACAATAAGGAAGAAAGACAAAAGTCACTTAAAGAACTACAGAAGAACGTGGGCCAACAAGTAGAAGCTATGAAAGAGGAAGCACAAAAATCTATTAAAGAAATACATGAAAACACAATCAAGCAAGCGAAAGATCTGAGCACATCCATCCAGATACTAAAAACAGAAGTAGAAACAACTAAGAAATCACAGAGGGAGACAACATTGGAGATAGAAAACCTTGGGAAGAAATCAGGGGCCATAGATGCAAGTATCAACAATAGAATACAAGAGATAGAAGACAGAATCTCAGAAGCCAAAGATACCATAGGAACCATTGATTCAAAAGTCAAAGAAAACACTAAATGCAAAAAGGTGGTAACCCAAAACATCCAGGAAATCCAAGACACTATGAGAAGACCAAACCTAAGGATTATAGGTATAGACGAGAGTGAAGATTTACAAGTTAAAGGGCCAGCTAATATCTTCTATAAAATTATGGAAGAAAACTTCCCCAACCTAGGGAGAGAGATGCCCATGAATATACAAGAAGCCTCTAGAACCCCAAGCAGACTGGACCAGAACAGAAATACATCCCGTCACATAATAATCAAAACTCCAAATGTAATAAACAAAGAAAGAATACTAAAGGCAGCAAGAGAAAAAGGCCAAGTAACATATAAATGAAGACCTATCAGAATAACACCAGACTTCTCACCTGAGACCATGAAAGCTAGAAGATCCTGGGCAGATATCATGCAAACTCTAAGAGAACACAAACTTCATCCAAAACTACTTTACTCAGCAAAACTCTCAATCGCCATTGATGGAGACATCAAGGTATTCCATGACAAAACCAAATTTGCAAGATATCTTTCCACAAATCCAGCCCTACAAAGGATAATAGGGGGAAAACACCAAGACAAGGACGGAAACTACACCCGGGAAGAAGCAAGATAGAAACCTCCTCTTATCAAACCCAAAAGAAGATAACCTCTCGAATATAAAAAATAAATAAGATAAATAAATATAATTTCAAAAATGTCTGGAGGTAATAATTACTATTCCTTAATATCTCTTAACATCGATGGACTCAATTCCCCAATAAAAAGACATAGATTAACAGACTGGATACGGAAACAGGAACCTACATTTTGCTGCATATAGGAAACACATCTCAGTGTTAAAGACAAACACTGCCTTAGAGTAAAAGGCTGGAAGACAATTTTACAAGCAAATGGTCTCAGGAAACAAGCTGGAGTAGCCATTCTAATATCAGATAAAATTGACTTCCAACCTAAAATCATCAAAAGAGACTCAGAAGGTCACTTCTTGCTGGTCAAAGGGAAAATCCACCAAGAAGAGCTCTCAATACTGAACATCTATGCTCCAAATGCAAGGGCAGCCTCATTCGTAAAAGAAACCTTACTAAAGCTTAAAGCACACATTACACCTAACACAATAATTGTGGGTGACTTCAACACTCCACTCTCCTCAATGGACCGATCAGGAAAGCAGAAACTAAACAGGGACACAGTGAAACTAATTGAAACTCTGGACCAATTGGATTTAACAGATATATATATATATATATATATATATATATATATATATATATATATATAGAACATTTCATCCTAAAGCTAAAGAATATACCTTTTTCTCAGCACCGCATGGTACCTTCTCCAAAATAGACCATATAATTGGTCACAAGACAGATGTCAACAAATACAAGAAGATTGAGCTAATCCCATGCCTCCTATCAGATCACCATGGAGTAAGAGTGGTCTTCAATAGCAACAAAAACAACAGAAAGCCCACATACACATGGAAATTGAACAATACTCTACTCAATGACACCTTGGTCAAGGAAGAAATAAAAAAAGAAATCAAAGACTTTTTAGAATTCAATGAAAATGAAGGTACAACCTACCCAAATCTATGGGACACAATGAAAGCAGTGCTAAGAGGAAAACTCATAGCTCTAAGTGCATCAAAAAAAAAAAAAAAACTGGAGAGAGCATACACTAGCAGCTTAATGGCACACCTTAAAGCCCTGGAAGAAAAACAAGTTAATTCACCCAGGAGGAGTAGAAGACAAGAAATCATCAAACTCAGGGCTGAAATCAATCAAATAGAAACAAAGAGAACCATACAAAGAATCAACAAGACCAGGAGCTGGTTCTTTGAGAAAATCAACAAGATAGATAATCCCTTAGCCAGACTAACCAAAGGACACAGAGACAGTATACAAATTAACAAAATTAGAAATGAAAAAGGAGACATAACAACAGAAACCGAGGAAATTCAAAAGATCATCAGATCCTACTACAAAGGTCTATACTCAAAACAACTGGAGAATCTGGAGGAAATGGACAATTTCCTAGACAGATATCAAATACCAAAATTAAATCAGCATCAAGTAGGCCAGCTAAATAGTCCCATAACCCCTAAAGAAATAGGAGGGGTTATAGAAAGCCTCCCAACCAAAAAAAGTACGGGACCAGATGGTTTTAGTGCAGAATTCTATCAGACCTTCAAAGAAGACTTAACACCAATACTTTTCAAACTATTCCACAAAATAGAGACAGAAGGAACACTGCCCAACTCATTCTTCGAAGCCACAATTACGCTAATACCTAAACCACAAAAAGATCCAACAAAGAAAGAGAACTTCAGGCCAATTTCTCTTATGAATATAGATGCAAAAATACTAAATAAAATTCTTGCTAACCGAATCCAAGAGCACATCAAAATGATCATCCACCATGATCAAGTAGGCTTCATCCCAGGGATGCAGGGATGGTTCAATATATGGAAATCCATCAATGTAATCCACTACATAAACAAACTGAAAGAAAAAAACCACATGGTCATCTCATTAGATGCTGAAAAAGCATTCGACAAAATTCAGCATCCTTTCATGCTAAAAGTCTTGGAAAGAGCAGGAATTCAAGGCCCATACCTAAACATAGTAAAAGCAATCTACAGCAAACCAGTAGCCAACATCAAAATAAATGGAGAGAAACTTGAAGCATTCCCACTAAAATCAGGGACTAGACAAGGCTGCCCTCTCTCTCCATATCTTTTCAATATAGTTCTTGAAGTTCTAGCAAGAGCAATTAGACAACATAAGGAAGTCAAAGGGATACAAATTGGAAAGGAAGAAGTGAAACTATCATTATTTGCAGACGATATGATAGTTTACCTAAGCGACCCAAAAAACTCCACCAGAGAACTTCTACAGCTGATAAACAACTTCAGCAAAGTGGCAGGTTATAAAATTAACTCAAGCAAGTCAGTGGCCTTCTTGTACTCAAAGGACAAGCAGGCTGAGAAAGAAATTAGGGAAATAACACCCTTCACAATAGCCACAAACAATATAAAGTATCTTGGCGTAACTCTAACCAAACAAGCGAAAGATCTGTACAAAAGGAACTTCAAGTCCTTGAAGAAAGAAATCAAAGAAGACCTCAGAAGATGGAAAAATATTTCTTGCTCCTGGATTGGCAGGATTAATATAGTAAAAATGGCCATCTTGCCAAAAGCAATCTACAGATTCAATGCAATCCCCATCAAAATCCCAAATCAATTCTTCATAGATCTAGAAAGAGCAATTCTCAAATTCATCTGGAATAACAAAAAACCCAGGATAGCTAAAACTATTCTCAACAATAAAAGGACTTCTGGGGGAATCAATATCCCTGACCTCAAGCAGTACTACAGAGCAACTGTGTTAAAAACTGCATGGTATTGGTATAGCAACAGGCAAGCAGATCAATGGAACAGGATTGAAGACCCAGAAATTAACCCACAGACTTATGGTCACTTGATCTTTGATAAAGGAGCCACAACCATCTGATGGAATAAAGATAGCCTTTTCAACAAATGGTGCTGGTTCAACTGGAGGTCAACATGCAGAAGAATGCGAATTGACCCACTCTTATCTCTTTGCACTAAGATCAACTCCAAGTGGATCAAGGACCTCCACATAAAACCAGACACACTGAAACTATTAGAAAAGAAACTTGGGAAGAGCCTGGAGGACTTGGGCACAGGGGAAAAGTTCCTGAACAGAACACCAATAGCTTATGCACTAAGATCAAGAATTGATAAATGGGACCTCATAAAATTACAAAGTTTCTGCAAAACAAAGGACACTGTCAGAAGGACAAAACGGCAACCAACAAAGTGGGAAAAGATCTTCACCAACCCCACATCCGACAGAGGGCTAATATCCAATATATACAAAGAACTCAAGAAGTTAGACCCCAAAGAACCAAATAACCCATCAAAAAATGGGGCACAGAGCTAAACAAAGAATTTTCTCCAGAAGAAATTCGGATGGCCGAGAAACACCTTAAAAGATGTTCAACATCATTAGTCATCAGAGAAATGCAAATCAAAACAACCCTGAGATTCCACCTCTCACCAGTCAGAATGGCTAAGATTAAAAACTCAAGAGACAACAAGTGCTGGAGAGGATGTGGAGAAAGAGGAACACTCCTCCATTGTTGGTGGGATTGCAAAATGGTAAAACCGCTCTGGAAATCAGTTTGGCGGTTCCTCAGAAAATTGGGCATGTCACTTCCAGAGGACCCTGGCATACCACTCCTGGGCATATACCCAGAGGATTCCCCTGCATACAATAAAGACACATGCTCCACTATGTTTATAGCAGCCTTGTTTATAATAGCCAGAAATTGGAAGGAGCCCAAATATTCCTCAAAGGAGGAATGGATACAGAAAATGTGGTATATTTATACAATGGAATACTACTCAGTAATTAAAAATAATGAATTCATGCAATTTGTAGGTAAATGGTTAGACCTGGAAAATATCATCCTGAGTGAATTAACCCAATCACAAAAGAATGCACATAAAATGCAATCACTGATAAGTGGATATTAATGAGCCCAGAAGCCCTAAATACTCAAGACACAAATAGCAAGTCAAATGATTCCCAAGAAGAGGAAAGGAGAGGACCCTGGATTTGTAAAGATTGCATCCAGTTTAGTAAAGAAACCGAGGGGGGGAGGGGGAATGATTGGGGAATAGTTGGGGGGGAGAGGAACTATGGGAACTATGGTGGGTGGGAACTGGGAAAGGGGAAAGCCTTTGGAATGTAAACATAGAATATAGAAAATTAAAAAAAAGAATACAGGACCATCTTTGATCTAGAAGAATGAGGCTATGCACACCATGTATAGCTTAATGAAGTTATTTAAAACTGATTTGTTATATTAAGATGCACCATCTATGTGATTCAGCATGTCTTGATTTTATGATTGGTTTATGCTTCAGAATTTAGGTCCAAATATTTTTTCAAAATTTCATTTGATCGTGAGTGATTTGTATTATTCTTATAATTTTTAATAAATTACATTTTAGATATATTGAGGGTTAATTTCTTGTCAGTTTGACTTTGGCACAAGGTCAGGTCACATGGGAAGATGGAACTAGAGTTGAGAGAACAGTATCAGACTGGTCTGTAGGCCAGCCTATGGGACATTTTCTAATGATTGATGTGAGAGGGCCCAGCCCACTGTGGGTGGTGCCAAGACTGCCAGGTATTCCTATAAGAAAGAGGCTGAGCAAATCATGAGAAAGTTAAAGAAAGTAAGCAGTATTGCCTGATGAGTTCTGCTTCAGTTCCTATTTCTGACTTCCTGCCTTGAGTTCCTGCCTTGTTTTCCCTTGATGATGGACTATAAGCTGAAATCAACCATTTATTCCTTTAAGTTGCTTTTAGTAGTTGTGTTTATCATGAGGACAGAAGAAAAACTAGGGCAGATATGGAGAAATTATAACTACATCTAATACTTGTTTAATGGAGAAATACAATTATAATAATGTCAATGATGATAAGAAATTAGGCAGTGATGATAGGAAAAAGGATTGCTTTGAGAAGTATAATTATATTTTAGCAAAGGGGTAGAAAGTAATTTAAAGAATAGCACAATTTCTTTTTTTAGGGTATCATTAAATGTGTTTAATTGAATAGATAAATTACAATATAGATGGATATAGCATAAAGCAAGCATCATACATTTCTCTTGATAACAAAAGATGATACACGGACAAATGAAACAGTGATAGAAGAATTGAGAATAGTAAGTTGTGTTACTATAAGTCTCCCTTGCAACCAGAAAAACCAACGCTGTTTAATAGATGAGAAAAACAGCATACTGACAGAGCTGGTGTGCTCATTTCTACAAAAGTTAAGGGCTCAGACTACATGCCAGGCACTTGCTTGTTGGTGCTGGAGATATTAAAGTAAACAGAACATGGTACCCGTATTCAAGGGGTTCTTTTCTTTTTTTCTTTTCTTTTCTTTACTTTATTTTTTATTGGATATATTCTATATTTACATTTCATTTCCCTTTTTCTGGATCCCCGCCCCCCAAAGGTCCCACATGCCCTCATCCACCCCTTCCCACTTCCCTGTTCTGGTATTCCCCCACAATGATGCTTTGATCGTTGCCAGCACCAGTGTCCACTCCTTTCTTCTTGTCGGACATCATTTGGTATGTGAATTGTGTCTTTGGTGTCCCAAGATTCTAGGCTAATATCCACTTATTAGTGAGTGCATACCATGGGTATTTTTTGAGACTGTGTTACCTCACTTAGTATGATGTTCTCCAGCTCTATCCATTTCTCTAAAAATTTCATGAATTCATTGTTTCTAATGGCTGAATAGTACTCCATTGTGTATATATACCACAATTTTTGTATTCATTCCTCCATTGAGGGACATCTGGGTTCTTTCCAGCTTCTGGCTATTATAAATAAGGCTGCGATGAACATAGTGGAGCATGTATCTTTATTGCATGCTGGGGAATCTTCTGGGTATATTCTCAGGAGTGGTATGGCTGGGTCCTCTGGAAGTATCATGTCCAGTTTTCTGAGGAACCGCCAGACTGATTTCCAGAGTGGCTGTACCAGCTTGCAGTCCCACCAGCAGTGGAGGAGTGTTCCTCTTTCTCCACATGCTCGCCAACATCTGCTGTCTCCTGAGTTTTTAATCTTAGCCATTCTGACTGGTGTGAAGTGAAATCTCAGGGTTGTTTTGATTTGCATTTCTCTAATGACTAATGATGTTGAACATTTTTTAAGGTGTTTCTCAGCCATCCGAATTTCTTCAGGTGAAAAGTCTTTGTTTAGCTCTGTATCCCATTTTTGGATAGGGTTATTTGGTTATCTGGGGTCTAACTTCTTGAGTTCTTTGTATACATTGGATATTAGCCCTCTGTTGGATGTGGGGTTAGTGAAGATCTTTTTCCAATTTGTTGGTTGCTGATTTGTCCTTTTGACAGTGTCTTTTGCCTTACAGAAACTTTGTAATTTTATGAGGTCCCATTTGTGTATTCTTGATCTTAGAGCATAAGCAATTAGTGTTCTGTTCAGGAATTTTCCCCCTGAGCCAATGTCCTCAAGGGTCTTCCCCAGTTTCTTTTCTATTAGTTTTAGTGTGTCTGGTTTTATGTGGAGGTCCCTGATCCACCTGGAGTTGACCTTAGTGCAAGGAGATAAGAGTGGATCAATTCTCATTCTTCTGCATGTTGACCTCCAGTTGAACCAGCACCATTTGTTGAAAAGGCTATCTTTTTTCCACTGGATGTTTTCAGCTCCGTTTTCGAAGATCAATTGGCCATAGATGTGTGGGTTCAATTCTGGGTCTTCAATCCTATTCCATTGATCCACTTCCCTGTCACTGTACCAATACCATGCAGTTTTTAATACTACTGCTCTGTAATATTGCTTGAGGTCTGGGATATTGATTCCTCCAGAAGTTCATTTACGATTGATGAGAATTTTAGCTATCCTGGGTTTTTTGTTATTCCAGATGAATTTGAGAATTGCTCTTTCTAACTCCATGAAGAACTGAGTTGGGAATTTGATGGGGATTACATTGAATCTGTATATTGCTTTTTGGCAAGATTGCCATTTTAACTATATTAATCCTGACAACCCATGAGCATGGAAGATTTTTCCATGTTCTGAGGTCTTCTTCCATTTCCTTCTTCAAAGACCTGAAGTTTTTGTCATATAAATCTTTCACTTGTTTGGTTAGAGTCACA
Source organism: Apodemus agrarius (assembly GCA_964023405.1). Classification (NCBI taxonomy): domain Eukaryota; kingdom Metazoa; phylum Chordata; class Mammalia; order Rodentia; family Muridae; genus Apodemus; species Apodemus agrarius. The sequence goes on along the minus strand of OZ030009.1, from coordinate 64,579,249 downwards.
ACAAGTTATTTTATATCGTTTGTGGCTATTGTGAAGGGTGTCATTTCCCTAATTGCTTTCTCAGCCTACTTATGCTTTGGGTATAGGAAGGCTACTGATTTGCTTGAGTTGATTTTATAACCAGCCACTTTGCTGAAGTTGTTTATCAGCTGTAGGAGTTCTCTGGTGGAGTTTTTTGGGTCACTTAAGTATACTATCATATCATCTGTGAATAGTGATAGTTTGACTTCTTCCTTTCCAATTTGTATCCCTTTGACTTCCTTATGTTGTCAAATTGCTCTAGCTAGTACCTCAAGTACTATATTGAAGAGATATGGTGCAAGGGGGCAGCCTTGTCTAGTCCCTGATTTTAGTGGGATTGCTTAAAGTTTCTCTCCGTTTACTTTGATGTTGGCTACCGGTCTGATGTAAATTGCTTTTACTATGTTTAGGTAAGGGCCTTGAATTCCTGTTCTTTCCAAGACTTTTAGCATGAAGGGATGTTGAATTTGTCAAATGCTTTTTCAGCATCCAATGAGATGACCATGTGTTTTTTTTTTCTTTGAGTTTGTTTATGTAGTGGATTACATTGATGGATTTCCGTATATTGAACCATCCCTGCATCCCTGGGATGAAGCCAACTTGATCATGGTGAATGATCGTTTTGATGTGTTCTTGGATTCAGTTGGCAAGAATTTTATTATTTTTGCATCGATGTTCATAAGGGAGATTGGTCTGAAGTTCTCTTTCTTTGTTGGATCTTTATGTGGTTTTGGTATCAGGGTAATTGTGGCTTCGTAGAATGAGTTGGGTAGTGTTCCTTCTGTTTCTATTTTGTGGAATAGTTTGTAGAGTATTGTTATTAGGTCTTCTTTGAAGGTCTGGTAGAATTCTGCACTAAAACCATCTGGTCCCGTACTTTTTTTGGTTGGAAGACTTTCTATGACCCCTTCTATTTTTTTTGGATGTTATGGGTCTGTTTAGAAGATCTATTTGATCCTGATTTAATTTTGGTATTTGGTATCTGTCTAGGAAATTGTCCCTTTCCTCCAGATTCTCCAGTTGTGTTGAGTATAGGCTTTTATAGTAGGATCTGATGATTTTTTTGAATTTCCTCAGTTTCTGTTGTTATATCTCCCTTTTCATTTTTAACTTTGTTAATTTGAATACTGTCTCTGTGCCCTTTGGTAAGTCTGGCTAGGGGTTTATTTATCTTGTTGATTTTCTCAAAGAACCAGCTCCTGGTTTTGTTGATTCTTTGTATGGTTCTCTTTGTTTCAACTTGATTGATATCAGCCCTGAGTTTGATGATTTCCTGTCTTCTACTCCTCCTGGGTGAAATAGCTTCTTTTTGTTCTAGAGCTTTCAGGTGTGCCATTAAGTTAAGTTGTTAGTATATGCTCTCTCCTGTTTCTTTTTGGAGACACTCAGGGCTATGAGTTTTCTTCTTAGCACTGCTTTCATTGTGTCCCATAGATTTGGGTATGTTTTGCCTTCATTTTCATTAAATTCTAAGAATTCTTTGATTTCTTTCTTTATTTCTTCCTTGACTAATGTATCATTGAGTAGAATGTTGTTCAGCCTCCATGTGTATGAGGATTTTCTGTTTTGGTTGCTATTGAAGAATAGTCTTACTCCATGGTGATCAGATAGGAGGCATGGGATTAGTTCGATCTTTTTATATTTGTTGAGGTCTGTCTTGTGACCAAGTATATGGTCGATTTTGGAGAAGGTACCATGAGGTGCTGAGAAAAAGGTATAGTCTTTTGCTTTAGGATAAAAGGTTCTATATATAATCTGTTAAATCCAATTGGTCCAACGTTTCAATGAGTTTCCCTGTGTCCCTGTTTAGTTTCTGTTTTCCTGATTGGTCCATTGAAGATACTGGTGTGTTGAGGTCCCCCACAATTATTGTGTTAGGGGCAACGTGTGCTTTGAGCTTTAGTAAAGTTTCTTTTATGAATGAAGGTGCCCTTGCATTTGGAGCATAGATGTTTAGAAATGTGAGTTCTTCTTGGTGGATTCTTCCTTTGACTAGCAAGAAGTGACCTTCTGTGTCTCTTTTGATGAATTTGGGTTGAAAGTCAATTTTATCTGATATTAGAATGGCTATTCCAGCTCGCTTTCTGCAACCATTTGCTTGCAAAATTGTCTTCCAGCCTTTTACTCTAAGGCAGTGTTTGTCTTTGACTCTGAAGTGTGTTTCCTGTATGCAGCAAAATGTAGGGTCCTGTTTCCGTATCCAGTCTGTTAGTCTATGTCTTTTTATTGGTGAATTGAGTCCATTGATGTTAAGAGATATTAAGGAATAGTGATTGTTTCTTCCTGTCATTTTTAATGTTATTTTTGTTTTTGAGTGGTTATCTTCTTTTGAGTTGGTTGGAAGAAGGTTACTATCTTGTTTTTTCTTGGGTGCAGTTTCCCTCCTTGTATCGGAGTTTTCCTCTTATCCTTTGTAGAGCTGGGTTAGTGGAAAGATATTGTGTAAATTTGGTCCTGTCACGGAATATTTTGATTTCTCCATCTATGTTGATTGAGAGTTTTGCTGGGTATAGTAGTCTTGGCTGATATTTGTGTTCTCTTAGAGTCTTCATGAGATCTGTCCAGGATCTTCTAACTTTCATGGTTTCCTGTGAGAAGTCTGGTGTGATTCTGATAGGTCTTCCTTTATATGTTACTTGGCCTTTTTCTCTTACTGCCTTTAATATTCTTTCTTTGTTTAGTACACTTGGGGTTTTGGTTATTATGTGACAGGAGATATTTCTGTTCTGGTCCAGTCTGTTTGGAGTTCTGTAGGCTTCTTGTATATTCATGGGCATCTCTCTCTTTAGGTTAGGTAAGTTTTCTTCCATAATTTTGTTGAAGGTATTTGCTGGCCCTTTAAATTGTAGATCTTCACTCTCATCTGTCCCTATAATCCTTAGGTTTGGTCTTCTCATTGTGTCCTGGATTTCCTGGATGTTTTGGGTAACAAGCCTTTTGCATTTTGCATTTTCTTTGATTGTGGAGTCAATGGTTACTATGGTATCTTCAGCATCTGAGATTCTTACCTCTATCTCTTGTATTCTGTTGTTGATATTTGCATCTACAACCCTTGATTTCTTCCCAAGGTTTTCTATCTCCAAAATTGTCTCTGTTTGTGATTTCTTAGTTGTTTCTTCCTCTGTGTTCAGATCTCAGATGGTTTTGCTCAGCTCCTTCATTTGTTTGTTTGTGTTTTCTTGCAATCCTTTAAGAGATTTTTGTGTTTCCTCTTTCATGACTCCTGCCTGTTGATTCAAGTTCTCCTGCATTTATTTAAGTGATTTTCTCATTTCCTCTTTATTGGCTTGTGTCTGTTGATCCATATTCTCCTGGAATTTTTTAAGTGATTTTTGTGTTTGCATTGTAAGGTTTTCTACCCTATTTATGTTCCTCTGCATTTATTTAAGAGATTTGTTTATGTCTTTTTTGTGTTCCTCTAGCAGCATCATGACCAGTGCTTTTTTTTTTAATTTTTATTTTCTATATTCTATGTTTACATTCCAAAGGCTTTCCCCTTTCCCAGTTCCCCCCACCATACGTCCCATAATTTCTCTCCCCCCCAACCATTCCCCAATCATCTCCCCCCCCATGGTTTCTCTACAAAACTGGATCCAATCTTTTCAGGGCCAGGGTCCTCTCCTTTCTTCTTCTTGGGAATCATTTGACTTGCTAATTGTGTCTTGAGTATTTAGGGCTTCTGGGCTCATTAATATCCACTTATCAGAGATTGCACTTCATGTGTATTCTTTTGTGATTGGGTTAACTCACTTAGGATGATATTTTCCAGATCTAACCATTTAGCTACAAATTGCATGAATTCATTATTGTATAAATATACCATATTTTCTGTATCCATTCCTCTTTTGAGGGATATTTTGGGCTCCTTCCAATTTCTGGCTATTATAAACAAGGCTGCTATAAACATAGTGGAGCATGTGTCTTTATTGTATGCAGGGGAATCCTCTGGGTATATGCCCAGGAGTGGTATGCCAGGGTCCTCTGGAAGTGACATGCCCAATTTTCTGAGGAACCGCCAAACTGATTTCCAGAGCGGTTTTACCATTTTGCAATCCCACCAACAGTGGAGGAGTGTTCCTCTTTCTCCACATCCTCGCCAGCACTTGTTGTCTCTTGAGTTTTTAATCTTAGCCATTCTGACTGGTGTGAGGTGGAATCTCAGGGTTGTTTTGATTTGCATTTCCCTGATGACTAATGATGTTGAACATCTCTTAAGGTGTTTCTCGGCCATCTGAATTTCTTCTGGTGAAAATTCTTTGTTTAGCTCTGTACCCCATTTTTGATAGGGTTATTTGGTTCTTTGGGGTCTAACTTCTTGAGTTCTTTGTATATATTGGATATTAGCCTTCTGTTGGATGTGGGGTTGGTAAAGATCTTTTCCCACTTTGTTGGTTGCCATTTTGTCCTTATGACACTGAAACTATTAGAAAAGAACCTGGGGAAGACCCTGGAGGACATGGGCACAGGGGAAAGTTCCTGAACAGATCACCAATAGCTTATGCTCTAAGATCAAGAATTGACAAATGGGACCTCATAAAATTACAAAGTTTCTGTAAGGCAAAGGACAGTGCTTTTAAATCCAGCTCTTGTTTTTCTGTTGTGTTGGGGTATCCAGGACTTGCTGTGGTTGGCGAATTGGGTTCAGATGTTGCCATATTGCCTTGATTTCTTTTAGAAACATTCCTATATTTGACTTTTGCCATCTGTTTATCTCTGGAGTTAGTTGGTCTTGTTGTTACTGGTTGGTGTTTGAAGCTCCTGTGAGCCTGGTGTTTGGCGCTGCTGTGGTAGAGGGCATCTGAGCTTCTGAGGTGGAGGCTGGGAGGTTTCAGTTACTGGGCTCCGAATTACCTCCTCAGCTCTGCTGGGCCAGATCCAAGTCTTCCCCCTGGCTTGCTGCTATACCTGCAATTGGCCTCCTGCAGTCTCCTCCTGGCCTGCCTAGTTCCAGCTCTTAAGAATCAGAATCAGATCTTTTTTTTTTTCCCTCCACTGATCTGGGCTAGTCTGTTAGATTTTTATGGTGCCCTGGGCTTCTCTGTTGGTTCTCTATGGTGACATGTTCAGGCCACCAGCTCCAGGATGGTGGTGGGTCTCAGGACTCTTTCTAACCACGATTCTCTGCAGGACTTGAGGGTCCCTGGTTGGGCTGCTAGAACCTAGATGGTGTTGCTCTCAGTCCACAGGGCTCTGTCATGTTAGCTGTCTGTGGTGTCCTGAGGCAAGATGTTGGCCTCTGGCTGTACTCCAGGCACAGACCCACTAGCAGGTTGGTGGCCATGCGGGTTGGCGCAGAGACCGCCCACCCAGCTGATCTGAGTCTGGGTGTACTGCCGAGCTCTTGGTTCACAGACCTCCCGCCAACCTCCTTTGGCTCTGGGCACGAGCAAGAGCCTGACCAGGTAGTCGTTGCTAGGCTAAGTCTCTGTCCATGCACCTGAACCCAGCCACCGGCAGGCAGTCTGCAGTGACCTGAGGGCAGATGGCGGCTTGGTGGTCCCCAGTGGTCAGAGATAGCCTCTGAGCTGTAGGTGCACAGACCTCCCGCCGACCTCCTTTGGCTCTGGGCATGAGCAAGAGCCTGAACAGGTAGTCGTTGCTAGGCTAGGTCTCTGTCCATGCACCTGAACCCAGCCGCCAGCAGGCAGTCTGCAGTGACCCGAGGGCACTCAAGGGGTTCTTAACCCAGGATAGCAGAGGTCAGTTGCCAGTAATCAGGAAATCCTCACACAGCTTAATGAGTATTGTGAGCAAGGCATGCCAAAGATGTAAGGCGCAGTGAATGCAGGCATGGGAGTGGCTCACAGAGGTCGCATGTGACATAACCTTGGAAGCATGAGCAGTAGTCATATAGACACCGTTGTGGTGAAAGAGTTTCAGGCAAGGCAAGGCAAGAGCTACTAGCCTAGTGCATTTAATACTTAAAAGATTAGAGTAGCAGAGAATTCTAGGCCTTACTTGGGTGTCTCCCAGTTCAGTGCTGTTTTGGAAGCCTGTTTGCCCACTAGAAAAGACACGAAGGTTCAGCACAGCAGCCAGTACTCTCGCATACAAAGGAGCACACGCGGCTCTTGCTTCATCTCCCATGTGAATACTAAGATTGTTCAAGCCTTCCACTTAAAACTTCCTTTCCCTTCAGAGGGAATCATTACTTTGTATTACAAGTTTCTACTTCTTTCTTGCAGAATATCTATATCCAGTTGGGCCATACCACAAAATTCAAGTCTAGAAAGAATCTCAAAAGGGTCATCTCATAGTAGCCAGAGGCCGGAGTGGTATTACTGGGAACTGTTGCTACCCTAGTGCAGACAAGCAAGGGACTTTCTCTGTAAGGAGAGAACTGAGAAAAATTATTCTATATCTTATTATTGCCTTCGATTCTTATTGGCAATAATAAAAGTCTCACCCTGCAGAGGCAAACTCTGTGTGCTGACCTCACCCCCACCCTTTCCTACTCTATGGCACTGACTGCACAGAAATGACGGTCCCAAACATTTTCCTTCCAAAAGCAGAGCTGAGCAGCCACAGTCAGATCTACAAGCAAGTCCACCTAGGGTTTATCTTCCTAAAATTAGCTTTATTTCCAGTGCTTTCAAACTAGTCTCTATCCATTTCCATACAAGGTCACTAAGAGCTGAGGTTGTGGCTTCTGCTCTGCAAGTTCAGAAGGAGCAGCCTTCATTCATCTTCTCTGGCTGCGCTGTCTGGCATGTGCACGGTGGGGTGATCACAGAGGGGTCCTTAATGCCTAGCTGCACATCAAAGAACCTTGTGTACAGGACCACAGTGTAGTTCCTGATGAAGGTCTCCTGGACCAGATAACAATCCTTGGCTGTATCCAGCTTTCATAGGATCTAGCTGTTCTTCTGTCAGACCACTCCTGGACCATGATCTGCTCCTGAGGCCCTCCAATGGAGGATGGAGTACTGATGTTCAAAGGCAGAATTCTGGGAAATGTCAGAGAGAGGATCCCAGGATTCTGCCAAGGGGATCTTTACACACTGTTTGGTGACTTGTTCAATCTGAAGAATTACTCCATCCTTATAGAGTAAAATGTATTCAAATAATCTCTTGCAGGGGATCAGTGCCTTCCTCTTGTCCAGCACCCACATGCACTGGTTGAGGCCATCTTAGGAGACCAGTGTGCGGTTGTTGTGCCTGCTGCCCTGCTGGTACAGAACCTGATGTTCCTCCCACTGCTGTTGTGCCTGGCATGGCTGTGGGGTTCCCAGAATGTCCACCATTCCCAGGCCGCACAGTACCCAGACACAGACCTATCCCCAGACTGCCCAGCAGCCAGGTCCCCCATGCCCTTTGACCAGGCTGTATCTCTACACGTGGGCATCGTGATCTGCAGGCTACCCCAGGGCCAGCAGAGCTCCAGAGGGAGCTGAGTTCCCTCATGGGCAAGCTGTGTGCACCTTCCCTGCACCAGGGAAGGTGTCAGCACAATTTCTTTTATGGAGACAGGACATAGATTCCTTTTAGGTGTGATAGTTTGGAACATCATTGGCCAGAATACTTCACTTTTGGTTTGCACAACAATATTTCTCTGGGTTCACATGTTTTTAAAATATGTAATTTTGCTTTATATTTTCTGTCTGAATATGATTGGTAAGTAATTTGATGTAGATGATTTGTTAAATAATGTTATTTTAAATGCAAGAGCCATGAAATTTGTAGCCTTTGGGTAATGCTTAACATAATACTCACGTTAGTTACTTTTCTATTGCTGTGATAAAACAAATCAAAGAAAATGTCAACTTATAAAAAAGAGAGTATGGGTCTGGAGAGATGGCTCAGTGGTTAAGAGCACTGACTGCTCTTCTGAAGGTCCTGAGTTCAAATCCCAGCAACCACATGGTGGCTCACAACCATTCATAGTGAGATCTGAACACCTTCTTCTGGTGTGTCTGAGGACAGCTACAGTATATTTCCATATAAATAAAAAATAAATTATTAAAAATAATAATAAAAAGAAAGTATAATTGAATGAACAGTTTTAGAGGGGTAGAATCCAATCTGCAGAGCAAAGGCAGATTGTTAGGAACAGTCAAGAGCTTATATCTTGATCCATACGTAGATGACCTACAGAACTGACTCAAAACAGCAGGGGTCTTTTGAAATCCTCAAACCCCACTCCCAATAACCATGACATATCTTCTCCTGAAAGAGTTATACCTTCTCATCCTTCCTAAACAGTTCTACAAAGTGAAGACCAAATACTCAAACATATGGCCTATGGAGGCTAGTCTCATTTGGACCACTACACACAATTTCAACACCAGTCTGTGTTTCAATTGTATTTGTTTAATGATTTATGAGTATGTTGGGTTAGCACATGCCACAGAATATATAGAAATCAGAGACTGTCCCACCTGGGGATCCAGCCCATATACGGTACCAAACACAGACACTATTGTGGATGCCAAGTGCTTGCTGACAGGAGCCTGATATAACTGTCTCCTGAGAGGCTCTGCCAGTACCTGACAAATACAGAGGTGGATGCTCTCAGCCAACCATTGGACTGAGCACAGGGTCCCAAATGGAGGAGCTAGAAACAGGACCCAAGGAGCTGAAGGGATTTGTAGCCCCACAAGGAGAACAACAATATGAACCAACCAGTACATGCAGAGCTCCCAGGGACTAAACCACCAACCAAAGAGTACACATGGGGGACCTATGGCTCCAGCTCCATATGTAGCAGAGGATGGCCTTGTTGGACATCAATGAGAGGAGAGGCCCTTGGTCCTGAGAAGGCTCAATGCCCCAGTGTAGGGGAATGCCAGGAGAGGGAAGCTGGAGTGGGTAGGTTAGGGAGCAGAGGGAAGGGGGATGGAGTAAGAGGGTTTTGGAGGGAAACGAGGAAAGGGGATAACAATTGAAATGAAAATAAAGTATCTAATAATAAAAAAGAAAAAATAATAAACAAAATAAATTTCTAAGTTAAAAGAAAAAGAGGGGAAACCATATTAGATAATGAGCTTAGCCTTTACTTTGTAGAATTATATTTATAAACAGTTTTTATTTGTTTTTTAATTATGGATGACATTTCACTTCTTCATTAATTATCACCAAATGTTATATCCTGATAACTAAGTACCTGAAATAATAATAAAAAAAGCATTCTTTTCCACTTTAGACTCTAAATCAGGAACTATGGTATAATTGGTGGATGTTTTTAATGTTTCAGTATTAAATTTGAAAAGATCACACCTATTTCATTGTAAATGTAAACATGTGTGAGCCAGTTCAACTAGAGTAAGTTGCTATCAATCTCAAATAATTAGGTTCTTGATTTTTGTTCCTGAACTTGTATACATGGTGTGGAATATGGCTCTGACCTTAGATTTTTGCTCGTGGCTATCACAGTTGTCTGAAAGGCTATCCTCTTCACAGCATGGTACTTGAGTGCACTTGTAGAAAGTTACATTTGGATTCACTTCTGTTAACTTTATTTGGTTTATTTATACGCTTAACATTGGGACCCCATGTGATTTTTGTGTTATTTTAATTGTTGAGATTTGTATATTGGTTTTCATTCTCATTGCTGAGACAGGATACATCATATCTTGGAGGGCACGAAGGCTAGGGAAGCTTGTGGCTGTGGCAGTAAGAATATATTAGCAATGAAAAAGCAGAGGATGCTGGGGTTAGAGTGATGGGTCAGTGACTAAAAGCACTTCCTTGTCTTGTGTTTTGGCTACTAGCCGCCATGTGGACATTCACAACTATCCACTTACAGGTAGTCAGTTTGCCTCTTCTTGACTCTACTAGGTATGTAAAGATTATACACATATATAGCCAAAGCACACACACATTTTATGAAATAAAATGGCTCCTAATACTTATTCTTTTTTTCTCATTTTTCTTTATTTTCTATATTCTTTGTTTACATTCCAAAGGCTTTCTCCCCTTTCCCAGTTCTAATTACTTATTCTTATACCCATAGATTTATCAACTCTCAATATTCACTAGGCAATATTTTATTTGCAGTAGTTGATGATTTATTCAGAGACTACAACTGGCTAAGGTGTAGAGGCTATGAAAATGAAGAATACTCACTTGTAAATATAACTGCACCCTCTTTTTCTAAGGCTCAGAGATAATTTTGGACTAGGGGATGGAAAGAATATAAGAACTTGTTGAGCTGTAGTAGCACACACCTTTAATATCAGCACTCAGGAGGCAGAGGTAGGTGGATCTCTGTGTGTTTAAGACCAGCATTGTCTACATAGTAAATTCCAGAACACAGATAAACAGACAGACAGATAAGCAGAATGTAATAACTAGAGTAGGTAAATAAATACAAGGAAACAGTTTTTTTTCTATGCATAATCAGGAAGTTGTACATAGAAATTTTCAGAAGTTGGATAACATGCATGAACAACATGTAAATTTTAACTAGGACAAATAATAGCATGGAGACAGGTGGCCATCCTTCCCTAGCTGAGCAACAGTTGACAATTGGTAGCTGTAGAGAGAGAATCAGTTTTTAAGCATTGGCCCTGGAAATTTACATGTGGAGGGCACAAATCCACGTTGTGGGTAACACAGCTTGGACTTGTTGCTTAAAAAGAGAAAAGACACCAAGTTGGGTGGGAAGAGAGGTGTATCTGGATCTGAAAGGAGTTGGAGGGAGAGGTGATTACTCATCAAATAGTCAAAACTCATTTGATGAAATTTACAAAGAACTAATCAAAAAATAAAAGGAAAGTAAAAAGAGGTAAAAAAAGGAACCCTCCAACAAAGCAGGATTTGGTCTTGAATGGTGTGTTTTAAGGAAGCAAGGTAAGTCTATCTATGATTTATAAGATCTTCCCTGATTGTCCCAGCTGACTGGCCTGGCCCCAATCCTTAAAAGAATCCACAGCCTCTCACAACAGCACCACACAGTGTTTAGAACATGACTTTGTAAGGGACATTCCATTCTTTAGCATAGCATCTTCTGAGTGTGAATACTTTGCATGTGTTATTGGAAAACCCTAATATTTTGTCTATTAACATTCTAACAATTTTTTTACTTATAGTTATGTTGCATTAAAACCTTTTAAATGTTTTCTATTAATATTCTATAGAAGTAAGATTTCTCATTAAAAATGCAAATATTTTAAGAAGCTAGAAACAAACAGAACAGGAAATTCAGAATACATTCCAGGTATTCTCCACCCCAAACCTCTTCTTTACCTTGTAGTTGGTTAAAACTGCCCACAAGGGCTTGCTGACATTATCTCTTTGTTAAGATGTCTCTTGACTCCAGTGGTAGAGGACTAGTTAGAACAAAAGATGTCATTAGGTAATATTGTTCAGGGACATTATAGGTGGCAGGGTAGTGGTGGTGGAGGGGAGGGTTGTAAGAATCTAAATTAAGCCATTCAAGGAGTAGTGGCATTTGTCCATAATCTCAGCATTTGGAAAGCTGAAGTCAGAGGACTGTGAGCCCTGGTGAACTTTTCAAACCAGCAAGATGGTTCTGTTCATGTCAGCCTTTCCAGAAAAATGACTAAAGCTCTAGAAAAATGCTTCCTATGCAGTTACCTGACTGTAATCAAATATATTCCAAAACTGATTCCTACTTGTCTTCTGTTTATGATACCTTTTCTTTTCAGACTAAGACATTTCATCTCAGGATTAAAGTGTTAAGACAAGATAGGATGATGCTTCTGGTAATCCTGGAGGAAATTAGGATATTCTAAAGAGAACATTTGTGCCTCCCACTCTGATCTGGATTGTTGAAACAAGACACAGCAAGGAACTAGAGTTCCCTCTAGGAGTCTCATGGTGGGAGAAGTAAAAGGCTGAAGACTGGTGCTAGTTAGAGAAGGCCAGTGTCTTCCAGAAAGAAGAAGTTGTTGTGGATAAAACGATTTGGGACAATAATTGTCAGTGATGGATAGAGCACTCCTTAATCAACATGTTCAATTATACATAGCTCTTACTTCCTAATTAAACTATATAGTTAATGTAGGACCCAGACTGTATATACATGCTGTGTGTGTACTTGTGAGTGTGTGTATATGTGCTGTATATATATGTGGTATGTGCATGTATATGTTTATGTGTTGTATATGTGTGTGTTGTCTGCATGTATGTATGTATGTGTAAGTATGTATGTAGGTGTATATGTGTATGTGTGTGTATGTTATACGCATGTGTGTGTTCTCATGTGTATGCATGTGTGTGTGGTGTGTGTATGTATGTATGTATGTATGTATGTGGTATGTGAGTGTGTGTACTTCTCTGGATCTCTTTGTCACTCTTTACAATAGTACTATGTTTAATGAATCTTTTTCTGCTTTTCACTATTTAAAAATAAAAGAAAAAATACTGAATTATAGTTCCTGTGATGCATTTTTCTAATATTTTATTAGGATAATAGCTTAAAAGCAAGTTATGAAATGCTTCCTTGTCTACTTCCTTGTAGTTTATGATTAATAGGCTTTCATCAGTCTTTGAATGTTTGGTCAAACATGAGTAAAGTCATATTGTCATAAACTTTGTGGTGAGTTTTGACAATTTGCATGTTCAGTGTTTTCATTTTATAGTTCTCCTCTTGTGATGTAGTTTTTCCTGTCATTTGCAGTAACTTTTATCTTTCAAAAAACTTGTCTAGATGAGTTGGTCAGCCAGGGATTCCCTTAGGCCTTCTGGCTACATGGTAGTCGACGAGGGGCAGAGCTAACTTTCCCTTGCCTGCAGTGGGACCGGCATTGGCACCACTGTGCAGCAGCTCTTTATATCTTTATATTTTATCTATGCAGGTTTAGTAGCAATCTTTTCTTTTAGAAAATTTAGTGTTTCTCTTTTTTTCTTTCAGTTAAGATTAAAATAGCATACTGATGTTGTTGATCTTTTTAGGAAATTCAGTTTTCTATTCTTTTTTAATAATTTTTTATTTGATATATTCTTTATTTACATTTCAGATGATTTCCCCTTTCCTGGCTCCCTGATCCCCAAAAGTCCCATATACCCCTTTCCCTCCCCTTGTTCCTCCATCCAACTCTTCCCATTCCCCTGTTCTGGTATTCCTCTACACTGGTGCATTGAGTCTTTCCAGAACCGGGGTCCACTCCTTCCTTCTTCTTGGACATCATTTGGTATGTGGATTGTGTCTTGTGTATTCCAAGATTCTAGGCTAATATCCACTTATCAGTGAGTGCATACCATGGGTATACTACATGTGTAACCAGTGAGACTGGGTCACCTCACTTAGTATGATGTTCTCCAGCTCCACCCATTTGTCTAAGAATTTCATGAATTAATTGTTTCTAATGGCTGAATATTACTCCATTATGTATATATACCACATTTTTTGTATCCATTCTTCTGATGAGGGACATCTGGGTTCTTTCCAGCTTCTGGCTACTGTAAATAGGGCTACTATGATCATACTGGAGCATGTATCCTTATTACATGCTGGGGAATGCTATGGGTATATGCCCAGGAGTGGTATAGCAGGGTCCTCTGGAAGTGTCCTGCCCAGTTTTCTGAGGAACCGCCAGACTGATTTTTAGAGTGGTTGTACCATCTTGCAGTCCCACCAGCAGTGGAGGAGTGTTCCTCTTTCTCCTCATCCTCACCAACACCTGCTGTCTCCTGTGTTTTTAATCTTAGCCATTCTGACTGGTGTGAGGTGAAATCTCAGGGTTGTTTTGATTTGCATTTCCCTAATGACTAATGATATTGAACATTTCTTAAGGTGCTTCTCAGCCATACAAAGTTCTTCAGGTGAAAAGTCTTTGTTTAGCTCTGTATCCCATTTTTTGATAGGGTTATTTGGTTTTCTGGGGTCTTGCTTCTTGAGTTCTTTGTATATATTGAATATTAGCCCTCTGTCAGATGTAGGTTTGGTGAAGATCTTTTCCCAATTTGTTGGTTGCCAATTTGTCCTTTTGACAGTGTCTTTTGCCTTACAGAAACTTTGTAATTTTATGAGGTCTCGTTTGTCTATTCTTGATCTTAGAGCATAAGCAATAGGTGTTCTGTTCAGGAACGTTTCCCCTGAGCCCATGTCCTCCAGGGTTTTCTCAAGTTTCTTTTTTAATAGTTTCACTGTGTCTGGTTTTATGTGGAGGTCCTTGATCCACTTGGAGTTGAGCTTAGTACAAGGATCAATTCAAATTCTTTTGCATGCAGACCTCCAGTTGAGCCAGCACCATTTGTTGAAGAGGTTATCTTTTTTTTTGGGGGGGGGGTGTTTTGAGACAGGGTTTATCTGTGTAGTCCTGTCTGTCCTGGAACTCACTCTGTAGACCAGGCTGGCCTCGAACTCAGAAATCCGCCTGCCTCTGCCTCCCAAGTGCTGGGATTACAGGCGTGCACCAACACGCCGGGCTAAAAGGCACGGTTTGCCTTTTATTTTTATTTTTATTTTTATTTTTTATTTTTTATTTTTTGGTTTTTTCGAGACAGGGTTTCTCTGTGTAGCCCGGGCTGTCCTGGAACTCACTTTGTAGACCAGGCTGGCCTCGAACTCAGAAATACACCTGCCTCTGCCTCCTAAGTGCTGGGATTAAAGGCATGTGCCACCACTGCCCGGCCCGAAAAGGCTGTCTTTTTTCCATTGGATGTTTTCAGCTCTTTTGTCGAAGATAAGTGGTCATTGATGTGTGGGTTCATTTCTGGGTCTTCAGTCCTATTCCATTGATCCACCTGCCTGTCACTGTACCAATACCATGCAGTTTTTAAGACTATTGCTCTGTAGTACTGCTTGAGGTCAGGGATATTGATTCCCCCAGAAGTCCTTTTATTGTTGAGAATAGTTTTAGCTATCCTGGGTTTTTTGTTACTCCAGATGAATTTGAGAATTGCTCTTTCTAGATCTATGAAGAATTGATTTGGGATTTTGATGGGGATTGCATTGAATCTGTAGATTGCTTTTGGCAAGATGGCCATTTTTACTATATTGATCCTGCCAATCCAAGAGCAAGAAACATTTTTCCATCTTCTGAGGTCTTCTTCAATTTCTTTCTTCAAGGACTTGAAGTTTCTGTCATACAGATCTTTCACTTCTTTGGTTAGAGTCACGACAAGATACTTTATGTTGTTTGTGGTTATTGTAAAGGGTGCTAATTTCTTAATTTCTTTCTCAGCCTGCTTGTCCTTTGAGTACAGGAAGGCTACTGATTTGCTTGAGTTGATTTTATAACCAGCAACATTGCTGAAGTTGTTTATCAGCTGTAGAAGTTCTCTGGTGGAGTTTTTCAGGTCGCTTAAGTAAACTATCATATCATCTGCAAATAATGATAGTTTGACTTCTTCCTTTCCAATTTGTATCCCTTTGACTTCCTTATATTGTCTAATTGCTCTCGCTAGAACTTCAGGTACTATATTGAACAGATATGGAGAGAGAGAGGGCAGCCTTGTCTAGTCCCTGATTTTAGTGGGATTGCTTCAATTTTCTCTCCATTTAGTTTGATGTTGGCTACTGGTTTGCTGTAGATTGCTTTTAATATGTCAAGGTATGGGCCTTGAATTCCTGTTTTTTCCAAGACTTTTAGCATGAAAGGATCCTGAATTTTGTCGAATGCTTTTTCAGCATCTAATGAGATGACCATGTGGTTTTTTTCTTTTAGTTTGCTTATGTAGTTTATGATTACATTGATGGATTTCCATATATTGAACCATCCCTGAATCCCTGGGATGAAGTTTATTTGATCATGGTGAATGATCGTTTTAATGTGCTCTTGGATTCGATTGGCAAGAATTTTATTTAGTATTTTTGCATCGATATTCATAAGGGAAATTGGCCTGTAGTTCTCTTTCTTTCTTGGATCTCTGTGTGTTTTTGGTATCAGCGTAATTATGGCTTCGAAGAATGAGTTGGGCAGTGTTCCTTCTGTTTTTATTTTGTGAAATAGTTTGAAGAGTATTGGTGTTACATCTTCTTTGAAAGTCTGGTAGAACAATACTCTACTCAATGATAACTTGGTCAAGGAAGAAATAAAGAAAGAAATCAAAGACTTTTTAGAATTCAATGAAAATTAAGGTTCAACCTACCAAATCTATGGGACACAATGAAAGCAGTGCTAAGAGGAAAACTCATAGCTTTAAGTGCATCCAAAAAGAAACTGGAGAGAGCATACACTAGCAGCTTAACAGCACAACTGAAAGCCCTGGAACAAAAAGAAGCTAATTCACCCAGGAGGAGTAGAAGACAGGAAATCATCAAACTCATGGCTGAAATCAATCAAGTAGAAACAAACAAAACCATGCAAAGAATCAACAAAACCATGAGCTGGTTCTTTGAGAAAATCAATAAGATAGATAAACCCTTAGCCAGACTAAACAAAGGACACAGAGACAGTATCAAAATTAACAAAATTAGAAATGAAAAGGGGGACATAACAACAGAAACTGAGAAAATTCAAAAGATCATCAGATCCTACTACAAAAGTCTATACTCAACACAGCTGGAGAATCTGGAGGAAATGGACACTTTCCTAGACAGATACCAAATACCAAAATTAAATCAGGATCAATTAGATCAGCTAAACAGTCCCATAATCCCTAGAGAAATAGAAGGGGTTATAGAAAGCCTCCCTACCAAAAAAGTAGGGGACCAGATGGTTTTAGTGCAGAATTCTACCAGACCTTTAAAGAAGACTTAATACCAATACTCTTCAGATGATATTCTTATTGAGATTCTATTGCAATGCCACCATTTCCTCTAGCCTGACTCTGTTCATAGGTCTTGGTGGTTTTCCTATTTGGAGTGTACAGATCTTTCTGGATATATAGGCTTTAGATATCAGTAATGGAGGGAAGTAAATAGTTGTTATTTCTTTAATTCCTTTTTCTTGTCTTACTTGCCTCTTCATGCGGGATGCCCACTGCAGGTATGAATACTCGTCTTCTTGTCCTAGGACTGTGTCTCATTATTCCCCAGCCCACCTTTAGCTTATACGACTTCTAGGAATCTCTCATATTTGCTCATATTTGATTTCTTCAAGTCTCTTATAAAGTCATACTCATTTGTTTTTTTAAAAACAAATAATAGTTACTGTAATTGCTAATGACAAGTCTTCCATTTGTTATATTCTATGGCATCTCTGTATTTGTTTGGAACATTCCACATAGAGTTTTAGTCATTTTTTTCATTTACTTTTGCTGTGCTTGAGTTCAGGTAACACAATTATAATAGCCACTTGGAGTACTTTATCTATTTAATTTGCTGTCTGGTCACCTTCACAGCTTCTTCTGTCTGCGTTCACAGCACTCTCCAGGGTGGGGCTCAGATTTTCCTTTGTTCACAGAACTTTTGGCAACTGCACCTTTTAGATCATGTGTTGCAGTAATTCCCGAGAATTCCTGGTCTCTTCCTGTGCTTATTTACTCAGTAGGTGCCTAGATATTGGTAGTGGGACCTATTCTCTCTGTCTCCCAGTATTAAACATCTGATGTGTGGAGAGGTGCAGGCATCTTTGATAAAAATGGCACTGGTATTGTTTACTTCCACTCCTAGCCAGAGATTGTCATTAAATTCCATTAATATCCAATTGTTGCTTATTGTTTTTATGTGACAATTTGAGCCCTGCATTTCCTCACAAATGAATAGGTCAGGTTGTGACTTCTGGCTGCTTCGGTGGCTGCAACAGCTTTGGGAATCAGCATTCTCACCTTTGGGATACTCCTCCTATGTGGAGACTGTGCTCCAGTCTGTGTTCAGTCTATGCCATATTTCCGTTCAATCGAGGACTCTTTTGCCATGTTTGCCAATGTTGTTGAGGGTGCCCTCAGGTTTACACTTCTATGTACTCTGTGACAGATGAAGCCAATACCATTTTAGGAAAATATGAGGAGTCTTTTGTTTTACATGTTCTTGGAAAAATCTGAGTAAAGTCTCTGAATATGGATGGGAACACAGTGGCAAGGACTTCCCCAAGTGACATCTCTGACTCAGAAGTGGTAGGAGACAGGATAGGGACACCATGGACCTAAAAACAGAGACTGTGAGAAAGGAATTATATGGTGCTGGATTATCAATACAAAAGATCAGAAGAAATATTTCACACACTGCTCATGTTACATACACTGCTCATGTTACATGTAGCTCATGATACAATGCTGTTCATGTCACACACGCTGCTCATATACATGCACACACTCCTATGTATAATAATAGTCCATTTGTTGAGTTACCCTGCTCTCTCTTCTGCTTTAGAAAGAAGGGATTTAAGGTATTATTTTGGTAATAGTTCTGCTGATAACATACATTTCAATGTATTTTATACTAACCAGAACCAAAGTCTCACTCTCTCCATAAGCTAGTTGACTTCTTTGTCCTAGATGGGTTTTTTGAACATGGATTTATTTATATACAAAGAACACAAAATGAGCTTGTCTAGACTATGAGCTTAAAGAAGGCATAATAAGCTGTATCTTCATAAACTTTTTGAGAGATCAGCTTCCTATAGTTCTAAAGTGAAATATAGACTTGGTGAAGTTGCAAGATTGTCATGTATCTGATATTTTGTGTAGGATTGGTGGTTCGTCTGATTCTCAATCCGACATATGTTTTCACTACATTAATGAACCATTCACACTGTACGTGACAGGAAGCAGTGAAAAATAGAACATGAATGATGTTGAGATGTAACTTTAAAGCATCTCCTATGGATGTGGATTTTCATTATGTCCTTGTATGAGCAAGGAAGGTGACTACTTTTTCTCCCCTCTTCTCATAGTCTTTTCTGACTCAGCCAGGTGTCATGTAGCACAGACTGGCCTTGAAGTCAATATGTATCCAAAGATGACCCTGAATCTCTGATGTTCCTGTCACCACTAGAGTATACTGGAGTGTGCCTCCACATCTCTGTGTGTCCCATCACCACCACCACACTGCCCCCCCCCATGCTGGGGAGAGATCTGAGGACACAGGCCTTGAGCATGGTAAGAAAGTTCTACATGAGCCATGCTCCAGCCCTCCTACAGAGTAATTTTCAGAAAATTTTTGGTATTTAACAGGAAGGAGGGCAGAGTGGAGAGGGGGTGAAAGGGAGAGAAAGGGGAGGAGCTGGAGGGAGACAGACAGTTAATTTCCCACTCAAAATTGTTGAAAAAAGAATATTTAAAAAAAGCCAGTTGATAGTGTGACTTTTTCTGTGACATATGTTCTAAAAACTAGGTCCTTCAAAATGAAACAGGCTTACATTGTTCCTTACTTTTAAATCAAAATGATTCACAAAATTTACTAGGCTTTAGACAACATAAACATTTCCAGTTTGTTGTTCAGAAGCTTACTGATGCTCAGTTCTCTCTGTGTGTCTAAAAGACTCATGAATAATAATTTTGTTTTAACACTTATATGTTACTTGGATAAATTAGCATATTCCTTTATTATATTCCAGAACTACTGTTTGGAAGCTAGACTGGAGTAGCAAATTCTCTCTCTCTCTCTCTCTCTCTCTCTCTCTCTCTCTCTCTCTCTCTCTCTCAAAATATGTCTATGAAATAAGAGAAGAAAAACAAGATTGCTCAGTATAAACCTTGCCATCATCACTAAAACTGTGTTAGTGAGAATCCAGTTCTCTGAAGCTAGATCACTTTGGGTGAGTTCCCCAGCGGAAGCCAGGTATTCTGCACCTCACCCTCCGGGTGGGACCACAGGAGCTCCCCAACTTCGTAGTGGGACTTCACATTGGTGCCTGTCTTTCTTCCTTTCCTAACTTCAGACCCTTTTATTTCTATTGCTAGCTTTTACACTGATCTTTCTTGCTTTGAATAATTCAACCATCTATATAAAAGTAACAACATCAAAGCATCCCAGACTTAATATACTCCTTTCCAGTGTGAATGCCCATAGACTGATATGAAGGAGACTGAAGGATTAATCACCCAGGATAACAGCCCCCAGCTTTTCATGTGTTTAACGCTCAAGTCGCTTTCACAAAAAACACTCTCCTTCCCTTTTGTTTTTGTGTTTAGTTTTCTAAACACTGTCATTCTGTTTCCGCTTCAGCTCCAGATCCTGGGGATGTCTTGGCACCAAACACATGTAAAACAAATAAACACCTTCTTGCACACTCTAACAAGTGCAGCAATTAGTCTCTGAGCACAGCTTGCTCTCCACCGCGGCAACTCATTTGGTGCCGGTTGTTATCGTAGGAGAACAACTTTGAATCAGCAACATTTGTTTGATTCCCTGGTTTTCACCCCTGTCAGCATGGCAGCTTCTGCGCGTCCTTTTCATGTCTCCAGTTCTGCGCCTCTAGGAAACGACTGCCACTCAGCATACAGCACTTGACTCCTGCTTGTCACTGTGTCACACTCATGGAACTTTTGGCTGTGGGTGATCTTCATTCCATATGGGCTGAAATCACTAGTCGCTGTGAATTACAGATTATTTTAAGCTGGACATTTCCCCCTTCCTTTTTTTTATGCAGTAACAAACATGGGTATGTTGTTATAAATAACCTATATATAAGATGCAAAATATTATTTGTTGAGACCCTCCTAAGATGGTGTATTAGGAAAGGGAGAAAACGTTGACTTCCATTGTAGTGCCACAGAAGAGAGGCTATACTTACGAACTTGAATATCATGTATCTGGGACTTTATCTTTTCAAATGATTTTCTGTCTGCTGTGCTGGAGCACTGGGCTAGTAGAGGAACCAAAGTATCTTAAAATAATTCCTCTGTTCTGAGACAAGGGTTAGCAAGTTCTAAAGTACATTGATGCCCAGTGACTCATACTTTCTTGTGTAAATTTATGCTGTGTGGAAGCCAATTCAAGTATTTATACTTCAAGAAAACTTCCCATTGAACTTGGTTTCAGAGTACTAACATCTGCTTTTTCTTAACATGATTAGTCAGTTTCTTTGGCTTTTGTATTTAGTAAGGCTGAAAACAAATACGTAAGGAAATTTAATTTTTACCAAAGCCTAATCCCAAAACTACAGGTAGGTGTGTGTGACCTCTATTAGCTGAGTGACCCATCTAGAGTTCAGAGCCACCTTGTTTATAAGAAATGGCTAATTTACATGTTTTAAAAAATCCCTTTATAGTTCTAAAACTCCACAACTTTTAATCCTATTGAGTATTCTTGCACATGGAAGATGTGTTGCTAATGTAACTTGATTTAATTATTTCATGCAAATTATAAGGGCAATTAAATATTAATTGCTTAGATATGATGTTGAAAGCTGGGTAAGGGGAGTATAACAAGAAAAATGAGATTCATATGATTGTGCCTCTAGAGAGATTGTGATTTTGTGTAAAAGAGATTCACCCAGGAAGTATGGAGAACAATTGCACACTATACTGAACAGAAAGAGGCAAAGAAATTGGCAAAGAAATGGCCAATATAAATAAGATGAACAGAGCCAAACCAATGCAGATGCAGATGCTCGCAGCCAAACATCAGACTGAACACAGGGACACAAATGGAGGAGTTAGGGGAAGGACTGAAGGAGTTGAAGGGATTTGCAACCCCATAGGAAGAATAACAATATGAACCAAACACCCCAAGGTTCCCAGGGACCAAACCACTAACCAAAAAAGTACACATGGAGGGATCCATGGATCCAGCTGCATATGTAGCAGAGTATGGCCTTATCTGGAGGAGTCCTGTGGAGGCTCCATGACCCAGTGTAGGGGAATGGGAGGGCAGGAAAGAGGAAGTGAGTGGGTAGTTGGGGGAACACCCTTATAGAAGCAGAAGGAGAGGGGATGGGATTGGTGGTTTGAGGAGGGGAAACCGGAAAGGGGGATAACATTCGAAATGCAAATAAATAAAATTACCAATAAAAATAATAACTTGAGCAGGAAGGAGGCACCTAGGATTGGGTACAAGGGGTCTTTTTGTAGATTATGACCTTTATAATTTATGGTCACTAGAAAAGTTATATTGAATATTCCTGTTTAGCCAGCAATAGTCCTCTGAGAGGAGAATGTCATGGTAGGGGAAGAATACCAGACCTTGCTTTGTTCTTGTTCTTGTTTACCAACATTTATCCAATTGGACATTAATACCTACTCAGCTGGTGGGACCTCATGCCTGATACTGCAACTCTAGCCAACCACCTATGGCTGGAGAGGCTGGAGAGGTCATAGACCTGAGAGAAAAACCTGCTACTGTTGGTTCCCTAAAAACCAATATAATTTCTAATTATGATCTGAATACTTACTATATTCACTACTTCTTTTTGGAGCCTTTCAGCCTGGCTTGGGCTTCTGAAATCTCAAAAACCCCAGTAATACATTTTCTTTAACAAGGCCACTACTACTCCAACAAGGCCACAGTTCCTAATCCCTGTTAAAGAGTGTCACTGCCTAATAACCAAACAATCAAATCTATGAGTATGTGTGGGTCATTCTTATTTGAACTACCTTATTTATAGGTCAAGTAACATAAGAGAAAGTGTGAGCACAAATGGAAAGGACTTATCAACAATATTAGTTATGATTTCTAACAATTTTTAGGGATGCTTTCATGGAGCTTGACATCTGTTGGTTGCTCAGAGAGAGGAGTGTCACCCTTTCTCTGTCTCACTAACATTAACTCATAGAAACAGATAAAATAATGGAAAACTCCATAATCATGGGCCAAATGAACCTTTCTTTTTTTTTAAATAGACTATGTCAGGTGTTTTGTCACAATAACGGAAAGTTGACTAATATATTTCCAAGTGACTTATAGCAGTCGCTCGACTTTTTTTCATTATATTTGCTTATTTACATTTCAAATGTTAACCCCTTTCCATGTTACCCCACTGAAAACCACCTATCCCATCTCCCCTTCCCTTGCTCACCTTCCTGCCCCCACAATTTCCTGACTTGCCTTCCCCTATTCTGGGGAATTGAGCATTCACAGGACCAATGGCCTCTCCTCTCAAATGGTCATCTTCTTCTACATATGTAGCTGGAGCTGTGTGGGTCCTCCATGTGTACTCCTTGGTTGGTGGTTCCATTCCTCGGAGCACTGGACATACTGGTTGATACATATTATTGTTCCTCCTGCAGAGCTCCAAACCTGTTCAGCTCCTTGGGTCCTCTCTCTAGCTGCTCCATTAGGGACCCTATTCTCATTCTATTGGTTGCCTGTGAGCCTTGGGTGTTTTGATCCACTTTCCAATAAGGATCAAAGTATCCACACTTTGGTCTTCCTTCATCTTGAGCTTCATGTGGTCTGTGAGTTGTATCTAGGGTATTCTGAGCTTTGGGGCTAATGTCCACTTATCAGTGATTGCATACCATGTGTGTTCTTTTGTGATTGGGTTTCCTCACTCAGGATGATAGTTTCTAGCTCCATTCATTTGCCTAAGAATTTCATGAACCCATTGTTTTTAATAGCTGAGTAGTACTCCATTGTGTAAATGTACCACATGTTCTGTATCCATTCCTCTGTTGAGGTACATCTGGGATCTTTCCAGTTTCTGGCTATTACAAATAAGGCTGCTATGAACATAGTAGAACATGTGTCCTTATTATATGTTGGAACATCTTCTGGATATATGCTCAGGAGTGGTATAGCTGGGTCCTCAGGTAGTGCTATGTCCAGTTTTCTGAGGGACTGCCAAACTGATTTCCAGAGTGGTTTTACCAGCTTGCAAGCCCATCGGCAGTATCCTCTTTCTCCACATCCTTTCCAGCATTTGCTGTCCCTTGAGTTTTTGATCTTGGCCATACTTAGTGGTATGAGGTGGGATCTCAGGGTTGTTTTGATTTACATTTCCCTGATGATTAAAGATGTTGAACATTACTTTTGGTGTTTCTGGGCCATATGGTATTCCTTAGTTGTGAATTCTTCTTTTAGCCTGTACTCCATTTTTAATTGGGCTATTTGGTTCCCTGGAGTCTAACTTGTCTTTGTAAATATTGGTAGATTAGCCCTCTAGCAGAAGTAGGATTGGTAAAGATCTTTTCCCAATCTGTTGGTTTCCATTTTGTCTTATTGACAGTGTCCTTTGTCTTACAAAACTTTGCAATTTTATGAGGTCCCATTTGTCAATTCTTGATCTTAGAGCATAAGCTATTGGTGTTCTATTCAGGAAATTTTGTCCTGTGCCCATGTGCTCCAGGTTCTTCCCCACTTTCTCTTCTGTTAGATTCAGTGTATGTGGTTTTATGTGGAGGTCCTTTATTCACTTGGACTTGAGCTTTGTACAGGGAGATAAGAATGGATCAATTTGCATCCTTCTACATGTTGAATGCCAGTTGACCCAACACCATTTGTTGAAAATGCTGTCTTTTTTCCACTGGATGGTTTTGCTCCTTTGTCAAAGATCAAGTGACCATAGATGTGAGGGTTCGTTTCTGGGTCTTCAATTATATTCCATTGATCTACCTGCCTGTCCCTGTACCAATACCATGCAGTTTTTTTTAAACTATTGCTCTGTAGTATAGCTTGAGATCAGGGATGGTGATTCTGCCACAAGTTCTTTTATTGTTGAGAATAGTTTTCTCTATCCTGGGTTTTTGTTAATTTCAGATATATTTGGAAATTCCTCTTTTCCAAATTGAGTTGGAATTTTGATGGGAATTACATTGAGTCTGTAGATTGCTTTAGGCAAGATGGCCATTTTTACTATATTAGTCCTGACAATCCATGAGCTTGTGAGATCTTTTCATCTTCTGAGAACTTCAATTTCTTTCTTCAGAGACTTGAAGTTCTTGTTATATAGATCTTTCACTTGCTTGGTTAGAGTCACACAAAGATATTTTTATATTATTTGTGGCTATTGAGAAGGGTGTCATTTTCCTAATTTCTTTCTCAGGTTCTTTATCTTTTGAGTAGGGGAAGGCTACAGATTTGTTTGAGTTAATTTTATATCTAGCCACTCTGCTGAAGCCACTCCAGCTTCAGGAGTTCTCTGGTGGAAGTTTTAGTAGACTTCATTCCAGGGATGCAGGGATGGCTCAATATATAGAAATCCATCAATGTAATCCACTATATAAACAGGCTTAAAGACAAAAAGACATGATCGTTTCATTAGATGTTGAGAAAGCATTTGACAAAACCTAACATCTCTTCATGATAAAAGTCTTGGAAAGATCAGGAATTTAAGACCCATACCTAAACATAGTAAAAGCAATATACAGCAAACCAGCAGCCAACATCAACCTAAATGGAGAGAAACTTGAAGCAGTCCCACTGAAATCAGGAACTAGACAAGGCTGTCAATTCTCTATACCTGTTCCATATAGTACTTGAAGTCCTAGCCAGAGCCATTAGACAACAAAAAGAGGACAAATGAATTCAAATTAGAAAGAAAGAAGTCAAAGTATCACTATTTGCAGATGATATGATAGTATACTTAAGTGACCCCAAAATTTTCACCAGAGAGCTCCTGAAGTCTCTTGGCTTCTTACCACTGGTTGTATTATGCTCGTAGCAATATATACTCACCAAACTGCTAAGAGGTACAGTAGTTTCTAGAGTAGAAAAAACATCCTCCTTGTTATTTTTAAGCGAATGTCTAGCTTTTATTTATATGTATATTTTCAGTAATAGAATGGTTTAAAAATCAGCAGACATCATTTTTCCTCTTTCCATAATTTAGCAACAAGCAAGAAAAGCTAAGAGTCAGCATGACACATTAAGAGACGAGGCAACAAGCAGACAAACAGCCTGCTGAGTGGAGACATGTTTGCTGCAGTCAGAAGATGGCCAGTGGTGTCTTCAATCATAAATTCAGTGTCTACAAATACATCTGCATACTGCTTCTTGTGGAATGTTGAGCATTTTAGCTATTCAATTTTTATGTGTTGGATAAGGCTTCCCTTTGGTCTGTTTATAGGAATAAGATAGATAGGTAGTAATGGCAGGTCGACTTTCTGCATTAACATTGTGAGGTTTATAAATCACATGTGTGAAATAGGCTTATGAATGAACAGCTCTGAATCTAAATTTCCAGCACAGATTCAGACTCAACTATGTGTTCATTTCCCAAGAAGTGAATTTATCATGGGTGCCATCTTCTATGAGTTTTGAGTCACAAACTTCATCT
Source organism: Apodemus agrarius (assembly GCA_964023405.1). Classification (NCBI taxonomy): domain Eukaryota; kingdom Metazoa; phylum Chordata; class Mammalia; order Rodentia; family Muridae; genus Apodemus; species Apodemus agrarius. The sequence goes on along the minus strand of OZ030009.1, from coordinate 64,553,279 downwards.
ACTTTCTTTAGTTGCTGAACCAGTAAGGGTAGCTTTTTATTTATTATCCATTTACCATGTACAAAAGAATCTCATCTTGTCCACTTCCTAGAAAATATTATTATCAAAATGCCATGTGTTATGTGCTGATAGGACTGAATTTGATAACAGCATTAGCAGATTCTTATTGGTTTTGCATAGAGAAAAAGCTAGGGTCCCTTAATAAGACTCATTCAGTATCACGAGGATGTCTATATCCATAACTGCACAAGCCAGGCTTAGATTTTAAAAGATGCTGAGAACAGACTGTTTCCATATCTGTTCTTGGGAAAAGTTATTGCCCTATGATGTAAAATCAAATCTATATGCTTGTAGGAATGTTTTACTGAATAAGTTACTTCCAAGGTCTTAGATTCCATCCTGGTATGTTCAACACACTCAAAATACATTGCTATGTTTCACATGCTATATGGTTAGGCATTGTGATCTGGTTAGGGGTATTGTATGAATGCCTATCACATTCTAGATATCTTTACTAGGAAGGGTTCTCTGGAGAAACAGCCAATATAAGGCGTGCATGCAATTCAGAAAAGGAAATGTATATAATAGGGTCTAGACAATCCAGTAATGGCTAGACAGGCAGAGCATCAGGTAGCTGCTTGATCCAGGGAAGAGATGCCTCAGAGGTCACCTGTCCTTAACAATATTGGAAGTTTGGGAATCTGTGGAGAACCGAGGGTAATCGCCATTACAAGATGGCGCTTGTTTCCGGCGTGCCAGATCGGTAAACAAGTGGTGTGCGCATGTGCAAGAGCAGGTTCGTGCCAAGTCATAGCCCAGCCCTGGGGCATGGTAATGAGATGAGGAGCAGGCAACCAATCAGATAGAAACACGCCACACTAGGGTGTATATAAGCAGCGCCTCTTTCCATGCTCGGGGTCTTCTTCTTGATACTGAAGCTGATGCAATAAAGCTTGCTGCAGAAGAATCCGGTCATCCGCGTGGTTCTTGCTGGTGAGACAATAGCGCGCAACAGGAATCCCTTGAGTTGATGATGATATCAAGTTCACATCTGAAAATGCTGGGGTCTGAGAACAGTAGGTTAAGGCTGCATTGATAGATTTATTCATTCATTATTCATTATTATTCATTCAGAAAGAAAGTGGCCCACTGCCTTCCTCAGGCTTCTCTGCATCTTCTGGCCCATTGCCAGTGCCATCCACATTCAGGGATGATCTTTCTCTCCTGGTCATTTTCTTATATTGTAATCTCTGGAACCATGCCAGAAACACCCAAGTATGTTATCTAGTTCTAGGCAAATCCAACATCACCGTATCTTATGTGAAAGATGTTATGGATTCTGTTAACAGTTATAAGCAGATGAACATATTTTACAGGTTGCAGATTGATTCCTTATTAGTTTTCATAGGCATTTGTCTATTTTGGCAGCCAGAGTCTATACACTTTTATTTACTTATTCCTAACTTATGATTCTGTAATAATGTGTTTCTTGTTAAGAGATTAGAAGATAGATTGTAGAATCTGCATGTTTGTACAGAGAGGCCAGTATAGATGTTGGGTTACCTTGCCTACTACTCTTGACCTTATTGTCTTGCAAAAGGGTCTTTTCTGAAGTGGAAGCTCCAAGTTTATATGAGGCTGGCTGGCTAGTTAGCTCTCAGAATCCACCTACATCTGCCTCCCAGTGCTTGATTACAGGCAGAGACAGCCATGCTTGAATTTGTCTTCTTTGTTTTCTTCATGCATACATCTATTTTATTTTGATCAAATATAGCTTTCATTACCACCAACTCCTTCTAGGTCCTCCCTATAATCATATCTTTCTGTCTTTTACACACACACACACACACACACACACACACACCACACAATTGTATAATTAGTACAGCCCACATGCATACAAATATAGGGCTATCCACTATAATTTGAGCAACATACCATGGATCTCGCCTTCAAAGAAAACGAACTTCCCCTGTCTTGGCAACCATAGAGTGCCTGTTGTCTCAAGCAGGAGCAAGGACTTATGGGTTACTTCTCTCCTTTTAACATGATTTTCTATATATTTCTACAATTTTATCAGAAATATTTTCCATGTAAATCTTCAAGTTCATCAGAAAAAGTTTATAATTCCACTTTCAATCAATTTAGGGATACTTTTATGCCTACCATTATTACATCTATATAAAATTTTCCATGATAATCTTCAATTCTAACATGTTTTTCTACATTTTTCTACAATTTTATCAGAAATGTTTTCAAAGTAAATCTTCAATTCTATCATAAACTGTTTCTATTTCATATTTCAATTTATTTAGGAGTGTTTTTATGTGTACCACTTTACTCTTTAATTTTCCATGAAAATTGTCAATTTTAACGTGTTTTTCTATGTATCTCTTCTATTTTATCTGAAATATTTTCCAAGTAAAACTTTAATTTTATCACAAAGTATTTTACTTCCCTTTTCAATAAAAAAGAAAAATATTAATTACTAAAGTTGTTTATTATAGAATATATCAATCTCTGCATTATAAGCTAATACTTTATCTTCCTTCCTCAAAGGTTGTGAGTACCTAGTATATCACATAGAGATTATGCCAGAAAGGTTTATACTATATGTTCAGATGCTTGTTTTCCTGCTTGGTATTCAACCTTGAGCTTATATTCAAGTAGTATGTATGAAAATTTTTGGAGTAATTAAAAACAACCTTGAAGCAGTGAAAAACTCATCTATGTAGAATTATTTATTTTGCTATTAAATTGTCTTTTGAAAGCTGATTATTGTGTTTGGTCATTATGAGGCTAATGCCCAAGTAACATATTACTGTGGGCAAGAGAATGCTTATTTTTATAATTGAAATGGATCAGAATCTCTTTGGTGCAAAGAAGAGCATAGCTTTAGAATTCAGTGCATACTCCTAGGGGAAATGTTTTTGAATTCAGCTTAGTCACCATCAGGTACATTGCATGGGCAATGGAAACACTTAGAGGAGATTAGTTCTGACATACTCTGTGCTATTTTGAGGATTGAATGATTTCCTTGTACTCCTCAAAGCTCTTGTGATACAGAAAATTATCACTTGCTTGATCTATGCAAGTATTTGAAAAAGATAGGTCTGTCCTTGACAGAAGACATCAATTTTACTCATCATTTTATATTCAGGACCTATGTAAAGTGAAGTAATTTACATGTATTATGTAATGATTTCATCTCAGTAGTAAATTTTCTGTATGCTAAGAATTTGATAAAGGCTAAAATTAGTCTTTATATAACTACTTCAATGAAGAAGACCAGGGCTACCTCTAATATTAACTGAAAGTACTGTGGGCAAAGATATTGCTTTTCTACCTGACCTAGGAATTCTGAAAACAGCCTAAAATTAAACTAGAAAAATGAAGAGAAAATCTGAAGACAAGGGAAAGTACATTCCAACTTTGTTTGTAGTTAATAAAGGATAGATATATGAACTAGCTATCATACTGATTGTATAAAAAGATAAAGAAATATTTAAGGTTGAAGTGGAGATCCTTTTTTCTGGATACTATATATTCTAAGAGTCCTTCATCTGAAATTTAGAAATAAGAAACTGAAGCTCTTGCAGACAGAGAAAGCTGACTAGAATATGTAATCTCTAGCTGTTTGGAGAATTACTCTCTAACTTTTTTATTTAATATAAAAGCACAAGAACTGCTAGTAAGATCCATTTATCATCAACATGATAAGATCCATTTATCAAGTGTCTCTGTTGTTAGAGCTGCCTTCTGTGTAACTTTTATAGAGATTCTTTTTTTTTTGTTTTTTAAAATTTATCGATTTAGTTTTTTATATGCATATAATGTGTTTTGATCAAATTCATTCTCTTACCTTTACTTTCTCTTCAGTTCTTCTTGCATCTCCATCTAAGGTCTATAATTTAGTTTATTCACACAAAGAAAACTGTGTTATAATGTATCAAGAAGAAGATTACATAATATTTGGAGGAAAATGGGGAGGCTTATGAATAGGAAGATAAGAGGAGACTGGGGGCTCAATTTGGTCAAAACCCATTGTATGCAGTACCTCTATATATGTTATATGAATGTGTTTTTGTGTGTGTGCACATGTGTGCTATTTTACTAACTGATGTACTGTAATAAATATAAGCATTTAACAGAATAACTGATTAGTATTCCATATGCAGTAAAATTAACCATAATCAGAGTTTTCTCTTAGTAGTATTTGAGAACCTACCCATAGATGGATGCATTCTAGTATGTTTTTCTATTATTTACACAGGCCTTTATTAAACTCTGTATTATAATTTTTCATGCTAGCATAACTCTATGCAAAGGAAGCAATTAAGATATTCCTTAACCTCAATTTTGAGATCAAATAAATCAAATATAACTGTCCCTAACAACTATACTGCAGTAAGAACACATTATCATTAGCAAATTTCCATTTTCTACGGTTGAAGGGTGGTTATTGTCTTAATATTTATGGGATTTCCCAAAGCTTTTAAATTAGGCAAAAATAAAAAAATAGGAATTCATTGAGCATGTTGGGAGGCAAAAGCAGGCAGAGCTCTGTGAGTTAGAGACTAGAGTGATCTACAAAGCAGTTCCAGAACATGTGAGCTGTTACACAAATGAAAGTCTGTTTCAAAAACAAACCAAAACAAAAAACAAAACAAGAAACACAAAACAAAACCAAAAACAAACAAAAAATCCCACCACCACCACCACCACCACCACCACCACCACCACCACCACCATAAAAGAATTGAGAACTCTATGTAAATCTATATAAACACATATTACAATTTTAAAAAATAAAGAATCACTCCATGATAATTAGGTTACCTTTCAAGGGATTAAACATTATCGTCCCGTTTCTCTGTCTTTACCAACATTTATTTATAATTTTAAGTGAGAGCCTCTTTTCCAAAAAATGATCAGTTATTCTGTCAGAGGATGCTTGTACTTCAAAGAATGGCTGTAGTCCTCACCCTGACCGTCTTTCTCCACGAGTAGCATGAAGAGCGGCTTGAGTGTGGGTTTGGGCCGCTGTGTTTTGTACTTGCCATTTGCAGTCCAGCTGCCTTATCTGCTTCAATAACAAATTGTCAATAATTCATTAGAACCATTCTCTTCCTGAGCATTTAGTTAAGTAACAGAAAGAAAATTTGAAGGGGAAATCATTTAGTTTTTAAATGATGATTATGATTCCTTTATTTTGGGAAGCGACAATGCATGCTGTTTGCACCACTCAGAAGCCAACAGTGTTGGTGATGATGATTTACCTGGGCTGTGCTCATCCATTTACTCTTCTGCATCCAATAAAAAATGTGTAGTTGCCATGGCAACTGGAAGTCTATAGAGTCTGTTTGAAAAAAGTAGTTGGCAGTTTATGTGCATAAATCTTCACCACAAATGATATGTGGCTCTCATTTTGTGTTTTATTAATTTGTATTTGTATCTCAGATGCTGTTTTGTCTTATAAACTATGAAGTCAAGAAGAAATTGGCTGAAAAAATATTTCTCTTGAGAATCTTACCTTGCTGTCAGGCTTATTAAAGTAAAATGAAGCTCAAATCTTGGCATTCTAGAAATATTATACAAGTCTCAGCACTAATTTCTTCTTCAAACCAGAGTGAGGTATCTGCTAGTTTGCAATTTAGATTAATAAGTAGTTTAATAACTATTTCTAACATATGAATTGAGAAAAACTAGTTTTCTTTTTTATGGAATCGTATTTTTTATTAGATATTTTCTTTGTTAACATTTCAAATGTTATCCTCTTTCCTGGTTTCTTCTCCAAATACCCCCTATTCCATTCCCCCTCCCCCTGCTTCTATGAGGGCATTCCCTTACTCACCCACCCACCCATGCTTCCCAGTTCAGGCATCCCCCTACACTGGGGCACAGAACCATCACAGGACCAATAACCTCTCCTCCCATTGATGTCCATCTAACAAGGCCATCCTCTGCTACATATGTGGCTGGAGCCATGAGTTTCTCCAATGTGTACTCCTTGGTTGGTAGTTTAGTCCCTGGGAGCTCTGGGGGCTCTGGTTGGTTGATATTATTGTTCCTCCTATGATGTTGCAATCTCCTTTAGCTCCTTCTGTCCTTTGTCTAACTCTTCCATTGGGGACCCCATGCTCAGTCCATTTGTTGGCCGTGAGCATATACGTCTGTATTTGTCAGGTACTGGCAGAGTCTCTCAGGAGACAGCTATATCAGATTCATGTCAGCAAGCACTTGTTGGCATCCACAATGGTTTCTGGGTTTGGTGTCTTTATATGGGATTGATCCCCATGTGGGGCAGTTTCTGGATGGCCTTTCCTTCAGTCTTTGCTCCACCTTGTGTCTCTGTATCTTCATGGGTATTTTGTTCTTCCTTCTAAGAGAGACTAAAGTATCCACACTTTGGTTTTCCTTCCTCTTGAGTTTCATGTGGTCTATGAGTTGTATCTTGGGTATTCTGAGCTTTTGGGCTAATATCCACTTATCAATGAGTACATGCCTCCTGAATGCTGGGATTAAAGGTATTGTGATTGGGTTACCTCACTCAAAATATTTCCTTCCTTCCTTCCTTCCTTCCTTCCTTCCTTCCTTCCTTCCTTCCTTTCCTCCCTCCCTCCCTCCCTCCTTCCTTCCTTCCTTCCTTCCTTCCTTCCTTCCTCTCTCTCTCTCTCTCTCTCTCTCTCTCATTTTTTCTTTCGATGGTGCTCTTGTCGGGCATCAATTTGATGCTCAAGTGTAGGGGAATGAGAAGACAGGGAGGCAGAAGTGGGTGGGTGGGGGCACACTCTCAAAGAAGCAGATGAAGGGGGCATGGGATAGGGAGTTTCTGGGGGGGCAATCTGGAAAGGGGATAAGATTTGAAATGCAAATAAATAAAATATCCAATAAAAATGACTAAGCATAAAAAAATCCTCCTAGTTTTTAAAGGCAAGTGAGTGCACAGTGGGATGTGCTTTTACTCTTAACTGATATAAGACATTTTGTCCTGCTTGCTCTATCACGTGGTAACCAGTGGTGCTACCATTACAACAATACAAAGGAGAAAAATCATTATAATGGACCTCAGTAATATGATTTTCACAACATTAATAAATGTAACTTCCTCTGAGAATGCCTATGTATTTCATAGTGTATTAGGGTTCTCTGGAGTCACAGAATTTATGGGTAGTCTCTATATAGTAAGAGAATTTGTTGATGACTTAAAATCTGTAGTCCAACTCCCAACAATGATCATCAGCAGCTGTGATTGGAAGATCAAGAATAAAGCAGTTGCTCAGTCCCACAAGGCAAGTAGGAGGTGTTGGTCCTGAGACCTGTGACGTCATATAGGCGACAATTAATGCAGCCCTGCAGGTTTATTCCTGTTACCAAGGCAATGGCCACCATGTACCCAGAATTCAATAGGCCCACCTAATCTACCTGTAATTTGAATAATCATGCATATAAGAAGGGTAGCGTGCTCCCCCTCTTTCTCTCTCTTTCTGCTCATCGCTCCTGGCCTTCCCTTTTACCCCCGTTCCCCTTGTACCCCCATCTTAAATAAACCCACGTGGAGCTACTCGGTCTAGTCTAACTGTTCCAGCCCACACCTCCCCGTTCTTCCGCGGGCGCTGCGGACCGAGCCTGGTCCGGTGGCTCTGCTGCCTGCTCCTGGCTTTCCACAGCGGGCTGTTCAGGGCCGGCGGTTCCACTCCGGCTGCCTGCGCGGGGAAAAACCAACAGGAGGAGAGTGAATCTTCCTTCGTCCAATGTCCTTATGTAGGTCTCCAGCATTAATCTGTGGCCCAGATTAAAGGTGTGTGCCACTATGCCTGAATCTGGGACATGCTTTGTCCCAGGTGACCTTGAACTCAGAGATCTCCCTCTGGGATTCATAGCCACCATGCCTCAGGATCTCCAAGCCAAGAACCAGGTCAGAGTTCATTCTAGATATAGTCAGGTTGACAACAAGGAATAGCCACTACACAGAGTCTTCCATAATGATGTTTAATACTTTCTTCAGATAATGGTTGAAGCATGCTGAGGAGTTGTGATCAACGTGTTCTAGTTGTACATGTGAGTCCTTGGTTTGAGTTGAGATAGACCAGGGCTTCAGGTTTGCTTTTGTTACTTATCAATTGAATCAATTTCACCTTTCTGTACCTGTTATCTCATGTCTTAATTAGGGATTTACTGCTGTGAACAGACACTATGATCAAGGCAACATTTAATTGGGGTTGGCTTACAGGTTCAGAGGTTCAGGTCATTATCACCAAGGCAAGAACATGGCAGCTTCCAGGTAGGCATAGGGCAGAAGGAGCTGAGAGTTCTACATCTTTATCTAAGGACTGCTAACAGAATACTGACTTCCAGGCAGCTAGGGTGAGGATCTTCCAACAGGGCTACATCTTCTAATAGTGCAATTCCCTGGTCTAAGCATATACAAACTACCTGTGAAGCAATAGTATATTTGCTGAGTAACTTAAATATTTTTTAAAATCACATTAACACACAAATCTATACAATTTACCATTTCCACAGTTGCACATATATATATAGTTCAGACATTAAGTTCATTCACACTGTTGAATAACCATAATCTCTACCCATTCCAGAACCATTTCCTTGGTATATGTTCATTGTACATATGTTTGGTTTCATACAGATAATAGCAGTCAAGTACATCCTGTATGGTAGCCATGTTCATCTTAACTTCTTTTCTTTGCTTCATTACATTTCTTTCTTCCTTTGTTCACTTTTTAGAGAACTTATATTGAAATAATGGAAACTGTACCTATTAAACACCTATTGTGTCTGGCTTGTGGTTTTGACTTGTACTTCATAATGATTATTTCTTCTGTAGAATGTCTTCTTCATGTGCTATTACCATTTATACACTTTCTTTGGAGAAAAATTTAATCCAGTCTATTATGGATTAAGTTGTGTCTTCCTTTCCCAGTTCATAGTTTATAGTTGAAACTTACTAATTCCCAGTACTTCAGAGGCAATCATATTTTGGAGATATAGTATTTTAAAAATGCAAATTAGCTAAAAGTTCTTTAGAGTGGGCCCTATTACAATGTAGTAGATTTCCTTATGAGAAATAGATATTTGAACTCATATGTACATATGTAGTAATAGTCACATGAACAGATGGAAAATAGAGTTTCCTGGACACCAACATATTGATCTTACATGCTTAGCCTCAAGAACCAGGAGGAAAGATATCTGTACTGTTTAAAGCATCCTGTCTTTGGTAGATTGTTACAGTAATTACAGCAACTAAAAACAAAGTAATTTGCTTATATCACAGTATGGTTTGGTTGTGCTTTGTTACTATTAATAGTAGAAAGTTGTAGTGTATTTTGCATATAAACCACTTACCAAGCTGGGAACATGTTATGGTGGTAGAACACTTACTAGCATGAAGTCCTTAAAAAGAGAATTAACCATTTTAACAAATGTGATTTGGAATACATTATGCCATTCAGTTTGCCTAAATAAAAATATTAAAAATTATGCAAATTGTCCAACAGATAGATGTATATGAGAAAAATGATATGTTGTCTACAAATATATATATTAGTAACAACTTGTACAGTCTTTATTTTAGTAATGAGGCACCAAATGAATGAAGCTTTCAAAATAATAGACTGTGTACATATCAGCAAAGTATATGATTTATTTTTTCCAATGATTTAGTACCTAAACAAGTCAGTCAAACTTGGAGTTACCTATGGTTTAACATCAAATCTCTCCTAAATAGAAATAAAGATGGTATATATTCCATAAATATGATTTTAATATAATGTACAAATAGCTCTCATATGTATGAGCCATTTCATAGATAAAGTCTGAGGTAGGTGGCATTAATGGATTGACAGAAGGGGAACATGTCAAATTTTTTAGCTTTGCAAATGATTTGATTGTACCATCTTCTCATCTCTTGTATCCCATTGTCAAGACTAACTTTTGTTAACTGACATATGATTACAAAGCTTAGTATCATGAAAATCTATGGAAGTTTATTTTGCTCAGGAGATTTAAAATTTTGTATGTCTGTGTAGAGGAAGCTGTTCTTTCCCGTAGAGGTGCAGGTGTGACCACTGATATGGAGTTAGAGAATTGGAGCTGGTTCATACAAAATACATCAAGTTAGTGTTATTTTTAATTCAACAGTTACCATCATTATATTTTACTTCTTTTTCATATGCTGGAATTGCAATGCTGATAATAATAGATAAGAATGATTGAGAACTATATGATAAATGTATTATGAAAATTATTTCATCAACTTTCAAGACCTGAAAGGTAGGTCATGTTGCCTTCATTCTTCATGTATTATTACATGTATGATTACTGTTGTTTAGTGAGGTAAACCACTTCCCCCAGACATGTAACTTCTTAGTGTAGACTTGGGATTTGAAAACAAATAATTTGAAGATAAAGAATCATAACTACTTTGTTAAGAGTTCTTTCTGTTTTGTGTGTTGAATTTTTGAACCAAAGTCAAATACAAATTAGACTACTACTTGTTTTATTACAATGTTATTTCTTGCCAAAGAATGATAATTTATTTGTTTTTCTCTCTTTGGCACAAAATAGGTTTGGCTGAAAATGTGTTTATCAAGACAATACATACCAAGTGTGTATTTCAAGATAAAATAAAAAGTGTGCCATGAATGGGACAAATTGAACTGTTAAAATGTCTGCACTTGAGATGGCTAGAAATGAGGTTGAATTAAGATCAGAGAAGAGAAGACTTGTCTTTTCCTTTACCTAGGTCCATTATAACCCAAGTTCTTCCTATACTTCTGTACTCTGTCAAGATGAAGTAAGGGATGAGAGACCTGGTTTATATCTGAGCAGAGATTATAGCCACTCAAAATACACTGCTTTTTATTGTAAAAAAGTGTAAATTGATTTATTAGATTAGAACCTTCTCTTTGCCATTTACTTTTTATTTGATCCTATACTTATTTTTAGTTACAGGAAGTTTCAGTTTCTTGTCTTGGACATTTATAAAGACATTAGTAATATCTAGTTGGAGTGGCTGAGATAATAAAAATAAAATCATGCACATAAAGTCTTTAACTTCTAGTTTGGTAAGTGAGAAGCAAAAGGGTTTCAGTTATTTTAATATATGAGAATAGTTTAATGTTTGCCTTCAGAGAAATCAGAAAGAAAGCAATCAATCCTGCTTTGAGAGTGATACATGTGTAGAAGAGATGGAGCAGGAGATTGTCATAATTTGAAATGGATTTGAAGTGAGAGAAATAGGGTGTAAAATTGCAAAATGAGGAGTTATCATGGTGTGGTTTGGCAGCACTGGAATTTTGGCAATGGTATCTCAGTGGTTCTTCCAGCTTGTCCTCCTCTTCCTCCTCTTCTTCCTCCTCCTTTCCTTCTCTTCCTTCTCCTTTTCATTCTTATATAATGGAAGAAAGAGTTTATTTGGGACTTATACCTTCAGAATTTAATAAGGTATATTGATGACCATCATGGAGGGGAGTGTGGTAGCAGAGAGAAAGGCATGGAGCACAAAGCAAGGAGAGTGATTTTTTAAAAAGATTTATTTTATATATTTGAGTACACTGCCCTTGTCTTCAAACATAACAGAAGAGGGCATTGGATCCTATTACAGATGGTTATGAGCCACCATGTGATTGCTGGGAATTGAATTCAGGACCTTTGGAAGAGCAGTCCGTGCTCTTAAATACAGCGCCATCTCTCCATCCGAGTCATTTTTATCTTTGTAGTAAAATATGCCTTAGTGAACAAAGGCTTTTGTTAGCAATGTTGTACATTTATTTATATAAAGAATAAATTAATATAATAGCTAGAACAACTTTATTGTGGTGGTTATTGTCTCCAATTATTGTAGGTCACAATTTAATGAATATGTTTGATTTATTATTTGTTGTAAATATTTCTTTCAGGCTATTTGCATAGTTGTTCAGAAATGATTTATTTATATATGTAATTCCAAGGGAAAATTGCACAATTGATCATATATGACAAATGGATTTCATTAAGATATTTTAACATATGGTAAATTGGTTATATGGGGAATATGATTTATTTTCTTTCTATATGAGACACAGTCTACACTACTTGGCATTGAAATTGTTGCTAATACTAGGTAACTGATTTTGCCTTTCCTGCCTGTGTGCATGGTAAAGTGGCATATTTAATGAGAAAAGCCAATTGTATACTGAGTGTGCTTATCAAATTATGCATACATCTATGTAATTTGTGTTATATTGATAATCATAATATGCTATATAAGAAAATGGCCGTGAAAGTGTGGTTGCTTGCCTCTACCAGCCATTTTTGATCCAAGCGTGCTTATTTCTTAGTGTCATCCAAGATCCTTTGTATTAGGATAGGTTGTCTCTGATATCTGCTACTTAGGAGAGAAGAAAACAAGAAAACAAAGTCAAAGTAAAACACTGTGTCCTTGAGAATAGCTAGCTGGTAAACCATTTCCAACAGATATTATTATTTATCCTGTGGTATAAATGTCTTCGAATTGAGGGATGGGAGCTAGCAGTTCAGCCACAGAAAGCTCATCCATGGTGGAGCTGCTCCCATTGGAAGCTCACAATAGACAGCTCAGGTAGGAATTTCATCTTTGTCTGAACTTCCCAAGTCAACTTCTGTCAGTTGTTTGATGATGATCCTCTCAACTAGGATACTTTAAACACCTCTTATAAATTGTAAGCTGATTTGATGATGTTTTGCTATCACCCGAGACTTATATTTTATACTTATTATCAAAAATGACCTTTGACTCTTGCATACTACATACTCAATAACTCACTTATTCAAAACTCATAATGTATCTGTCATACATCATTCTCCAGATTGTATGAAAAGTCCACTGTTCAGACTTTACATAAATCATTGAAATCTAGAGATTTCTATTTCTTCATGAGCACAAAGATTAGGAATCTAGAAAAGATAGTTTAATGGAAGATAGACTTGACAAAAATAATTATGCATATACAGGTTACAGAGAAAATGTGCACTTGCCAGGCGGTGGTGGCACATGCCTTTAATCCCAGCACTTAGGAGGCAGAGTTCGAGGCCATTCTGGTCTACAGAGTGAGTTCCAGGACAGCCAGGGCTACACAAAGAAACCCTGTCTCAAACAAACAAACAAACAAACAAACAAACAAACGAAAGAAAATGTGTACTTAGAATTAGGCATTTGTCTTTGATCATGTAGATTTGTTTGATTGTTTGAAGGAATAAGAGATGAAAGTTGAAGAAAACTTATATCACTTTTTCATGGGGGCTGGGGGGTTGGCTCAATGGCCATTGAATCAGAGTCTCAACACATATAGGTACCAGAACACACTCATTTTCAATGTCACTTCAAATTATAATAGTAAAAGTTGATAGTAGTGTCATATGACAGTTAAAATTGTGAAATAAATAGAAAAGTTTATTGTATCATAGTGTTGAAGTCCTATTATGAACTTGAAGTAAAATAATGATTAGATATTTATACAATAAATGATGAACATAGATGATAAAAAATTTAAAGATCATGAATCTGTATCTATGATATGAAATTACCTACAGTATAAATTAAAAATTTATTCATCAAATATTTTATAAATTCTGAGTGAAATGATCTCTCAAACTCAAAGACTACTAATCTACCACTTATGGTAAGTTGATTGTTTTATTCTAACAGATTTTACTGTCTGATTGCTTTTGGCGCTCTAGATCACATTTGAAGACACAGAATGATTATTTAGAAAATCATTCATTTTGATTAGTGTATGCTGAGTACTCCAAGGGATAAAAGCATTTAACTATTTTGATTAAAATTAAACAGTTTTCATCTTATCACCAACATATTTTAGAATTTTTCTTCGCATGTACTTATCTTCTGAAGACAAAGAGAAAGCAGTAGAGCATTATTCATATAATTATGAGCTTTTTAAAAATCTAAACGTGTAGAATGTGCCTTACACAAAGCTGGTCCTGGTGAAAGCCACCTAACTCTACCTCAACTTTATTGTACTTGTTGATAACAGGTAGAAAAGAATCATTGTCTTAGTCCTAACCCACTTTTGACTGTAAGATATTAAAAAAATCAAACAAATGAAAAACCTCATCCTCATTCTATATTAAAGAAACAAGGTGACTCAATAGTCAGTAGCACTAAAGATATCTGTTCCCAAATCAAATAGACTGGAGCTATATGAAGAAGTCAACTCCATCTGGAGTTCAATCACACTTTCCCATATGGCTAATCACCAGCTGCTTATGAAAGGGAGTGTTGTCAAGACTAGTGAGCCTGAAATTAGCTGTGCAGCTGCGTTTCGCCTTACATGCAAACCCTGTAACAAGTCAAACAAGTCTGAAGTCAAAGATAACTGTGAATCTTGTACTCCTTATTCCTTTCAAGGCCAGAAGTCTTAAATTAATTTTGAACATGTGTATAAACTTTCAAGGATCAGTCTCTATCACTTTCTAAACTTTAGGATCAAGTTAGATATACATACCTACAGGTGAGTAATAACCAGTATATCTACACTTGTGGATTTTATTAATAGGACTTCCTTTACTCTAATGCATTCCTCCTGACCAAGTTAGTAGGTACAGAATTTTACAATTTGTTGAATTTGTTGACAATTTATCAACTGTGCTTTATATATTTTGAAAGGTAATGGGTAGGCCAGAATCATTGTATCATTTTACTGTATTCTGAATGAATGTCTACAGTTTAAAAGTCAGTAGTAGATATGATTATTTTTCATTAATGCCTGGGTGCTTTAACATATTGAGAATTTATAGGAGTTTTTAAATGATCTGAATTTATCAAAAATATCTCGATCACACAAATTTAACATTTCATTTTTAGTGTCATCAGCAATTTTAGTCATAAATAAGAATAGGAGGTGAAATATTATTCTACTTTATCCAAGCAGAAAATTGAATTTAGTATCTGGTGTATGCTACACAGTGACTATTTGGTTAGGGATATTGGAACTTGTTTCCTGTTCACTGAAGCATTATAGGAATTAATGCCTTTAGACATCTCCCATACCTCTGGTATTAAAATACCATTCCATATCTTGTGGGGGATCATTCTTATATTTAAACACTGGCCTGTGTCTTCCCAGAGGAATCTTTATACACAGTGACTCATAGAATACAGATCATTTTTGTCTAGATTGTGAGCAATAATCAAGGTTGATGTTGGTTGATTATAATGGAGAGCCTTTTGCTTTTTACACCAATTACCTGTAAGGGAATTGAACTGAAATTGAGAGACATTTTAAAAATAACAGTTTTTTTCCTATGGAAGTGTATTTTAATGTGCAATGTGCACAGATCTTTGAGTCTACAGCTGGATCATTTAAATGGCTACATTTTTGATAGAACAACTCTTATTTATTCTTTCACCATTTTAGACAGGAAAACAATATGTCTTGATCATATGCATGGCCACGCTCTGTTCAGGAGGCACCATTTCCCAGCACTCCTTCCTATCCTCCAACTCTCACATTTTTTCTGACTCTTTCTTCCATGATGTTAGTTAATCTAGGCCTGGATGATAAATGTCCCATTTAGGACTAATCACTCAACAGATAAATATTCTTAGCACTTCAACCGAATACACTATTGACCACAGAGGAGAGAAACTTTTCAGACCAGAGTTGAACACAGCACTAGTCTGTTGGGGTCTAAGCATAAACATTTTGAAGGCAATTTGGCAACATATTTCTTAGTAAATGAAGAGTGGTAGGATCCTCCCTAGGTTCCATGACTTCTAGAACCATAGGAGTTTTGACATGTTTACAGTTCCATCCATAAATTCCCTCCTGTGGAATGGGCCTTACATCCAATCCAAAAGTTTTAGCCCCATCACTTCCAAGTCACCATTGTGTCTGAGATCACTTGTTTACTGGTACCTATGCATGGTGCCATGCAGGGTTAGCTGCAAGAATTCTGTCTTGCATAGCACATCCTGGCACAGCAAAAGCTCATCAACAGAGAGGAAAGTCTTAAGTAGGTTCCAATTTAATTGATTTCTCTGTTGCCTGCAACCAAAGTAAACAGTGATATTTTAAATAGTCATGGCCTGATACTAACTGATTTGCGAAGTATATACAGAAGATTGGAGAAGGAAAATTTAACAAAAATCAGCATAATGGAGCAACACATTTTAAAAATGTGAACAGTTTACAAATATGTTTTGACACAGTTTAAGTAAATATACACCTTATAAATGTGTCATATGCTTTTGACTTAACACATATGCTTGTTTAGTTATATAAGTAAGGCATTTGACCAAAGGGTTGTTGTCTTCTAATGTGAATCTTCAATTGTAATTTTATATGGCTTGCTCTTATGAAGGAGTAGAAATGTTTTTTGAGAGCCAATTATAACATTTCTATGTAACTTCCTGACCCCAAACTAAATTTAACACACTTTAAATAGTATTTAATATGCCACAGCAATTTTTTTTTTAGTGTGGTCACTTTACTTGTTTGATAGAACTGCATTAAAGTGACATTTGGAGCTGGCTCAACTGGCGGCTAGCATGCAGAAGAATGCAAATCATTCCATTCTCATCCCCTTCTACTAAACTCAAGTCCAAGTGGATCAAGGACCTCCACATAAAACCAGAAACACTGCAACTAATAGAAAAAACTGTGGAAGAGCCTTGAACACAAAGCCACAGGGGAAAATTTCCTGAACTAATAGCATATACCCTAAGATCAAGAATTGACAAATGGAGCCTCATAAAATTACAAAGTTTCTGTAAAGCAAAGCATACTGTCAATAGGACAAAATGGCAACCAACAAATTGGGAAAAGACCTTTACCAATCTTACATCTGACAGAAGGCTAATATCCAATATATGCAAAGAACTCAAGAAGTTAGGCTCCAGAGAAGCCAATAACCCTATTAAAAATTGGGTACAAGATCAATGGAATAGAATTGAAGACCCCGAAATGAACTCACACACCTATGGTCACTTGAACTTTGACAAAGGAGCTACAACCATCCAGTGGAAAATAGATAGCCTTTTTACCAAATGGTGCTTGTTCAACTGGAGGTCAACATGCAGAAGAATGTGAATTGATCCATTCTTATCTCCTTGTACTTGGCTCAAGTCCACGTGGATCAAGGACCTCCACATGACACCAGACACATTGAAACTAATAGAAAAGAAACTGGGGAAGACCCTTGAGGGCATGAGCACAGGGGAAAATTTCCTGAACAAAACACCAATAGCTTATGCTCTAAGATCAAGAATTGACAAATGGGACCTCATAAAATTACTGAGTTTCTGTAAGGCAAAGGACATTGTCATAAGAACAAAACAGCAACCAACAAGTTGGGAAGAGATCTTTATCAACCCTACATCTGACAGAGGGCTTATATAAAGATATACAAAGAACTCAAGAAGGTAGACCCCAGAGAGCCAAATAACCCCATTAAAAATGAGGTACAGAGCTAAACAAAGAATTTTCACCTGAGGAATATCAAATGGCTGAGAAGTATCTAAAGAAATGTTCAACATCCTTAGTCATCAGGGAAATGCAAATCAAAACAACCCTGAGATTTTACTTCACACCAGTCAGAATGGCTAAGATCAAAAACTCAGGAGAAAATAAGTGCTGCAGAGATGTGGAGAAAGAGGAACATTCCTCCACTGCTGGTGGGATTGAAAGCTGGTAAAAGCACCCTGGAAATCAGTCTGGTGGTTCCTCAGAAAACTGGGCATAATACTTCCAGAGGACCCTGCCATACTACTCTTGGCCATATACCTGGAGGATTCTCCTGCATGTAATAAGTACACATGCTCCACTATGTTCATCGAAGCCCTATTTATAATATCCAGAAGCTGGAAAGAACCCAGATGTCCCTCAATGGAGGAATGGATACAGAAAATGTGGTATATATACACAATGGAGTACTATTTAGCCATTAGAAACAATGGATTCATGAAATTCTTAGACAAATGGATGGAACTGGAGAATATCATCCTAAGTGAGGTAACCCAATCACAAAAGAACACTCATGGTATGCACTCACTGATAAGTGGATATTAGCCTAGAAGCTTGGAATACCCAAGACACAATTAACATATCAAATGATGCCCAAGGAGGAGGAAGAACAAAGTATGAATACTCTAGTACTTCTTAGAAGGAGGAGCAAAATTCCCATAGAAGGAGATACAGAGACAAAGTGTGGAGCAGAGTGAATGAAAGGCCATCCAAATACTATCCCACCTAGGAATACATCCCATATAGTTGCAAAACCCAGACACTATTGTGGATGTACATACATGATTGTTGACAGGATCCAAATATAGCTATCACCTGGGAGGCTCTGCTTGTGCATGACAAATACAGAGGGGAAACTCTCAGTCAACCATTGAACTGAGCACAGGGTCCCCAATGAATGAGATAAAGAAAGGACCAAAGGAGCTGAAGGGGTTTGCAGTGCCATAGGAGGCACATCAATATGAGTCACCAAGTAACCCCAGAGCTCCCAAGGACAAAACTGTCAAACAAAGAGTACACTTGGAGTTACCCATAGCCCCAGACACATCGGCAGCAGAGGATGATCTTGTTGGACACCAAATCAGGGAGAGGTCCTTGGTCCTGGAAAGACTTGATACTATAGTGTAGTGTAATACCAGGATGGGGAAGCAGGGGTGGGTTGATTGTGGAAGGGAAGATGGCTTATGGGGATTTTTGGGGGAAGGGGAGAACCAGGAAAGGGGACAACATTTGAATTGTAAATAAAGAATATAACTAATTAATAAAAAAAAAAAGAAAATGCATTTCTTTAAAAATTTTCCTTTTTTAAAAAATGTTGAGTATGGTTCTTTTGCCTATATTGGTGTTATGCAGCAAAAGTCTCCCTGTTACCTGCTAAAGCAGAAGGGGCTGTCCTATCCCCTGACACTGGAGTTAGAGGACAGTGAGTTGCCACGTGGGTGCTGGGAATAGAACCAGGGTCCTCTGCGAGAGCAACAAGTGTTCCTAATCACTGAGCCATGTCTCCAAGTCCTGAAGAATATACTTCCAAATAGCATTTAAAAAGTAACTGGGAAGGAACCTCTCTGACAGGGCTCTTCCACTGGTACAACCCACTCAGTAGGAACTGACCATAAACCAGTATTGATATAAATCCTAAGATTTTATTAATGATAGTCCAAGTTTCTGAATTTTTACTGAGATTTATTTTATCCTAATACATTTTTATTGACCAAAATAATTAGTTTTGTATTTTAAAAATCTCATTTTGCTTATAATCCACAAGCTAGACAGTCTTTGTTGATGTTTATAATACAATGTATATGTGTTGTAACCCATTCAAAGATGAGCACAATCTTAGTAGTGGACACTATTTCACACACAGGGAGATTGAATCTGGGTTGTTGCAGTGGCTTGTCCAGTGTCTCCTTTTCAAGAAATCACAGAGTTGAAATTTGAGGTGAGCACACTTGGTTCCGCAGAATATATTAGGCTGGGATATTCTAGATGTCTATGGCTGGAAGAGGATGGTGCTGGCAGAGGTAAGTATAATTTGTGAACATTTCCTAAAAATCATAGGGAAACAATTTATTACTGGGCAAGGGATACTTCTGCTCTGCAAGTAGAATGAATGATAAAGGAAATAAACTTAGACCAGTTCTTAGGCTCAGACTCATGGCCTCATTGGTTGTGTTGTTATTAAAATTTTCTGGCTTGCACATACCTCTAACTCTGATGTTAGATGGTTCGGGTTAGAAGGAATAGAGGGAGAGGGAGAATAATGTAAATATTTTTATTTTAAATAATAAAAGTATCAAATAAAATTTTTACAAGTTCACTTCACTAACATCCATACTGTTTAAACTACAGGCATGTCGCATGCCAGAAAGGCTGACCTATTATAAAATGTTCATGTCACAGGAAGCTGTTGCTCTAGAAAGGTTTTGAAATGCCCATAATAGTGTTTTAGGTTCGGTGTATAATCTCTGATGTATTGGATAAAAGTGTTGCAATAAAAGTGGGATAATTAGAGAAACACATCTGACAAATGTAGAAAATGTTAATATTTCATATGCAAACATAAGAAATCACAATATATAACCTTAGCGGTTATAGTTAAAGAATACAAAAAACAAAACAGAACAGAACAGCACTCCCCAGGATGTTAGGCAACAAACTTCTAGTATAGTTGGGCAACATTGGGATGTACGTCCTAAGTTGTCAGAAAAATAAGTTTAGAGAAAAATTTCAAAGATTATGATTTTGTTTGCATATTTTGAATCTTTTGGGAATGACATGTTAAAAAAAACAACAAAATGTTTAAAACTTCATGCTAGATGATATAATTATGATGTTGTTTAAACATGTCCAAAATATGAATTCTCTCAAAATATGTGAAATATGTGAAGACAGTGGAAAGATATTTCCATTCTAGAAGAATTTATTAAGTAACTGTATGAGAAGGTACAGATAGTAAACAAGTAAAGACCAGCTATTATCTGCATTGTGCATTACATACTATTACATATAAACTATATTCCTTTCCTTGTATTCCAAGTATGCTGAGCAGTAGTAGAAGCTTGCCTTATAGTTGTAGAATGTGTGTGTGTGTGTATGTGTGTGTGACAGAAGGCAAAGAAAGCTGAAAAGTATGTCCTGATCTAATCAGAGATGAGAGATCAAAGCAAAAATGCAGACTAAAACAATATGCAGCTTTCTAGTTGATTCTGTAAACATATAATCTAATATTATAAGACTTGAGAATCATATAATGAGCTGTGCATCAAGACCAAAGAAACGTTTAAAGTTTTCTTGCCTAATCTGAAATCATTGTGTATACTATTCCTACAAGAACTGAATATTTTTCTTAGAGGGATTATGCCCTTTTAAAGTGTTCTTTGAATATCATATTATAGATATACATCTATATATACTTAAAAAGAAAGTGAAGACTTCAATGGCATTCTGAATTAACCAATCATATTTTAAGGGCTTCACTCTGGAAATTTATTTTAAAATATTTTCAGAGTAGTCTTAGTCATATTATTATTTATATTATCACTATTACATTATTATGAGATAGACTTTCACTTAGTGTCTCAGGCTGGCCTATACTTAAGCTGTATACATCAGACTGGTCTTGAATGTGAGGCAATGTCCCTGCCTCCAAGTATTGACATTAAGAATGTGTATTGCGCTGGGTGGTGGTGGCACAAACCTTTAATCCCAGCACTTGGGAGGCAGAGGCAGGCGGATTTCTGAGTTCGAGGCCAGCCTGGTCTACAGAGTGAGTTCCCGGACAGCCAAGACTACACAAAGAAACCCTGTCTCAAACAAAACAAAACAAAACAAAACAAAACAAAACAAAAGAATGTGTATTGCACTAGCTCCTGGTTTCTTCATATCAGAAACCACTGACTTGTGAAATTGTAAATTCTGGTACCAAAGATTATAATGAAGAATTCTCAAAGTCCTCAATTATAAGTCCATTTCAGAAGAGAAGTTATATAGAATAAAATATTTTTCAAAGAAGAAAAGCCATGGTAAAATTAAATATATATAAGACTGTCTGATGAAGCTCTTTTAAAAGATGTGTAGAGAAGATGTTTAAAATTTAATACTATTACTTCTAACAATAATAACAACAATGAGAAGTGAAGGAGGATGATGGGGAGAAGATGAAGAAAGAAGAAGAAGAAGAAGAAGAAGAAGAAGAAGAAGAAGAAGAAGAAGAAGAAGAAGAAGAAGAAGAAGAAGAGAGTCAAATAGTAGCAAACAGGTCACCAAAGGAAATATGCAGATAAAAATTTGTATAAGAAGAGATACCTTATAACACCCATCATTACAAATATACAAATTAAAACAATAGTGAGATACTACTATATACTGGGATGAATCAATAATTCAGAGAGCATTGAATGCTGGTAAGAATTTGGAGCAATACTTACTCATTGCTAGAAACAATGAAAAATGACAATCTACTTGAAAGACAGATTGGGTGTTTCTTACAAATATATATATATATATATATATATATATATATATATATATATATATACACACACACACACACACACACACACACATATATATATATATATATATATATATATATTCCTGTAAACACACTCCAAAGGATTTTAAGACTTATGTACAAATAAAACCCTGCTTATAGATGTTTATAGCAGATCTATTCATAATTGCCATACTTGGTAGCAATCAAGATGTCCTTCAGTAGATAAATGGATAAATAAGTGGTAGTATAGCTGGAGAAGGAATTACTCAATGTTAAAAATAAATGAGCTATTAAGCTATGAAGAACCTTAAATATATATTACTAAGTTAAACAGCCAATCTGTAAAAGGCTCATAGTCCATGAATTTATGGAAATGTGGAACATGGAGCCATGAAACCCTGAAAATGTCCATGGTTTCTAGGGATAAGAAACAAAATAACAAAGAGTGTAGTGGAAGGCCAGGGTATAGAAGCTACTGTGTATGATATCATAATACTAGACGTATTAGCTAACCTTGTTAAAACTGCATAGTTTGCATAATGTAGTACAACATGCAAATAATGCTGAATTATCTGGTCAAATTTGCTATGAGCCTAAAACAGCTCTAAAATATCTCAATAAATTTTGATTCACTCAAAATAGTAATTGCATCCTGACTGTGAATTTAGCACTCTGTCATTGTTTGGGCACTCAAAGGTAAGTAAACCAGTTTAATTGAGTGAGAAAGGAGTTTTACACAATGTGATGAGCTTTCAATTGAACAGAAGAAAAAAATACTTCATGGTCAGTGAAACAATAGCCACTACCTAAGCTTTAATAGTTGGATTTCATGGAGACAGAACATATATTGAAGTATGATATATTTTAGTTGACATGATGCCAGCAAAGTCATCAAATTCATCAAAATGTGAAGACCTAGTGCTGTAATGAATAGAAGTGATAAACTCTCTGAATTTTGTCCACTGGACTACTACCAACGTTCTAATTATGGCATTAAAAATTAATGGATACATTTTAAATTAAGTTGACTCTTTGACATTTTCTTATATGTATATAGTCTATTTGGATTATGCCTACCTTTATCTCCTTTCCATTTCTATCAGCCTGCCCTCCCCTCTACAAGTTCCTTTTCCATAGTTATGTTTTTATTTTGTTTTCAGAGTCAATGGTTTTTGCCTGGTGGGAATAACAAGGGTTGCTCAACTGTCAACAGTGACTCTCCATTACCAGTGTCTATCATTGGCCCCCAAGGTCACTGGTGGAGGACAGGACCTCTGAAGTCCCTCCCCTATCCATGCAGATAGGTCCATTCTTGGCCAATCTCAGTGTAGGCAAGTACAGTTGCATTGGGTTCATTATTAGAATGGTTGAGTGATCAAATAATGGCATTCCAGAGCCATTCCCCTAGTTCTTACAGTCCTCTAGGTCCCTCCTCTGAGATGCTCTTTGACTCTAATAGGGAGTGGGACAAATGTTTTGTATGGCTGAGCATAAAACTAGTATTTATTTTCTATACCTTGAGGAGTCTTGTGTCCTTGTATTAACTGTTTTTAACTTCAAAGCTGTTGCTACATTGATATATTTTGTTTCTATTCAACTGCAATGTTTATCACCTTGTGTTAAAAGCTGTATATAACTTAATTAAACCTGTTCACATTTCTGATTAAGGTTTAGACTCGCATTTGTTTCTAAGTATAGATATAAATAACTAGAAAATAGTTTAATATTATGTCAATTTTAGATAAACATCCTCCCACCCCCATACTTATAGCCCATTACTTCCCCAGCCATGAGATTTTTTAAATTAGAGTTTAGTTGGCAGAAATGTATTCCCTCTTATAAAGCAGATCTCAAGTCCAATCAGAGAGAGGTTGGCTATCTCCATCATAGCTTTCCCACTCTTATAAAATTGGGCATATATTATCTGGTTTTATTTTTTATTAGTTTAAAGAGTTTATAGCCAGGTAAGGTCATAGTGTCTTTTTCTCCTTCACCAGCTGCCTTGGTACTGTGAATGCTAACAGATGGGGAGGAAGGTTATATTTCAGTTTCTGCTTTGATTTTCTGTATCTTGCAAAGTATATTAGGACACAGAGTTATACTATATAGATTTGGTGTGGACAACATAGAAGAATGGCAAGGATACACACACACACACACACACACACACACACACACATGCACTCACACAATGTGTGTGTATGTATATATAGATATATATTCTTACTTGGCTGTTGAAACCTTTAGAAACCAGAAGATCATAAATGATTTCTAAATATCAGGAATTGAGATTTTATAATTGTTAGATTTTGGCTTGGATTTGCTTTGATTGTAATTATACACTGGTTCTTCACTCATGAAAGAAGTGTTTAACTTGTTTTTAATTTCACAGGCGCCTACAGTAAATGGACTTTGGATCTTTAAAGATATTTTGAAATTTTAAAATGTTGACATATTTAAAGACTAATAATTTTTAACATTTTATTATATTTTATATTTTATTATTAACATGATCTCTTGGAAAGGCTACGGTTTGGAGTTCTGTGTTGATATTAAAGATGACGTGGGATGGAATGTAAGAGCTTCAGCTGTCAGCTTGTCACATTCGGGAAGGTAGACTGTCAGCTGAAGACCTGCCTCCATTTAGATTGTCCTGGGAAGTACCATTCCTAGGCAGGGAAGCCAGAGTTGTATAAGAAAAGTAGCTGAAGGTGAGAGTAGAAATAAGCTAGCAAGCAGGATTGCTTTGTGGTCTCTAGTTCAGTTCCTGCCCCCAGGTTCACATTTTGAATTCCTGCCTTAACTTCCCTTGATGGTAGCCTGTAACCTGTAAGATGCAGTAGACTCTTTCCTATCTATGTTGGTTTGGTCATAGTTTTCTCACAGCAACAGAAAGCAAACTAGAACTGCCACTGAATTAAGAAAAGGAAATACCAATTACTAGATACTGATTTACCGAATTCTTTAGTGATTTACTCAGAGCTCTGCTTATACTGCCTGTTTGCCAAGCATGACTTCATTAGCTAGGACTTAGAGAAATAGCTTAAACAATGGTTGTTGCCCCTAACAACTCTTTGATTGCCTCAAGAGCTTCATAAAATGTGGTTTGCTTGCTCAGGCCACCTTGTAGTTTTAGAGTATAAAATGAAAATAAAAACTGGACCTGGTACCAAGGAACTCTCTGGAGGATTCAGTCTATCACTGACATCTTCTCCCTTTTACTTTCATTGATGTGGAAATTCTCATTCCAGAGAGATTCCTGCAAATTATAATCCCTGGGAAAGAAAAATAAAACTGAATGGAAATCTGGGCATTACCTGACCACTTAGTTAGTAGGTCATTGACTATTTAGTTCGTACTGTAGGTAACCCAGAGATTATGTTTGTTTATTTAAGATTTAGGTAAATTCTTTTCTGGAGCAAATATGGCCAAATCTATGATTAAAAGGGTGGGTGTTGAGGAAGTTTAATCCAGTAACATGGCTTCGCTGATTATATCCAAAGACCTGCTAGGTATGTGTGATCTGGCTGGAATGCACACACTTAGTACATATCTTTATCCCTCTGGCTAGAATCCTTTAATACATATATTTAATCCCAAACAATGACATCTAACTGAGGCCCAGACAAAAATGAAAAATCAGAGAAAGATTTGACCAAATGAGTCAAAGAGAGGATATGTCCAGCTTTGAGGGGAAAGGCTACTTAAGAGCAGCACAGGGAGAGTGAGGGCAGATCAGTCAGTTTGGACAGCAGGGGCAGTTGGGAGTCAGTGCAGTGAGTGCAGTGCAGTGGAGTTGAGTTGCTTTATGAGTCCATGCAGTTCAGTGCAGGTCGGCAGATAGAGTGGAAGCCAGAGAATAAGATGCAGCTAGCCAGAATTCAGAAAAAACTAGGAAGGGTGAGGTCATTCAGCGGTAAGCATTTGGAACAACAATTACATCTGGTGAATAAAGGATACATGCACAGGTAGGCCTGGAAACAGAGTGAAGATGAATGCTTTAGTGATACTGTGCGATTGAGCAAGGTCCCTTTAAAGGATATACAACTTCCTGAAAGTGGTAGTCAGGGGAGGACAGAAAAACTGTTGTTGGAATGGAGTTCGGAATCCATCCATTATCCCTGAGAGCAGGATGCAGCTTTATTCTTCAGGGTATGGAAGGAGATAATGGTGTTTCAGAGGGTTCAGGCAACTGAATTGGGGAAGTGTAAGTCTAAGAATGTGAACTGGGAGAAAAGGTTGAGATTCATACCAGTGGCCAGACTTGAAGTTAGAATGTTTTGAGTTTGGAAGCCAGTGGAGGCTCTAGGCTCATGAGGATGCTGATCAAAACAAGAATGGGTCGAAGCCCTGTATCCTGGTCAGAACAGAGAGATCACTATCCTGAACACCACAAAACTTCCTAAGCTGGGGTAACAACATATTACATAGAAAATCTGGCTATTTTCTAGGGCCAGACTGTTTAAGGTCTTTGTCCTGACCATTTTTGTCTTAACCAGGCTACAAGGAAGACATTTTCTGATATGAGACTGTGTATATGTTTTGGAGACATGACAACACCTATGACCTATGCTCACATAGACCTTTAGCAAGAATGTATAGAAAAACTTTATACTGAAAATCTACTAAATAGCACCCTTTTCTTTTAGCATATCTGAAGTGTGAAAAATTTAAAGCTATCCTAAATAGTTCATGTACCTTAGATTTAAGCAGACCAGTACACACTATGCTAGAACCTGTGCATTTGGTCAGTAGATAAATGTTTTAGTCAATAGATTGTTTTTAAACAAGGTGTTTCCTCATGATAACGTTTATGCAAACGATTAATCCAATCTGGTGCCTTGATTCCAAGGTCTATTTCCTTTGCAGCTAAAGCAATAAACACCGACAGTCCAGCATCAACACCTTAATTATATACTCTGATGTCTAATATTAGACAAATTCTGTTCTGCTGACTGCTTTCGGTTCAGTGGGTTTTAGCACTTGAAAAAAGCTATCTAAAAACGAATAAGTGGTACAGCCTGCAATATCCATTAACATTAATGTCTTCATAGAATTGGACCAAAGTCTCATTCAGGGTAGAATGGCCTCTAGACTCGAGTGAACATTTGCTTTTTTGTGACTTTGTATGTTCTGGACACTTACTATAACCTTAATTCTTTTTAGTGTCTGCTGTCAACAGGGGATTGCTGTTTGCACATTATGCAGTCATCTTTTGCTTTGGGGAGCTAAGTATACTCATCTGCCTGTACAGAGTTAATTAGCCTCAAATAATGCTCTTCCTCGGTAATATCTGAACTATATAATAACAGAAAGACAGTGATCAGAGGGAAGACTATTTTCTGCAATAAGGTGTTTAGTCAGTGGAGTACCTGATTCATGTTTTAAAATAAATTATGACCTAGAGGACAAGTCAAGGCATAATATTTAAAACTCATAAATTTAGGGCATATTTTGGAGAAAAGAAAATGGGTGAAGGCTAGATAAATAGCTAGAATATTTTTCCAGTATGTTTTCCTCCTGAGGTAACATTCCTTTTATAAAATTATAAAATATCTTAGGTTTTTTTCCCATCTACTATCAACACAGTAGTAAACAAAAGAAGACAATATCCTCCCTTTGAAACACCAATATTCTTGATAAACTTCATAAAATTGTAAAACGAATGTTTTGATCCATTCAAAACACACACACACACACACACACACACACACACACACACACATACACACACACACACACACAGAGATAGAGAGAGAGAGAGAGAGAGAGAGAGAGAGAGAGAGAGAGAGAGAGAGATGTGCACACACAGAGACACATGAACACAGAGTACATGCCCTACATTTATTAGTGGATATGCAGGTAAAGGCAGCTGAGCTTCAGTGAGTTCTGGAAAGAGTAGTCTGATCCTTTTTTAAAACTGCTTATTATGGTGGTTAGTAGAGACTGCTGATCTTCTTATGAGATTGCCCTCCTCCTCAGCTTATTCTATCCGTTTCCTAATTCAATCACAGGGGTCCTTGGCTTCAGTCCATTGGTTGGGTGTAAGTATCTGCCTCTGTCTCAGTCAGCTGCTTGTTGGGCTCTTGTCTGTCTGCACACCATAGCATCCGTAATAGTGTCAGGCCTTGGAGCCTTCCCTGGAGATGGATCCAAATTTGGGCCCGTCACTGGACCTCCTTTACCTCAGGCTCTTCAACATTTTTGCCCCTGCAGTTCTTTGAGACTGGAACAATTCTGGGTCAGAGTTTTTGATTGTGGGATGATAACCCCATCTCTCCATTTGATGCCCTGCCCTTCTACTGGAGGTGGACTCTCCAAGTTCCCTCTCCCTGCTGTTGGGCATGTCATCTCAGACCTCATTTGAGTTCTGAGCATCTCTCACCTCCCAGGACTCTGAATATTCTAGAGGGTATTCCCACCTCCTACCTCCTGAGGTTGCCTATTTCCATTCTTTCTGCTGGCCCTCAGAGTTTTACTCCTGTCCCCCACCAGTAACTTATCATGTTCCCCTTTTCCTCTCCCTGTCTCCTCTCCTACCTCCCTCCCTTCCTCCCGTCCTCGCTTCCTCCTTCTTCCCTTTTTTCCTCCCTCCCTCTGCCCCCTGTGATTGCATTCTTCTTCCTCCCAAGTGGGATTGAGGCATCCCCACTTATGCTCTTCAGCTCGTTAACCTTCTTGAGTTCTGTGGACTTTATTCTGGGTATTCTGTACATTTTTGACTAAAAACCACTGATGAATGAGTTTTGCAGGCAAAAGGATGGAACTGGAGCATATATCCTGAGTGAGGTAACTCAGACCCAAAAGGACATGCATGGTATGTATTTATTAATAAATTAATTTATTTACCCTCCAGACATTGTCCCCTCCCAGTTCCCCCTCCCACAGTTCCTCATCCCATTTACCCTATCCTTTGCCTCTGTGAGGGTGCTCACTCTCCCCTCTCTTCTATGGGCATCCCCTTCTCTGGGGCTTCTAGTCTCTGCAGGATTAGGTGCATCCTCATCAATTAAAGCCAGAGAAGTTAGTCCTCTGTTACATATATGAAGGAGCGCTCATGGTACAGCCCATGTACATTCTTGGGTTGGTGGCTTAGTCTATTGGAGCTCCCAGGGATCCTGGTTAGTTGAGACTGTTGGTCTCCATAAGGGGATGCCATCCCCTGCGCCTCCTTCAGTCCTTCCCCTAACTCTTCCATAGGGGACCCTGACACTCTAATTATTGGCTGAATGTATCTGCATATTTCTCAGTCAACTGCTGGAATAGATTCTCCGAGGAAAGCCATGCTAGTCTCCTGTCAGCACAACATAGCATCAGTAATAGTGTCAGGCTTTGGTGCCCACCCATGAGATGGATCCCACGCTGGGCGAGCCACTGGGCAACCTTTCCTTCAGTCTCTGCTCCATTTTTGTCCCTGCATTTCTTTTAGACAGGAACAATTCTGGGTAAGAAAATTTGACAGTGGGTTTATTACCCACTCCTGTCTTTCTACTAGAGGTGGTCTATTCAGGTTCCATCTCTCCACTTTTGGGCATTTCAGGTAAGGTCAGCCCCATTGAGTGCTGGGAGTTTCTTATATCCCAGATCTCTGGGACTTTCTACAGTGTCCCCTCTGACCCCAAGAAGCTGCATATTTTCCTCCGTTTCCTAGTCTTCTGGGCTTCTTTCCTTCCCTGCATACCTGATCTGACCCTCTTTTCCCCTTGTCTCTCACCCACTCAAGTTGCTTCCTTCCTCTGCCTCACGAGATTATTTTGTTCTCCCTTCTAAGTTAGATCGAAGAATTCTCACTTGGACCTTCCTTCTTGCTAACTTGTTACAGCCTGTGGGTTGTATCCTCGGCTTTCTGTACTTTTTTAGCTAATATCCACTTATCAGTGAGTATATACCATGCATGACTTTTGGGTCTGGATTACCCTACTCAGGATTATATTTTGTAGTTTCATCCATTTGCCTGAAAAATTCATGATGTTCTCTTTTTTTTAATAGCTGAATAGTATTCCTCTGTGTAAATCAGCAACATTTTCTGTATTAGCTCTTTAGCTTAAGGACATCTGGGTTGTTTCTAACTTCCAGCTGTTATGAATAACACTGCTATGAACATAGTGGAACACATGTCCTTGTGGTATGATGAAACATCTTTTGGGTACATGTGCAGAAACAGTACATGGGTCTTCAGGTAGAACTATTTTCAATTTTATGAGGAAGCACTAGATTGACATGCTCATGAATTGGTAGGATTAACCATATAGTGAAAATAGCCAACTTACCAAAAGCAATCTACAGATTCAATGCAATCCCTATCAAAATTCCAGCTCAATTCTTCACAGACATGGAAAGAGCAATTCTCAACTTTGTATGGAAAGGCAAAAACCTCAAGGATAGCCAAACCAATTCTCAACCACTAAAGAACTTCTGGGGGCAATCATCATCCCTGACCTCAAGCTGTACTACAGAGCAATAGTGATAAAAACTGCATGGTATTGGTACAGAGACAGTCAATCAGTGAAATAAAATTGAAGATGCAGAAATAAACCCATACACTTTGGATACTTGGTCTTTGACAAAGAAGTCAAAACCATACCATGGGAAAAAAGAAAGCATCTTCAATAAATGGTGCTGGTCTAACTGGTGGTCTGTGAGTAGAAGAATGAAAATAGGTCCATATGTATTACCTTGAACAAAGCTCAAGTGCAAGTGGATCAAGGAGATCACCATAAAACCCGATACACTGAATCTAAAAGAAGAAAAAGTGGAAAAGAAGCTAGAATGCATTCGCATATGGGAAATTTTTTTCAATAGTACACTAATGGCTCAGGCTCTAAGATCAACAATTGAAAAATGGTACTTCATGAAACTGAAAATCAGTAAGAACACAGTCAATAGGACAAATTATCAACTCACAGATTGGGAAAAGATCTTCATTAACCCTACATCTCAAACCATAAAGAACAATATTATTTCCATACTGTGTATAAGAAACACAGAGGTACAGGAGGGAATGGGAACATTTGCCTAAGACCACACAACTAGTATTTTATCAGTTGAGACATGGATTAAGATTTCTTTTCCTAGAACCCATATGGACTCACCCTAATCCCAGTATGTAAGGTTAATAGCTATAATGGTACAACCCTCAGAATAATGAGCCTACTTATGAGAAAGAATCTAGGCAGAATATGTAACATAGAATTATAAAAAAAAATAGGAATTTAAAGCAAGACATATGTATTTCAATGCGACGGAAGTATAGAGATACTCGGTGTTAGCAAAGGAAAGAGCAGATTGGAAACAACTATCAAGTTGAGAGTTTAGTAGTGGTAGTACAATCCATGCAAGAATGGGAGCTTGAACACCTGAACCAGCAGGAAAGAAATCAAAAGTAGGTTAAAAAATTCAGAGGCATTTCAATGGTAGACTTAAATCTTTTCCTGGAGGAAGGGAGAAATGTAGACTAACTCCCATGTTTCCGGCATAGATTCTGGGAAAGGAACATGGGTGTGATGCTTCATACTTACTGACTCTGGAAACAATGTTAGCTTGGGTGTAGGGATGGGGTGTTGGTAAAAGCTGAGAGTCAGTGACATGAATGTATCAACCTGTTAAAGGGATCTGGAACAAAAGCCCTGGCAGTGATCAGCATGTGGGTATCCATGCCAACAAGAGTTCACATTAAGTTACCATAGGAAATTTCACAGAACAGTGAGCACTGAGACCCAAGCACAATATTGGTTGTCACAGCATCTTGAATAATGTTAAAATTAATATGAAGGAGAAAAATGGAGTCTTTGAGTAGTGATAGTTTGAAATGGGAGAGAAAAATAAGGAAAAGAGTAGTGAAAGAGTGTCTCCTGGTTGAGCCCCACTGAGAGACAGTAATTCAAGAAGAGGCATCCGAACTTATGTAATTAAGTTATATAAGCTGGGTGGTGGTGGCATACGGCTTTAATGCCAGCACTTGGGAAGACTGACGCAGGAAGATTTCTGAGTTCGAGGCCAGCATGCTCTACAGAGTGAGTTCTAGGACAGCCAGGATCACACAGAGAAATGCTGTCTCAAAAAACCAAAGAGAGATAGAGATAGATAGATAGATAGATAGATAGATAGATAGTAACTTAATAAACTTAATTCTAACTCTAATTTCTCTAACATTACTTGCTCAAACTTTCCTGTAGCTACTCATTAAAATATCTCTGATCTTAATTCCTCTGAGATTTCTTTCAAGTCAAACCCTAGATTCATAGGAAGATAGAATTATGCATTCACAGAAAGAAATAGTGTAATCTCCCCAAACATTGTTATATGGCATTCTTTCAGCATTCTGCAAAGATAGCCAGAAGTATTCTTTCTCCTTCATTGCAATGCAATCACCCCTTCTCATTTATAACCTCTTCTCCAGTTCACTGACATATACTACCATTCTGTTAAGTGTGTAGGGAGGGAAATGCAAAGGAGAAAATAGTGCACACACCAAGAAAAAAGATACTGTGAAAGCAAGGTTGGGCATCATTTGGGGACCTGCAGCACCTGCTACGTTTCCTGAAGTCTAAAATGGCCCCAGTTGCTTCAGACACTGTTTTCACCATCTGCTGAGCTGCACTGAGGTGGTCTGTAGCAGCTGAATGCCTTGGTGAATGCTTAGTGTCAGGCTCATTGGCACAGTGTGGAAGCTAGGGATGTACCACTGCCAAACACAGGTTTGTTTTTTTTTCTTTTCCTCTTTGCTGCCATGAAAAGAATTAACCAAAGTCTGAAGAGCTGCCATTGACATAAACATGATTTAATGGCTCTTTAGCATTTTCAGAACCATAGCATTAGCAAGAGCCTTGGAGATTTTCAGAGCGGAGTCTCAGAAATAGTTCTCTGGCAAGCCATTTTAGAAGCAGATGTCATGAGCATACTTCAGTACAGCTGCCTATTAGGTGACAGCCCTTCAGATGTACACAACGTGAAGGAAGTCTATTTGCTATTTGCTTTATGAAGATGTCACCTGTCGCCTGCCTTTCTTAAGCATGAGAACAGATTTTCCTCCTTTCTGCCTGCCCCTCCTCCTACTTCCCCATGTTTCTTTCAAGCACATCAAGAAAGGGCTGGTTCAGCTAGCAGAGCTGTCAAAGTGAAATCTGCAAGTGCAGTGATTAATTATTTATTTACATAACCATCTCTTTGATTATATAGAAAAGCTTATGGAGAGCTGAAAACAATATTTAGGCTTAAGTATAGATTTTACTTTCTCCTAATCTGTAATATTGGGATTGTTTTGTTTTGAGTATTTTTGTTTGTCTTTGGAAAGGAATCTGGCAACATCCATTAAAATGAAAAATATATGTAACCTTCCATCCTGCAGTATTTTTGCTAGGAATATACCTCATGGAAATAAAAATGCCAGTCTATGAAGATTTATGTTTATGGATTTGTTTACAGTGGCCAAGAATTGCAAGCACAAATGAATGCTTTACAGAGTGGGAAAGGTAAATAACAGCTGTTCCTTTCGTGGCATGTAATATTAGACAACCATTAAAAGGAATGGGTTAGTGGTAGACGAATTTACCTAAAAGTTAGTGGGGTGTTGCCACAGGGTATCCGTGGGTAAGAAAACAAAAATAGAGCTCAACATATGTGATTCCATTTAAGAACTAGTGGTAATGAGGTATTGCAAATCTATCTACTCATCTATCTATCTATCTATCTATCTATCTATCTATCTATCTATCTATCTATCTATCCATCCATCTATCTACTCTATCTGTCTATGTATCTATCTATCTATCTATCTATCTATCTATCTATCTATCTATCTATCTCTATATATCTCCATATGTGTGTGTATGTTTGTGAATTACTGTAAGATTATAAAGATCACAGGGAAGATTATAAATGCACTGATTTGTCACCATAAACTCCATTAAGAGACTGATGGGAGTAAAGGTGGAAGCAGAAGTCAAAACGAAAGGAAAACAAGCAAGATCAAGTCTCTTTTATTTCAAAGATTTATATTTCTTACATTTTCTCAACTCTCATGAGAAGCCAGATTCAAATAAAATCAATAGTAATTTGTGCCTTGTGTAATTCCTACTAGTGGTCATGTTCATTTGAAGGGATAGTTCTTTGTTTATTAATTTCTGACTTTTCTGTAGAAGTTGTGTATTAAGCAGTCTTGGTGTAGTGTGGAATATTGCATTGGATCATACACCCCAAGCTGGAGGTACAAAGGAGAAAACTCACCATTTAAGAGAATACATTGGACCCTAGAACTAAATAAAAAATTGAAAATATTCTAGACTCATAAAATCAAATTAGGAAATTTAGGCACTCAGGCATGCCCGTGCTGTGGCTGATAGGCCACAAACATCCTAGGAAGCTCCGAATGTGGGCTAAACATTTAAGATGTCAATGCCACATCACTCTGTCAAAAGGTTTAGGGAATTATCATAGAACAACCTATCTGGAATCGGACTAGCCTTTTCTTATGACCAGATGCAGAAAAGTTGATCTTAATCAAGCACGTTTCATGAAACAATATTGTTGTTTTCCATTTGATGGATTCATTATGTAGCTCTGGCTGGGCTGAACCTCATCATGTAGAACAAGCCCAAACTCAGATTGGCTTAACTCTGACTCCTTAATGCTGGTAGTATCTGGAGATTTTATAAAATAGACATTTTTTTTCTTGGATGAGTATTTGTGTGCTCCCCTGTTGGGGCCCCTGCAAACATCACAGCCAGCAGAGAAATTATCTGTGTGAGATAAAGAATTTAACTCTAGTCAGCTCCACTTGAGCAGGTTCAAAAGCTTCCAGAGTCTGACCCAGAAGTTTGTTTTTCTTACACATTTAAACACCGTAGAGCATTGAAAAAAAGGTCTCCCCTGGACAGTTATGACAAAGCTTCAAGGATGGTGTTAATGAAATACTCCTGCAACATACAGCTCTATAGCAAGAATCCCATGACCTTTACAAGATGAATGAGTTCTATTGACGGATAAACAATGGTCAGAGTAATGGCCTAGGAATGAAGGATTTGTAATAAGCATAAAGACGGATTGTATTGATGGAGGATGCAAAGCATATGGAACTTTTTTCAAAAGGATGGGTTCTATTTACTGAGACTAAAGTTTAGGATTAGGGCCTAAATAATGCTCAGGATTTTGGGAGAGTCAAGTGAGGCTTGGCTGACTATATTAACAAAAGGTCACCAGGTTGTTAAACAATATAAAAGGAGCCCTCCAGGTGAGAAGCCCTCAGCCCACTAGTCATTATTTTTCCTTGAAGGAGTAGATCTGGCTTTCTTTTATTCTCTCTCTCTCTCTCTCTCTCTCTCTCCTTTGTGAGCTGTGCCTTCTATACTCCCCTCTCCCCTAGGCATGTTGGAATTTGGACTGGCTTGGTTTTGTTCAGGCAACTACAGGTGTGAGTTCATGAGTAAACAGATCTGTCATTTCCAGAAGACATTGTTTCATAGAGCTTCTCCCTAACCTGTGTGTCTTAGAATCTACCCCTCCCTTTCTGAGACATTCCATATCCCATTTAGGATGAAGCCTTTAATGGTCACTTACCCTCTGCCTTCGACCCGTTGAGTCTGCATATTAATTTCTGTTCACTTCAAAGAGCAGTTTGTCTGATGAGAATTTAGAGTCATGTTCATTTGGGGTATAAAGGTTAGTACTTGGAAGGCAGCTTGGTCATGTCCACCTAACATACAGTAGCAGTTTACCTCTTGTGCAAATGAACATAGAAGCCATGGATTCTTGGCTGGACTAAAGTATCAGGCATTTAGTTTTGTCCTATATACTGGGCCCTAAATCCAATCAGAAAGTGCTGGGTACCCTTAAAGCATTCATGTCATCATTGTTTCAATGTGCACATTTTTGCCAAGCAGGACACTGTTTCTCCTTGCAATGTATATATATCCAGGAAAAACTGTTTATTATGTTTCTCCTCTAGCAGACTGTACACTACTTTCTGAGTATTATTTTCAAGCCAGTAAAGCAGATTTCAAGCTAGTAAAGCAGATTCTTTTAGGTAGGTACCAGCTTGATTTCTCAACGTCCTGTGATGAAAGGTACCATTGTCTTCAGCAATAAAGTGTTGTAATCAAGTTCTCATTGGGAACCAAAAGCAATGGGGGAAATTCTGTATTGCTTTGGGGGGCAGTATATGTGACCATCTGGCCAACAGCTACAGTGGAGGTATTTATTATATAATTGGCACTGGGCTTCTGTATGATAATATATGATACTAGGGACAGATTATCCACCCATATAGAGTAACGTCATTTAAAAATCTTTCTCTCTATATATATGTATAAATATAAATATATGTGATGCTTCTATATTAGTAGACTTCAATGACTTTTTCCAATGTCCTTAGTTTTAGTATCATTCCTACAGCCCCTCATCTCTCCTCATACCAATTATATCTTACTATCTTTCTCTATTAAAATCTTACATTTCCAATGGCTCAATCACAGTTTCCTGCTGTTTACAGATTTTTCCAATTCAAACAGATAAATCTAATGATTCAAAGCCAGGGCAAGCATATGAGAAAGCATGTGTAGAATTTATCTTTTTGGTTCTGGGTTACTTTATTCAGTATGTTTTTTTCCTTTTCTTTTTTTCTTTTTTATTGGATATAGTCTTTTTTTTTTTTTTTTTTTTTACTTTTCAAATGTTATCTCCTTTCCTGGTTCTCCCCCTGCCTCAGAAACCCCCTATATAGTCCCCCATTCTCCTGCTTCTATAAGGCTATTCTCCCACCCACCCACCCACTCCTGCCCCCAGCCCTCACATTCCCCTACACTGGGGCATCAAGCCTTCACATGACCAAGGGTCTCTCCTCCCATTGATACCCAACAAGGCCACCCTCTGCTGCATATGTAGCTGGAGCCATAGGTCCAGCCATTTGTACTCCTTGGTTGGGAGTTTAGTCCCTGGGAGCTCTGGAGGGATCTGTTTAGTCGATATTGTTCTTCCTATGGGGTTGCAAACCCATTCAGCTCCTCCATTAGGAACTCCATGCTCAATGGTTTCCTTCAAGCATCTTCCTCTGTATTTGTCAGGCTCTGGCAGAGCCTCTCAGGAGACAACTCTATTAGTGTCCTGGCAGCATGTATTTTTTAGTATCCACAATAGTGCCTGTTTAGTGACTGTTTATGGGATGGATCCCCAGCTTGGGCAGTCTCCGGATGGCCTTTCCTTCAGTCTCTGCTCCACACTTAGTCTCTGTATTTGATCCCATGAGTATTTTGTTACCCCTTCTAAGAAGTGCTGAAGCACCCACACTTTGGTCTTCTTTCTTGTTGAGCTTCATGAGAATTGTATCTTGCGTATTCTGGGCTTTTGGCAAATGTCCACTTATCAATGAGTGCATACCATGTTTGTTCATTTGTGATTGGGTTACCTCACTCAGAACGTTATTTTCTAGATCCTTCCATTTGCCTAAGAATTTCATGAAGTCATTGTTTTTAATAGCTGTGTAGTACTCCATTGTGTAAATGTACCACATTTTCTGTATCCATTCATCTGTTGAAGGACATCTGGGTTCTTTCCAGCTTCTGGCTATTATAAATAAGGCTGCTATGAACATATACAACATGTGTCCTTGTTATATGTTGCAACATCTTTTGGGTATATGCCAAGGAGTGGTATAGCTGGGTTCTCAGGTAATACTATGTCCAATTTTCCAGACTGATTGTAATCCCACCAACAATGGAGGAGTGCTCCTTTTTCTCAAAATGCTTGCGAGCATCTGCTGTCATCTGAGTTTTTGATCTTAGCCATTCTGACTGGTGTGAAGTGGAATCTCAGGCTTGTTTTGATTTGCATTTCTCTGATGACCATGGATGTTGAACATTTCTTTAGGTGCTTCTCAGCCATTTGATATTTCTCAGTTGAGAATTATTTCTTTAGGTCTGTACCCTATTTTTTAAAAAGAGTTATTTGATTCTCTGGAGTTTAATTTCTTGAGGTCTTTGTATATATTGGATATTAGTCCTATATCAGATTTAGGATTGGTAAAGATCTTTTCCTACTCTGTTGTTTGCTGTTGACAGTGTCCTTTGCCCTACAGAAACTTTGCAATTTTATGAAGTCCCATTAGTTGATTCCTGGTCTTAGAGCATAAACATTTGATGTTCTGTTCAGGAAAATTTCCCCTGTACCCATGTGTTCAAGGCTTTTCTCAACTTTCTCTTCTATTAGTTTCACTGAACCTGGTTTTATGTGGAGGCCCTTGATCCACATGGACTTGATTTTTGTACAAGGAGGTAAAAAAGAATTGATTTGCATTTTTCTACATGTTGACCTCCAGTTGAACCAGCACCATTTATTGAAAATGCTGTCTTTTTTCCACAGGATGGCCTTAGCTTCTTTATCAAATATCAAGTGACCATAGGTGAGTGGGTTCATTTCTGAGTCTTCACTTCTATTCCAGTGATCTTCCTGCTTCTCTCTGTACCAATACCATACAGTTAGTATCACTATTGCTCTGTAATACAGCTTGAGGTGAGGGATGATTATTTCACCAGTTCTTTTATTGTTGTGAATAGTTTTCACTATCCTGGGTTTTTGTTATTCCAAATGAATTTGAGAATTGTTCTTCCTAACTCTATGAATAATTGAATTGGAATTTTGAAGGGGATTGCATTGAATCTGTAGATTGCTTCCTTGCAAGATAATCATTTTTAATATATTAATCCTACCAATCCATGAGCATAGGAGATCTTTCCATCTTCTGAGAACTTCTTCAATTTCTTTCTTAAGAGACTTGAAATTCTTGTCATACAGATCTTTCAATTGACTGATTAGAGTCGTATCAAGGTGTTTTATATTGTTTGTGACTATTGAAAGGGTGTTGTTTCCCTAATTTCTTTGTCAGCCCATTTATCCTTTGAATACAGGAAGGCTACTGATTTGCTTTAGTTGGGGTCACTTAAGTATACTATCGCATCATCTGTAAATAGCAATATTTAGAATTCTTCCTTTTCAATTTGTATCCCTTTGACTTCCTTTTGTTGTCAAATTATTCTATCTAGAACTTCAAGTATTGCATTGAATGGCCAGCCTTTTCTATTCCCTGATTTTAGTGTCATTACTTCAAGTTACTTTAGTTTCATGTTGGCTACTGGTTTGCTGTATATTGCTTTTACTATGTTTATGTATAGGCCTTGAATTCCTGATCTTTCCAAGACTTTAAACATGAAAGAATGTTGAATTTTGCCACATACTTTCTCAGCATCTAATGAAATGATCATGTGGTTTTTTTCTTTGCGTTTGTTTATGTAGTGAATTCCATTAATGAGTTTATATTGAACCATCCCTTCATCCTTGGGATGAAGCTGATCATGATGGATGATCATTTTGATGTGTTCTTGGATTTAGTTTGTGAGAATTTTATTAAGTATTTTTGCATTGATATTCATAAGGGAAATTGTGATGATGTTCTCTTTCTTTGTAGGATCTTTGTGTGATATAAGCATAATTGTGGCTTCATAGAACTAATTGGGTAGTGTATCTTCTGTTTCTATTTTGTGGGATAGTTTGAAGAGTATTTGTATTAGATCTTTGAAGATATGATAGAATTCTGCACTAAGCCGATCTGGTCCTGAGATTTTTTTTGGTTGGGAGACTTTTAATGACTGCTTCTATTTCTTTAGGGGTTATAGGACTGTTTAGATGTTCTGTCTGATCCTGATTTAACTTTGGCACGTGGTATCTGTCTAGAAAATTATCCACTTAATCCAGATTTTCCAATTTTGTTGAGCATAGGATTTTTTAGTAGGATTTGATGATTTTTTAAATTTTCTCAATTTTTGTTGTTATGTCTCCCTTTTCATTTCTGATTTTATTAATTTGGATACTGTCTCTGTGCCCTCTGGTTAATCTGGCTAATGGTTTGTCTATTTTGTTGATTTTCTCAAAGAACCAGCTCCTGGTTTTGTTGATTCTTTGTATAGTTCTTTTTGTTTCTACTTTGTTGATAACAGCCCTGAGTTTTGACTACTTTTGGCATCTTCTTCTCTTGGGTGTATTTGTTTCTTTTTGTTCTAGAGCTTTCCGGTGTGCTGTTAAGCTGCTAATGTATGCTCTCTCCAGTTTCTTTTTTGGAGGCACTCAGAAACTCAGAATTTTCCACTTAGCACAGTTTTCATTGTGTTCATAAGCTTTGGTATGATGTGCCTTAATTTTCATCAAATTCTAAAGAGTCTTTAATTTCTTTCTTTACTTCTTCTTTGACCAAGTTATCATTGAGTAGATCATTGTTCAGCTTCAATGTGTATGTGGGATTTCTGTTGTTTTTGTTGTTATTGAAGACCAGCCCCTTAGTCTGTGGTAATCTGATAGGATGCATTATTTTGATCTCCTTGTATCTGTTGAGGTCCCTTTCTTAATGAATTACATGGTTAGTTTACCATGAGGTGCTGAGAAGAAGGTATATTCTTTTGATTTAGGATGAAATGTTCTATAGATATTTGTTAAATCCATTTGGTTCATAACCCTGTTATCTTCACTGTGTCTTTGATTAGTTTCTGTTTCCATGATCACTCCACTCCTGATAGTGGGGTGTTGAAGTCTCCCACTATTATTGTGTGAGGTGCAAGTGTGCTTTGAGTATTAGTAATGTTTCTTTTATGAGTGTGGCTACCCTTGCATTTGGAACACAGATGTTCAGAAATGAGAGTTCTTCTTGATATATTTTTTCCTTTGATGAGTATGAAGTGTCCTTCCTTATCTTTTTTGTTAACTTTAGTGTGCAAGCTGATTTTATTCGATGTTAGAATGGCTACTCCAGGTGGTTTCTTGGGACCATTTGCTTATAAAAAATTTTTTCAGCCCTTTACTCTGAGGTTGTATCTGTCTTTGTCACTGAGGTACTTTTCCTGTATTCAGCAAAATGCTGTGTCCTATTTACATATCCAGTCTGTTAGTCTATGTCTTTTTATTGGGGAATTGAGCCCATTGACATTAAGAGATATTAAGGAAAAGTGATTGTTGCTTGCTGTTAGTTTTGTTGCTAGAGGTTAAATTATGTTTGTTTTGCTATCTTCTTTTGGGTTTCTTGAAAGATTACTTTCTTGCTTTTTCTAGGGTGTAGTTTCCCTCCTTATGTTGGTGATTCCCATCTATTATCCTTTGTGGGGTGTGATTTATGGAAAGATATTGTGTAAATTTGATTTTGTCGTGGAATAACTTGGTTTCTCTGTCTATGGTAATTGAGAGTTTTGTTGGGTATAGTAGTCTGGGCTGGCATTTGTGTTTTCTTAGGGTCTGTATGACATCTGCCCAGGATTTTCTGGCTTTTAAATTCTCTGGTGAGAAGTCTTGTGTAATTCTGATAGGTTGACCTTTATATATTACTTGCCATTTTTCCTTTACTGCTTTTAATATCCTTTCTTTGTTTTCTGCATTTGGTGTTTTGATTATTGTGTAATGGGAGGAATTTCTTTTCTGTTCCTGTCTATTTGCAGTTCTGTAGGCTTTTTGTATGTTCATGGGCATCTCCTTCTCTAGGTTAGGGAAGTTTTCTTCTATAATTTTGTTGAAGATATTTACTGGCCCTTTAAGTTGTAAATCTTCACTCTCTTCTAGACCTATAATCCTTAGGTTTTGTCTTCTCATTGTGTCCTAGATTTCCTGGATGTTTTGGGTTAGGAGCTTTTTGTATTTTGCATTTTCTTTGACTGTTTTCTCAGTGTTGTCTATGGTATTTTCTGCACCTGAAATTCTCTCTTCTCTCTCTTGTATTCTGCTCTTGATGCTTGCATCTATGACTCTTGATCTCTTTCCTAGGTTTTCTATCTCCATCTTTGTCTCCCTTTGTGATTTCTTTATCGTGTCTTATTTCAATTTTAGATCCTGAATGTTTTTGTTCAATTACTTTACCTGTTTGATTGTGTTTTCCTATATTTCTTTGAATGATTTATGTCTTTCCTCTTTAAGGGCTTATAACTGTTTAACCTGTGTTCTCCTGTAGTTCTTTAAGGCAAGGTCTGCTTAGGGTACTGGCTTAGACTGGAAGGAACCCATGCTACTAGCTGGGTAGGGGTTCCTGAGTTGCTGGATCCAGCTGGTTGCAGTTACTCCAGGTGTTGGTGCTGATGTTGTGGCCTCCACGCCTATGATGCTGGGTATGTTAGAACACCTGGGAAGCAAATTTCCTCTGGTTGTTGTGGGACTGGGTGCAGGGCTGGAACTTTCATAATTTGATCTTTCTTCACAGCTGTGTAGATGCAGCATGTTTCCATTATACATTTTTTTCAGTTGATAATGTCCATCTAGGCTGTTTCCATAACCTAGATGTTGTGAATATAGCCGCAATGAACATGGATAGACAGGTATCACTAGAGGAGAATGTCAAGTCTTTTGGGTATATTCTCAGGAGTGGTATAGCCATTTCATATGTTAGATCTGTTTTTAGCTTATTAAGGAACCTCTACACTGATTTTCATATGGTCTGTACCATTTTTCTTTCATATGAACAGTAATAATTTTGTAGTCATTTGTTTAAATATCAAAATAATTTCAATTTGAAAACATCCTAATGGCTAAGGATTTTGAATACTTAAAATATATTTATTAGCTTTTTGCATTCTTATAGAAATTATTCAGTTTCATAGCCCATTTTTAACTGAGCTGTTTGTCTTCTTTGTATTTAGGCTTTTATGTTCTGATATAATTCTGTATAGAAAAGAACCCAAACACGCCACAAGGAAATGCTGACAGTTGTTAAACATTTCCAGCAAAGTGGTATAGTATAAAAAAATTAACACACAAAAATCAGTTTCCTTCCTATCAATGATAAACATACTGAGGAAGGAATCAGGGAAAGAGTCCTATTCATAATAGTCTTTATAAAGTGAAATGAGTATAATAAAGAAATTTAAATATTCACAATTAAAACTCTAAAACAGTGAAGAAATTGAAGAAGAGTAGATAGGTTATCTTCAGACTCTCACTCTTCCTGTTTTCCTCCAAACACAACTCCCCAGTCTCATATGCAGCTCTAGAAAACTGCTAGCCATGGCCTCTCCTCTGTCTCTTCCCATTCCCAGGAGACTAAGCAGATCCTGAGGACACATTGTAATTTCCTCCATCCTGTGGATCCCTAGGATACCCTTCTTCTAACCCTAATCCACATTTCCTAAGTGAGATCAGATAGATTTCCTAAATGAGATAAGATAGTCTGGGACCCTAGAATAAAATCCAATGCTATAGTTAAAGGTGTGTGGCAATAAAATGACGCTAACTACATTCTGACATAGATTATTACCTTGGCTAGCCATCATCAGGGAAGCTTCCTCCTGCAGTAGAATGGAACAAGTACAGAGCCCCACAGCCAGACTTACCTTGGAACAAGCAGTCCTAAGTGGGGTGTCTCTATCAAATCCATCCCCACAGGGCTCAAAGAACTCCTAGGAAATGGAGACAAATATACCCTGGAGCACATTTTGAAACCAAGGCAGATTGGAATTTCTGGCCTGAATTGAAATATGTGCAATGATACAATGTGTCTTCTCTGTGTAGTTTCCAGCACTATGTCCTACTTAACATCTATCCTTTATATTACTGAACACAGCTATGTTTAAATAGATGCATCCTGGGGAAACTCATGAAGTGATCAAAGCTTACAAAATATAAGCCTGCAATAAAAATAGAGACCCCATTAGC
Organism: Apodemus agrarius; assembly: GCA_964023405.1. Lineage (NCBI taxonomy): Eukaryota > Metazoa > Chordata > Mammalia > Rodentia > Muridae > Apodemus > Apodemus agrarius. Next base: position 64,509,596 of record OZ030009.1, on the reverse strand, counting down.
AACTGAATTCCTCTTCTTAAATGCTGTAGAAAGAAGCTACCCACAATTATTGTGACCCCTGAGTACATTCTTCCTCACATGGTTTACTGGCCACCTGCAGCATATTACATATTTCTGATATGTAATGTGATTTTAAATACCATTTTCTGATATATAATATTCTTTTGAATATAGTTTGCTTGTTAGTTTGAAATCTGGATGGCCTTTTATTTTAATTCATTTAATTGGACAGACACCAAGAATGTGAGGATACCTAGTCTAGACATGGCCTACCAGTACAAACATAAGATCCTTAAGAGAAGGAAATAGACAAATCAAATATAAACATTCATGGACATATTATATCTTAAAATGTTCACATACCCCCACACTTAATAAAAATTATAAGCTTAAGCAATTTAAAAATTGCTCTTTTTAAATTCACTTTTCATCCTGTTCACAGACTACCCCCTCTTCATTCTCCCACCCTTACTAATCTCTCCCCACACTGTTCCTACCCCTTCTCAGATAAAAGGGTCTACACCTTGGGTACCACTCCTGGGGCATCTAGTTCCAGCAGGTCTAGGCACATGCTCTTCCACTGAGGCCCATCTGGGCAGTCCAGATGGGGGAGAGGATCCACGGCAGGGGACAGAGATCAAGCCAATCTGGCTTCACTTTAGGGAATTCACATGAACATTAACCTGAACATTTACTACCACTGTGTAGGGGCACTAGGTCCAGCTCCTGCACGCTATCTGGTTGTGGTTCTGGGTCTGTGAATCCCCCATGGTCCCAGGTTAGTTGACTCTCTGAGTCTCACTTCTAACCCCCACTCTTCCACAACACTCCCTGGACTCCACATGATATTTGGCTCTGGGTTTCTGCATCTATATCTACTCACTCCCGGACGAAGAGCTTAGGTTACTTTTAATAATCAAAGAAATAATTGAATGTTAGAGTTCGATGAATACTGAGACAGAAGGAGGTAAATTCCATACCAGTCTGCGCTATGTGTCTTAGAGCAAACAATCCATCTAGTTTCTGTAATGAGATAGATCGTTCACTGCCTCAGACAAATTCTTTGATTCAGAAATGGGATTTGGGGGATCCTCTATGGTAACCGAAATAGTCTTAAAGGACTCCAACTGTTTCACAGGAAAATGTTTTTAGGACAAGGCAGAGGATGAAGTGCATTCATTACAGCAGTCTTCTGTGTGCTTAGTGAATATATCGTTAGTGTCTAGCATGAAAAGATAAAGACTGCTGTGTGGCTAAGGCTGGTAATTGCAATATTTAAGTGCAATGCCATCTCATCACAAAAAGATGGTTAAAATAAAGGATATGGTTGCATTTTATAGAAAAAGTATCCTTAGAAAATCCTCAGATAGGAAAAGATTCCTTAGATAAAAGTAGAACAAGAAGGCATTCTGAAAAGAATACTGACAGGTAGTATTCAGAGTAGGAAGAAAGTCTCCACACAATACTAACTCTGTGAAAGGCATGTGGTTGTATTGGTTTTCAGTGGTAAATGAAGCTTGCTGATGTGATGTTTTCTCATTGGCTTGAGTGTCCTATGTAATGGGAATGGCTAACTTTGGACACAGTCTGTAATCTTGGAACTCTCTAGAGTCTAGAGTCTAGAAGGGACAGATTAGTATTTCATTCATGTACTATGTTTATTTGAAAGGGACATTGTGGTAAAATAATATATACTGAGGACCATAAGCAATATAGATTTATTCTTTTACAATGTGGAATGTGGAAGTCCAAGATCCAGTTGTTGGAATGCTTGGTTTTTCATGAAGCCATTCTGCTTATAGTGCAGAATGTGGCCTTACATTTTGTGTGAGTACAACCCTATTGTTTTTGCCTCCTTTTAGAAGGACATTTATTAGATTATGTACCCACAAAAGGCTGTCAAGTTTTACCTGATTACTTCTTAATTGAGTTTTTTGTGACAGAACATTTGTACATAGCCCAGGATGGTCTGAAATTCCCCATCCTCCTGCCTCAGCTTCCTGAATGCTGTAAGGAAAGCAACATTTTCCCTTTAGTTTTCTGGTTTTATCACAGCGTTGGAGAACTTTGCCCACATACAGTTATATTCTAAGTAATGGCATTTTAAAATTTAATGTATAAATTTGGACAGGAGGACACAAATCAAACTCATGTTAGTTCTAAAAATATAAATACTTAGGTCAGGCTCTTGTGACCAAGTTCTATTGGCACGAATCTCAGTGAGTACAAAGTCTAATAAAATATGGATTATAATAAAGTGGAAACAAAAGATTTATTATCTGCAGCAGGTCAAGAGAGAATGGGGTCAGATTCAAAGCAACATCTCACACAAAGTAAACATGGGGATTTTACTGGGGAAATTTATACATGTCCATATAGGAAAGCACTTTAGGGGCAGGCAATGTTTTGGATGCTCAATTTAGGGTCATCAAGTTTGCTTGACAGGCTTAAATAGTGAATAGTTAGCATATTTGGATACACTCAATCTGCATAATAAATACAACATCCAGGAATGCCTTTGGACATGCTCAGTTTTCCTTAATATATTTGAGCTGAGAAGTATGAGATACTTTGAATGCATACTAATATAGGAATTTTCTGCTAAGGGTGCCTGTTCTCTTTAATGGTTAACAGCTATTTGGGTTTAAATTGAAACTCTTATTTTTCTCAGTTATGGATTAGTTTGTCTGGGCTTTGTCAGGAAGCCATATTCAGTTAAAATTAACAGTCATTGCTTCAAGTTTTAAGTATTTTCAGGCACCAATGTGATCTGATTTTTCCATTTAGTGGATGATCTGTAGGTTGTACAGCAGTTTGTCTAATTATCTTGGTCAATGCTTAAACAGAATTTTTTTGCGATGAGTTGCTCTTAGGATTTTCTGAGGCATAGATTGACTTTAAAGCCTCTCTTCATACTTACACCAAAGAATTGAAAGGCTGGGACCTCCAAAGCTTTATTGGATTGATACAACAACATTCCATTTTAGAACTAGCTATCATGATCCTAGGCGGGAAGCACATTAGAGAAAATGGCACAGTTAGTTTGAGTTTCTTGGCAGAAACTGACTGAATTTTTTCATTTCATGCAGGAGAAAGGGAATAAAATGTAAAAAGAAAAGCCATGTTCCCTTCTTTGACCAGAGTTTTCCAAAGTGCATGTTGCCTCGTGAAGGGAATCATTTTTAAGTGTGGCATTGGAGGAGGATAGCCACAAAGGATTTTGCTGAGGTAAATGGCATCGTATTACACTTTTCTTGGGGAGACATAGCAAATATCTACTCTCTCTTGAACAAGATCAAAGTAGTGAACAAGATCTAACTTAGTGAAACAGTGAGCTTACTGGAGTTTCTCACAGGAATGTGGGTGAGGAGTTATGTGTTAAAGCATGAGTGACTCAAGGCATCTGACTCAGTCAAAGACCTCCCCAGTAGGTACAAAACTCCAGGAACACTGGGGGCCTAGAGCACCCTCCATGATTTACAGACAGCTGGGCAAGTCCAAGGGTCCCTTCTGGACACCTTGGCTGGCCAAGGTCTTCTCTCCCAATTGCTGTTTATGACTTTAATAATCTTGGGGAGGGATCTTCTGAAATGTTAAAGGTTTTACATTTTCCAGACATGTGAAGTTTATGCTCCAGAGTCTCATGAGTCTCCCTTCTCCTTCCTAGATTCCTAGAGGGAATGCTTCAATTTGTAGGAAATTGCTGCACAACAGATGGTCACGAAAGCTTAATGGAGACGACCAGGCAGGACAAGAAGAGTGAGAAAGAGTCTCTGATGGAGAGATTATGTGAGATGGGCCTTGGTACTCGAAGTATAGGTTGTTAACCACCAATAATATTTGGGAATATCAGGAGGTGAAGAAATATATGTAAACATTCTCTTCTTACCAATGGACATACCTGAGAACTGTAAGTAGTGTTTTAAGAATCCTGAATAATATGGAGGATCCTCAAGGTAAAATTTTATTGATTTTTTTGAGTGTCACCTTAATCAAATTTTATACTTATTATATTAGTTAATATAAAAACAATTTCACCTATCATAATATGCTTTATAAATGACTAAATTGCACAGTTTAACCTGTGGTTTGTGTTCACCCTGGCTTCAATAAACCAGTCTCATCAAATGCACTTTTATCCATTAAAAACAGTCTTTGGAGACCTCATGAAATACAAATGCAAATAATCCTTCTTTGTTCTACCTTTAAATGCACATATTGAGTATTTGAGTTGATGGAGTCCTGCCCCCTTTACTCATTTCAATTAAACTATTTAATTTGACATACAATTAAAGCTACTAATTCAAAGTGTACAAATGGATATGTTTTGGCAACTATGAGCAGCTGTATAACCAAAGGCACAATCAAGGTCTAGAATATTTCCGTCATCTCCACAAGGTTCCCACTGTGCGGTTTTGCAATTTTATCTCTTGCAAAACATTCTATTGCATTTTTAAGTTTTGAAAATTTAAGCTGGAAATATTTTCAAATGTATAAAGAAACAAGGGAGAATGTATAAACAACACAGAGGTATCATTTCTTTTATATATACATCTCAGCCCACTTTCCTATGGATGACACTACTCATAATGAACCAGGTCCTCTTACATCAACTGGCAACTAAGAAAATGTCTCACAGACATAGGTGCTAGACCACCTGATCAAGCCAATTATTTAGTTGAAGTTCTTTCTTTCCTGGTGACTCTAGGTTTATGTCAAGTTGATGGCTAAAGTTAACTATGACACTTACTTGTGTGTTCTCTTTTGTTTATTTTTCATATTTGAGGACAAACTGTCTTACATAAAATATAAATATTTTATAGTTTCTTAAACTAGGGACAATATTTCTATATGTTATCATTACTTTGTTATGTCGAAATTTGAAAACATCACTTTTATCTTCTCCAATTAGAATGTTTTTTAAAGTATTTTTTATTTTGTTTTCTTATGATTTGAGATCACACATTTGTAGTTAGGTAATATCTTTCTCAAAATGGGAAGCCACTCAAATAGGGAAGTATACTACTGTAAAAGTTACTTTTATTTGACAGAGTCAATTGTCATCTCTGAGGCTTATTGCTTCAATCTACTAATCTAGTCCTTGTCCTGGAAGTTTCTCCATATAATTGTATGCAGGCTTAGAATGTTTCCAGCTTTTGAGATTTCCTGCTAAATAAGCTCACACAAAGGGATGAGCCAAAACCTAAGTGGAGACAGTTGCTTCAGTAAATAACACAACCTCAGAGTTCATAGTGTAATCAAACATTCTACAACATAAGATATTCACTTGATCCTTATTGTCAAGGTGGGTGCTTGCCCATGGAATTTTGGCTGGACGAGTTATTGCTTGGCCATTCCAGATTCTATTTACCAAAATTAAATTAAGAGAAGGTAAACTATTTATATAGCTCTATGACTCCGAAGGAAGTAGAAGCAACTATTAAAAGTCTCATAATAATAATAATAATAATAATAATAATAATAATAATAATAATACCAGGGCTTGATGGCTTTAGTACAGAACTCAAGGAGACCTTCAAAGAAGATCTAATACCAATATTCCTCAAACTATTCTACAAAATAGAAAAAGAACACTGCCAAACTCATTCTATGAGGCCACAGTCACCTTGATACCTAAATCACACAGACTCAACAAAGAAAGAAATTTCAGACCAATTTCTCTTGTGAACATTGTAGGCAAAAAATATTCAATAAAATATTCACAAAACAAATACAGGAATATATCAAAAACATCATTCACCATGACCAAATAGACTTTATCCCAGGGATGCAATAATGGTTCAATGTATGAAAATCCATCAACATAATACACCATGTAAACAAACTGAAAGAAAGATCACATGATCATCTTTTTAGATGCTGAAAATTCCTTGGACAACATCCAACTTCCCTTCATATTAAATGTCCTAGGGAGATCAGGGAATCAAGGCAAATACCTAAATATAACAAAAGCAATACACAGCAAATTAATAGCCAATATCAAATGAAAATGTGAGAAACTTAGAGCAATTCTATTAAAATCAGGAACAAGACAAGGCTGCACATTCTCTTCCTATCTATTCAATATAGTACTTGAAGTTCTCGCTAAAGCAGTAACACAACTAAAGGAGATCAGGGTGATACAAATTCAAGAGGAAAAATCTGAATGTATCACTATTTGTAGATGATATAATAGTGTGTCTGTATTTTCTTCTTTTTTTTGATTGGATATTTTCTTTATTTACATTTCAAATGTTTTCCCCTTTTTACATCTCCCTTTTGGAAACCCCCTATCCCATCCCCCTCCTCCTGCCTCTATCCTTTCCTGTCCTCCTGCCCTGGCATTTTCCTACACTGGGGTGTGAATTCTGTACCAGCAGAGAACTAAGTGCTGGCAGGAGTCTGGTATTGTCATTTCTATGGCTCTAGGTTTTCCATTTTGTAAATATTTGTCCTTCCTGACCTGCCTAAAGGCAATCTAGAAATGAATCAGACGTTGTCTTGCTACTGATCAGTTGTACTGAAGATCTGATGGCCAATACCTGGGCAGGAAGTAGGGCGCAGAACTTCCAGGCAGAGAGAGTAATTCAGGGAGACAAAAAGCAGAAGGGGTTTGCAGCCCCACAGGAGGAACAACATTATGAACCACCCAGTACCCCCAGAGCTCCCAGGGACTAAACCACCAACCAAAGAGTACAGATGGAGAGACCCATGGCTCCAGATGTATATGCAGCAGAGGATGGCCTTGTTGGATATCAAAGGGAGGAGAGGCCCTTGGTCCTGAGAAGGCTAGGGGAATGCAGTTTAAGGGAATGCAAGGACAGAGAGGTGGGAGTGGGTGGACTGGTGAGCAGGGGGAGGGAGGATGGATTAGGGGGTTTTCAGGGGGGAAACCAGGAAAGGGGATAACATTTGAAATGTAAATACAGAATATATATAATTAAAAAAAGGAAAACAAAAAGAAGAAATGGCAGAAACCCAAGAGAATGGATAGTTGGAAAAGGGAGCAGAGAGGTAAGGAACTAACCATGTGACCATGGGCTAAGCAGTCAAGTTAGATGAACTAGCAGGGAGCCAGCCCCAGGGCAAGCTTAAGTTTTAAACTGTGCAGAAGACTTTGTGTCATCTTTTATACTACTGGTGTTTCCACGAAAGATATACTGCCAAGCCCCTAAATGTTTCTTTTGATTCTGTTTTCATTGATTATTCTTTTTAGAGAGAAGTTATGACATGATGTCTGTAAAATAATAATTTTATGATCCCACCCCACATTTATCAGGTGGTACTTCCTGTAACCTTCACCCATATATTCATTTTATTTATTATTACTGTAAAAGTCATCTGGTGCTTAAATTGCACTGTATTTTCATGTAGTGACATCATTTTCCAACTGACTTTTATGTCACTGTGGGATACACTTTCACATCATTTTTGAACACTTCCTTATTTTCCAGCTGAATGCCTCAAACTCAGTCTGCCCTTACCTTTTACCCATGTAGACAACCAAGCATTTCTCCAAACAGTTCTTCTTGCTTTAATATAAGATTGCATTTGTATTCCAGTTGTTTGAACTAAACATACCAAGATAGCAATGATATTAATTTAGATATATTACAAGTGTTTAAATATTTGAAGAGTTATTTCTCAAGCATGCTGGTAGAGGGTGAAAAATTTGATATTTTAATTGAAACCTCAACTAGAAGAAGTTATAAACTTTAAGCAAACTCTGACTGTGGAGTTTGGTTCAAAGAAAAATGTCTTTATGATGAAAAGATCTGTTGCCTCATTTTCTTGAGAGAGGATCCAAGCTTATTCTTGGGTTGAGGATAACCCTGAACTTCTTGTTTTCCTGCTTTCTTTCTTTCTGAAAGCTGGGATTATAAACATGTACTATCATATCTGGTTTACGTGATACTCACTTGTTATGGAACTCAAAGTCCTCTAACAGATCTCTATTAACCAAGCTATATTCTCAGACCAACTGTACTTCTTTTTAAAAGATGATCTCTACTTGCTGTTCTTTTAGAGACGTGGTATTTTGTTCCCAGCACCAACACTGTCTGTACAGTTTATAACCACTGTTAACTTCAGCTGAAGGGAATCTTATGTGCTCTTCTGTTTTTTCCAGGCACCCCCATGCATGTAGCATGCAATCACACAGACATACAAATACAAAAATAAAGGTAAGTCTTTGAAAAAGTAATAAAAGATACTCTCCAATCTGCCTCTTGTTTCACTGTTTCCTATGAAATATGAATCAAAAGGAGAAAGGATCATTATGAAATCCTTCCCCTGTCAGGTGTGCATGCATTAGTTAAAGAACACTTTTCAATAGGCCTTTGTGGGTTATGTATTCACAGGGAATCTTGATCCAGTAAACACTGTTATCAGACCAGGTGCCAAGAACACAGCCTCAGTCTATAGATGATGATAGCCAGTACTAGCCAGCAGTGCTACACATCAGTAAGCATCTCTGGTATCTTCTTGGCACTTCCCCAAACATGAAATCATATGGTTTAACCAGGTTTCTTGGAGGCAGCACACCATCTTTATGAGTGTGTCCCTTGGTACCAGCCTTGCAGAATTTAAAATCTGAGTTTCTCTACTACGAGCTCTGTGAATTTTTGTATTTACTTTAGTTTTATCCTCTATTAAATGAGGGTAACAAATATAATTATGTAAATACTCTTATGAGAATTTCACAAAACATGTCTTCATTTTTAGGTATTTGAGTAAATTGTTGTATTATTTTTTCACTGTTGGTTGAATAATTTAGCTTTAGGTTCCTAACATAAAAATGGCTCTAAACCACCGTCTGCATTTCTTTATTAAAATTTTTTTATTATCATTTGATTTTAAGTGTGTGATTGTTTTGTCTATATGTGTTTTTGTATACTACATGTGTGCCTGGTGCACACATTATGGAGGTCAGAAAAAGTGTCTGATCTCCTGGAATTGGAGTTAGAGATGGGTTTTGATGCCTGTGCACAGTAGAAATTGAACCTGTGTCCTTTTGGCACAGTACTTTTATTGCCAAGCCATCTCTCCATTCACAATTATATGATCTCCAACTGATTGAGAAATTTTAACATGTCCTTTACTTTAGAGTTTGGGGTTGGAAAAAATTCAAGGGAATGAAAGACTTGGCAGATGTCACAAGGTCTATTACCTAATAGGTAATTAATGAAATAAACCAGTCTAGAATTGAGTCTCCTTGCTTCTAAGCCTGAGCCAGTTAAACCTTCATGTTGATTCTCTTTGTTTCTAAGGGAGCATTGATGATTCCATGCTGTCAATTTGGGAATAGCTTTTCATGAAACCAATAGTTATGGTTAAAGCAAATAGCATCACAATCAAATCGAGTACTGCCATAGTCAATTTACACACCAAGGCAGATGCACCTCCAGTTCTAAGACTTAGTTTTGTGTAAAAATGCACAGCACGATGTAAAAATCAGACAAACAACCTCTGCTTTTTGACATAGTATTTAATTTTAAGAACTCAACTTTAGTGTTGAAATTAAATAAAGGTTCTATGAGGTGCCATCATCCCACTAGTATTTGCATCAAGTGATCTTATCGCATGAAACCTGAAAGAGATGCTTTATGGGTTAGTGAACTGTCGTATGCACAGAAGTTTAAGTTGAAGCAACAAATGTGTTTGAGCTCTAATATATGCTATAATTTCCTCATGTTGAAGTGATTCTGGATGAGCCATACCCAGGCATCTAGATAAAGTTTCACATTGGTAGGGGTAACCAGCTTTTCCTAAACCTACTTTACTAAGCATAAATTTTACCAAAATATGGATTTACCAAAATATCATATGGATTATAGACTTCCTTGTAGAGTGTTTTACAGGAAATACTATCTCCATAATATGAATTCTCTATGGCAGGGATTTCTGTGTCATATGTGATAATCTAGAAAAATTCAGGAAATGTTGCTGATCTGGGCTGGGCCTTGAAGAAAGGGAATTTTAAGTGTTTCCTTCCTTAGATTTTCTTTTAATGGGTCCTGTGTGTAGATGATTATTCATGCTGAATATACATGTACATCTGGATTAGACATGTCAAGATAAGAACATTAAACATGAAGCCTCATAATAAGGAAATTGAAATACTATTGCTAATGGGTTTTGGTAAGAATTTTTTTCTAGGTAATTATACATGATAAGACTTTGTTGTGTAAGTAGAGCTAAAGTGAAGAGTTTGATAATCCTGTCTCTTGCTTCTAGGTGAAATAATTTGCCCAGATGAGAATGCGAATGTTTCTTTGGCGTTTTTCCCCATTATATATAATATGGATAGTAGGAAGATAATAAAGGAGTTTATATATCCAATCATCACTCTAAATTTCCCATCATTCCTTGCTGCCAAATGTGACTATGTGGCTTGGGTAGCAATGAGATGCAAACTAGAGAATATAGGCATCTTAGGTAAGGATGGTGATTTGGTGTTAATAAGTACAGCAATTTTGTGCCACGTAAATATGTTGAGGATGAAGAGCAGCATGATAGAAAAGTTCTGACTCCCCAATATTAAAAAGTGATCAGCTCTGAATCTGAAGTGGTTGGAGCCTTCTTTCCAGTTAGCATGATTTCTAAGACAGTGTCTACTGTGTACTGTACTTTGCTTCTGAGTATGCAATGTTACCAGTTCTTTCTAAATCATGTAATTCTGAGGCAGCAAAATGATGACCTAATCTGAAGAAGAATGTTGACTGACCTTATTGTCTGGATCCTGACTGTCCTGTTCCAACATCTTTCTTTCTCTCAGGATTACAGTGTTTTGTGACATGTTGCTGGTTTTGTTCTACATTTAGTTTTTCAAATGTTTGGTCGCTTCTTTTTGAGAGCTAGTGAACACCTGTAGAGCCATGTTAATTGATACTGAGTTTATCAAAGCTGTAAAATCTACAGTCTTAGGTTTTCTAAGCCCTAAATATATGTTTGATTTTATTTTTAATAAATTTTTTGAAAAAAGTCTTTCACTAAATTTTCTAGTTTCTAATTTGATACTAGTCAATGCCACTTATTAATTCAATGAATGACTAAATTCTCTACATTTAAATACACACTTTAATGTTTTACAAATTTCATTACTCTCAGGGCTTAAACTATTAACTTTAAATAAAAAAAGGAAACTATATATCATGCCCCTATGGCTGGCTACCAGGTGCTTTTTAAAAGCACCAGGTGTTATTTTAAAAACCAAGAGTATTTTTACTGTTTTCTCATTTACATATTCTTGAGATTGGCGTCTTGGACAGAAATACCATTCTAATGCTCTGATTTGCTTATTCTCAGCGATCCATCCTTTCTGGGTTTGTAAGATCCAACCCAAGCCAGTCTCTCTGCTGTTACACAATACAGGTTTGATGAGTTTCTGGAGAAAGAAGCTGAGACTTATTAACTTCAGAATGACCTTTATTAGGAGGGAAAGCCTCAGGACCACACTTCTCTGTCAAGCCTTGATGCAAGAGAATAATTAACAGTGAAAACCCACCATGTCAAAGACAACTTGACAAGGTCTTGAAAGGAGAGAGAAAGGCCTCAAGATCCAAGAGAGAAGCTTTATTATGCAAGTTACTTAGAGTAAATGATTAAGAGAGATAGCTGCTATACAGCAGGAAGAGGGACTGTAAATGCCCAGAGGGGTGTGTGTGTGTGTGTGTGTGTGTGTGTGTGTGTGTGTGAGAGAGAGAGAGAGAGAGAGAGAGAGAGAGAGAGAGAGAGAGAGAGAGATGCACCACCTGAAACTTTCTATCATCATCAGAGCTTTATTGTTCATATTTTTAGTATTTGAGACTTTCATACAATATATAAGTTTTGGTTTTAAATTCATTTTCTACATTGACTGTCACAGTCTGTTGATTCTTGAGTAACTATGTCTCTATATGTGAGCAAATTCTCATGGGTTAGGTTTGTTTCTTGCAGAATATAGCCCTTATCCTAATAGGTTAACTGTTACATGTATTCTTCATTTAACACAGATTTTCATGCCATGGGTGGATTTTTATAGAAGTTTATCGATGTTTTAGAATTATTTTGGTTATGAAAAGAAAATAGAGATTCTTGAACAAGTTGATTTTAATCCTCATGGTTTAATTCGCTTATTATGAGGAAATTTTAGTGGCAGTATGATTTTCCCTACATTCCCAAGAACTTGCTTTGGTGTAAGCAATTGCGCAGTTTTTTAAGTATAGAATAAAAGCATTGATAACTAAAAATATATTGTAGCTAAGTATATTAAGTGAATCTTCTCACTGTTACTGTTGGTATACATTTAGATTTTAAATAAACGATTTGACATCCTTTGACATCCAGTGTTTGAACTTAAATAACTCAGTAAACAAATATATTTCATACTCTTAGAGGTAAGAAGCATTGATATGAACCAAATGTCCTTAAAACCAAGGATCTGATTAATAGATATTCACCCACCTGAAGAATGATTGTTACCAAGGACCTCATGATCTGTCATTTTGTTATTCCTTTTTCCTGTTTTAGAAAGCAAAGTTGAAGTTCACTAAGAAAAACCTTTAGTCTAGGTTTAACCAGAGAAAATAAGGGATTTAGAGAGAGAGAGAGAGACATTGAAGCAACGTACAATAGTCATGCCTTCAGGTAGACATAGACTTCTCAAGAGAATTACTTACCTTCATTTTAGAATCAGCAACTTGGATAAAAGTATGGGAGAAAATCTAATAAGCTTTATGGTTGTCAAAGCTGGGAGGGATAGAGACTGCTGGATGGCAGAGGTAGGATACCAAAAGGTCTTGACAGGCTGGAACAGTCTGAGATGAAATAACATAATGTAATGTAACAGGGAGAAATGTAATGTTCTGTACTTGGGTCAAAACACAGAAATCTGACAGTGCTTACAGCAGAAGCTAAGCTTCAAAGAAGAATGTGAGAAAATGCTTAGAGCTATTAAATGACAGTCTTATCTTTAGAAACAAATGTTGTGATGTAGATGTCCCCAGAGCTAATTTGGGCTCAGGGGATATGTCAATTGAATAAATAAAATCTAGAATGATGATGGACACAGACCCAAGTTTTAAAAATAATGGTATATTTAGCAGTGTGTGTGCACTGAGAGGCAGATAAACTACAACACAGTCAAGAGACTTAAGTAGAGACTTCAAAATCTACTTCACTACGAGGATTCAGGCCTCTTGATTGAGTGTGTCTGGCCTTGAGAAGAGAAAATAACAAACAGACTAGGGATACAATCTACACTGTAAAATGTCATGTGGTCTATATGGAAAGAGCAATATTAAGCCAATATGGACCCACACACACAGAAAGAAAAATATATTTGAGGCACATATTCTTGTTCATATGTGGATACTAGCTTACATAAAGACATGTACATGTGTCTATATGTAAATAGGTATGTGTGTGTGTGTGTGTGTGTGTGTGTGTGTGTTTATGGATATAACATTACAACTAGAAAGGAGACAAAGAGGGTAATGTTAGGAAATGAAGGGCAGAATATGAAGAAAATGGCACATACTTCATGAGATATTATAAAGGATTTTTATTTGCTTGTTTCAATGGCATCATGTTTTTTTCTTCTTTATAATTGACAATTGAATTCATCTTCCTGGGTATTTCAGGAGCAAGAACAAGTTTGCGATGTATAATTGGTAGTGAAAGGATAAACCCTAAGTGAAGCCCCATTGCATAACAATGGTCATCTTAACTGCACAGAAGGGCACTTTGTGTCTGGGACTGGGCAATTGTTTGATGGCTTCTTTAAACCAACCGTGGGATGACTTTGTGAATCGATTAGAATGAAGTGTTTTTATTGATAAACAAACATGGTAGTGTAGGATCATTTAGTATACCCCAAAGGGGTGAGGGAGAGTGGATAAATGAACTAATAGATTTTTTCAGCATCTCAATATAAGCAAAAATGTTTTAAAAAATGATAACTTTCCTCAGAAGATGCTGTCACCACAGGATAGATTCTCCCAGTAAGGGTACTGACTGAGCCTACAGCATCACAAGCAGAGATATGAATGCCACCTTTTAAAGAACGGCTTGGTGGTATAAGCTGCGATATCTCTTCCAATCTGAAATTCTGAGACGATTTACAAGAAAATCCAAGACAGCAAAAGCATGTAAGATGAATATTTGGATAGACTGCCTTTTTTTTTTCAAAATTGAAAGAAGATTTACATGATATAAACCATATTTAAAATTTGAAATTTAGAATATTATGAAAATTACCTAAAACTTTTCTCTTTTAAAAATGTACATTGAATACCAGTTTAAATGGACGTATGATACACAGGATGACAATGCTCCCCTCAAAATACATAGACTGTCTATCAAAATCACCAATGCCATATAGATATGAGAAACTCCTTTCATGTTATTGGTGAGCAAATCCAAGAGATTCCCCAAACATCATAGGCTATTGCCATTACTTTTGTTTTCTTTTTATAGCTTAAAACAAAGGCCAATTTTTGAAGATAATTAAGACACTTAATAAAGAATACTTGCAGGAATCAAGCTGGAAGAGACCTGAAAGCCTCCTCCCTGATGACTAGTCCATAACATTTGTAGTAAACATTAGGCATTGCAGAAATCCGCAACTGGTCAAAATAGAATAAATGACTCTGTGATACCCAAGTCTAATTGTTACAGCTGTACCTACCTTTATACCTAAAGCTTAGAGAAAATCACAGAATAGAGAGTGACATGATTCTAAGAACCAGAGGGCATCTGCTTTATATACTATCTTCTGGACATTACAGAGAACATGTACCCATGGATTCTCAACACTAGAGCTACTTAACAAGACCTGAGCAATGACAATACTAGTCAACTTCCAGGGTGGACAAGAGAAATTTCATAAGCTTCTACCCCTAGATGAAGAGTTGAAGAAAATTAATGTTGCTAAGAGAAGGGGAGTTTGCTTATTACAGGGATAGTAGATAGATTGTCTGATAGATTATTCAATCTAAGTGGTCAGTGCTAATTACATATTCATATAGTATAGGCAACACCAAATAGAGTCAATAAATACACACACACACACACACACACACACACACACACACACCAACATACCACATAGATATATACACCAGTAGTTATAAAAAAGAGATAATGACTTTAAGAGGAAGTAAGAAGAAGTAGGGGCAAGGGAGAAAGTGGAAATTGTGTAAATACTAAAGTATGAAATCTTCAAAAAATAGGTTAAAAATTGAAATAATTTCTTTATTAAAAAGTAAGGGAGATGTGAGTGGAACAAGTTCATGCAGAGATTAAATGTATCTCGGAGTGTAGTTCACTGGCCTGGGTTCAGTCTTCAACACTGCAAAGCAAAATAAAAATATACTACAGTCACATTGCCTTGCCTAACACTTCAATTGGTCAACACTCGATTTAATGTGAAAGCTATTGAAAGGAAACGAATGTTAGTTTCTCTTTATCTCCAGGTATTTTCATCTTGGTGCTTCTTTGTTTTGAGGCTGTGAATCTATGTGAGCCCCATTATTGCATGAACCTTAAAGAGAGCCCCCAAAATGGGAGTCTTCGTATAAAAGAAGCTGTGGTTAGAAGATATCCTGTTCAAGGTCTTTCAGTGCAAACAGCAGAAGAGGGATGCTCACACCCAAGTATCCATTGAAAACTCCTAGAAAGCCTTTTCTAATGGAGACGGCAGATTCAGTGGGTCAAGAGTGAGACTGTAATGAGATTGTAATGTTAGTGCCGAAATGTCTGGGCTTCACTGTAAACATCACGTTTTTAAAAATATCATAGGCTTCTTAGAATTTCTTTGAGTTCTGCAGGGACTGACTTGAAGACAACTTATTACTGTTCTGGATTTGATAATAAAGTCACATCCTGCTCTGTTGACAGCATTAAACTATCTTCTTCAGTAGTAAAATTCTGTACTCTATGATGATTCAGAATTCCAGATGCCTCTGATGCTACCACACCATGCTTAACTAAAAATGGAACATCTTATGGAGGAGGCAGGAGGATTATTTCTTTCTCTTTAGACAGTTGGGACTAGTTTATATAGACTTAAATATTACCAGAAGAGTATTCTACTAAATTAATCTCCGTACTCCATTTTAGAGTGTAGTCATGAGTTAGATTACTGCTATACTACAAATAAACTCATAGAACAAGACTTTTATATAATCTTCTGTCTCTAAAGTTGTGAGAAGAAAGATTCAGTCTGACACAATTCAAAGCAATGACTGTCCTGAGGTTCCATGAAAGTCTTTCTTTCTTTCTTTCTTTCTTTCTTTCTTTCTTTCTTTCTTTCTCTCTCTCTCTCTCTCTCTCTCTCTCTCTCTCTCCCTCCCTCCCTCCCTCCCTCCCTCCCTCCCTCCCTCCCTCCCTCCCTCCCTCTCTCTCTCTTTCTTTCTTTCTTTCTTTCTTTCTTTCTTTCTTTCTTTCTTACTGAACCTGTAAACTATGGGACATATTTATGGTTTTGATATATGTAAGTTGATTAGTAATACTCAGAGACTCTCAGTAAGTTCATGGAAAAGAACTT
This sequence comes from Apodemus agrarius, assembly GCA_964023405.1. Classification (NCBI taxonomy): domain Eukaryota; kingdom Metazoa; phylum Chordata; class Mammalia; order Rodentia; family Muridae; genus Apodemus; species Apodemus agrarius. The sequence continues at coordinate 64,493,068 of OZ030009.1, read as the reverse complement.
TAAAATCCAGTTCTCTAAGTTAATGCAGACCAAAAGACTCAATCTGATGAGTCAATATGTTAATCAAAAAATTGATTTAAAATTAAATATATTCATATGTTTTATAAAAGAAGCTAGGAATCCAATTTTATACACGAAAAAAAACCTATGAAATCAGTACCTATGAAAAAGTAAATAAATCTGTCAGAAAAATTAAAATATGGACAAAAAGCCTTTAAAAATTATATTGTAGGTATGTCTTAATGCCAGCACATAGATTACACAAGATGGATATGGAGGTCAGGGCAACCTTGGGGAGGTTGGTAATTTTTTCTTAACCTTTAAAAAAGTATTAAATATTTTATTTACAGTTCAAATGCCATCCCCTTTCATGGTTTCCCCTCCAAAAACACCCTATCCTGCTCCCCCATGCCCCTGATCACCAATCCAGCCACTGCCAATTTGATTCCCTGTCCTGGCATTTGCCTACCCTGGGGCATCGGGCCTTCCTCCAATTGATGTCCGACTAGGCCATCCTCTGCTACCTACACTGCTAGAGCCATGGGTTCCATCAAAGTATTTCTAAGATGGCTAGAAACGTTCTACATTCCAGTCTGGGTTCTAAGATGGAAGGAAGCTAAGTGTATCTTGATGAGGAATTTGAAGCTTAAAAAGGGAAACAGAGCAAGTATAGTATTTCAACACATTCATTTTTGCCTAAAATAGAGGATTCTAAAATCATATACATTCACTAATCAAAATTATTTACATGCCTTCGTTTATATAAGAAATTATAACAACTGTTTGGCTTGAAAGTAAATCTTTCTTTTTTTTCAACTTATCAAACTATATATACAGATGTTTCTGTTTTAAATTTCACCTTTTAGCTTGTTTTTGTTTGTTTAGTTTGGTTTAGGATCTGAAACTTTTATCTTCTGCCCAACCTTCTCAGTTTGGGGATTAAATTTATTATAAATAATTAAATTTATAACAAAACAATGCTTCATATACAACGTGCATGTCAGAGGCAAATAAACTAATCAGGATTCATATCTACTATAAGAACACATTAGCTATGACAAGAAAATGGAGGATCCAAATGGTATTATTTTCATTTGTTGTGAGTCCCTTTTCATGCTACTGATTCCTAAATAAATTATATTTATAACATGCAGGGGATAATGAGAAGAGAAAATTAGGAATAAATAGAAAAGAGAATGGTAGCTCTTTATTTGAAATGTGCCATGATTTCTTAGAAGCTGGGCCATGTAAGTCCATTGTGTGTTTTAAAGAGCTGCTAATATGTCTGGAGGACAAGATATGGAATATTCACCCACAGAGGCATAAAGCTATGGACTTACATGCTTCATATCCAGGAAATATTGTTATACAATAAAATGGAGTCAAGGGTATGAGGAGAGGTAGAATGTGAGGATGAGGATGTAAAAAGAGGCCAGGAAAAAGAAGGTGTCTTTGGTCAGACTGGATTGCCACAATGTACTAGTTCGATGACTCTGAGTGTAGTCAAGACAGCCAGTGAGTCACAAGTGTCTAGGTCCCCTTCCAAAAGGGGGAGGGAAGAAAAGCAAAACTTTAGATTTTATGTGACAGACCCAAAAGACAGTGTGTGCCCTCTCTGTGATGGTCAATTTTCATCCAGAATTTCTCATCCCTTATTCTTTCTGGTAATTAAATTTCCAGAGCTTCAGTAGGCTGTGGGGCTGTCTACTGAATGTTATATTTCATGACCTTGAATGTGGGTGTAGACTGAATAACAGTTAACTCTGCATATGTTTCCTTTCCGCAGAGGTGACGTCATAGCTTGAAGTACTCAGAACCCCAGAGATTGGGTTTGTCATTTCACTTTTGTTCCTTTCCCCTTTGATCAGTCATTCTTTGACACCCTTTCTTCCTTCTCCCTTCTGTCCTTACAGAAAACTATTTATAAGGAAAATATGAGCAGAGATAATAGGCAAACCACCAACACTTGTCCTCCTGAGTAATGGGCTGTCTGAGGTTATCACCAACAGAGCCACCTTCATGAGACTATACCATAGATACTCCAAAGGCTATTTGCTTGTTCCAGGTTCCCTTTTTGTTTACTTACTTAGTTCCAAGAATCTGGAGATTGAACCTCCAACAAAATAAAAACATCTAAATGTATTATTAATTCTCACATGGATCATCTTATTTGTTGTTCATGTGCAAGAGCTTGGATTTTTGTAATGAGAGCCATTCTTTATATTAAAAGTCGATGATTTAAAAAGTCTTCTGTTTTCAGCATTTGTTGACTAAGTAAAATCTTATATTGTTCTCGGATTTATTTCAGCATATTATATCTTTATTAATTATCTGCATTGCTAGGCTTATTGCAGATTGTTTCAATTCTGGATATTTAAATTTAAAACAATACTCTATTAATTGAGAAAACAGGTGAGCTTGACCAGGCCAGCATCCTGGCATATACTGTCTGTGATGCCTGAGTTTGCCACAGAGGGGCATTACTAGACTTCTTTTTCCTGTAAGTCCTTTCAAAAGCAAGGAGAGGAACTCCCCAGAAACTTATTTCTCATCAGCTTTAAAGGGGGAAACCATATACTAACATAAAACAGAGGTTTTCAGAGCCAGTGGGCACTTACAAATTGTATGTGATTTTTAAGCTAGAGAAATATTTTCCCGAGTAAATGATTTCAGGAAGGGCAATCTTTTACATCTCAAGACAGAAGCAGTTGTTTCCTTTCCAGTGACTTGAAATTTCTTTATGTAAACTACATCACAATTTCACAAAAAGCTATGACCCTTATTTCAGTAGAACCCTGGATCAATAGGAATTGTGGAAACAATGCATCTCATTGGCTGGCGCTGCTCCTGGAAGCAAATTCACCTTTCATCAGAGTACAGGCAGAGGAGTAATAGCTTGAAAATGTGGTTTCTGTTCCTCTGTAGTCACTGGCTTTTCCTCCTCTCATCTTCCCAGCTAGCATGTACCCTTGATGCCTCTGTACTTAGCACACTAAGCAGGTTTCAGAAGAGGGAAAGAAACCAGGCAGAAGATGAAGAATCTGCATGCAAATGAGATATTTCTGTGGTACTTCTAGTACTTGCTGCACAAACTTGACATATCCCAAAAGCAGGAAATGAAAAGGATTTTGCTGCTTATGTTGAATCTGAGTTTAAATAGGCTAGTAAGACTCTCTCTCTCTCTCTCTCTCTCTCTCTCTCTCTCTCTCTCTCTCAATCTCTCTCTCTCTCTCTCTCAATCTCTCTCTCTCTCTCTCTCTCTCACAACACACACACATACACACACACACACACACACACACACACACACAACTTTTGAGTACAGCATAATTTAAAAGTGCCAAAAATGACTTCTAATATTTCCTTTAGTTACAGAAACATCAGCAGAGCTATGGGGTTTTCACTACAGTCTCTGTGAAAGGAACACCAGAGCAGAAGTCACTACAGTGTAGTTAAACCATAAGTCCAATTAAAATTAGCGCGTGTCTTCTTTCCCCCCAATTTCATTGGGTTAATCATGTTGCAATATTTTTAGTCCCCTCTTCTAGTCCCAGAGTGAATGAGCAGTTGATTATACATTCAGGTTCAGTTTGGGGGAGCTAGTTAATTTTATTTCATGACCTTAAATTAACTATTATGCTTCAAAGATATTGAAATATTGTCATGTCAATTGCTATTTAAAATTCATGAGGATTACAATTTCTTCTTGCCTCACTTGTTTTGTTCCCTCATTTTTGAAATGTCCTGTCACTCCTTCATCTTCCAGCTGTTGGACATCATTTTTCTTCTAAAAGTTTCTTCCTGCTTGGGTGGGTTACCATCGCTACTATGTGCACTTAGAAAAAGCTGCAAAAAATTGCCAAGATCCCTTGCCAAGTCTCCTTTCTTTTTGTAGTGTGCCTTCACAGATGTTCATACTTCATTAGTATCTGGTACCATCGTAAAGCAAAAACTCGGGAAATTACAGAAACCATTGTTTTTTATTTTGATATTGTGATCCTGAATAATCTCAAAGAGATCAGTTCTCTGGGCTCCCCTGGAAACTCAGTGCTCATCAAAGACACTGTAAAGGGTTATTCCCCAAAATGGGGTTAAAAAACTCACCCACAACATGACTGTATTCCAGGAGCTCTTGGACCTTTCAGTACCTAATTCTGGACACAAGTTTTTCAGCATAGAGACCCTATCTTCCTTTTCACAGGCCCAGTTCCCTGAATACCCACTGTCAGTTTATCCTTTGGTTACTCTGAAATTCATGGTCTAATTGACTAGTTCCTTGGTCCATCTGGACTGACATATTTATAGTTTTATCATACATAACCACATTTTGATCTATTCAGGCACAGAATCTTGACTTCTGTGGTTTTTCTTTCACATTTTTCACTTCCAACAAACAAGAGATTTTATTTTCTAGTTTGTACTATTATTTTTTTAACATATGTCAATATTGTTTTGGATTTATGATTGATGATAGAATTTATATCTAGGTCCATATTCTTGTTTAGTATCCCATTGCTTCTACTAGGCCAGTGTCACGAAACACTAGCAATTTTCACTGAAAAACCAAACAATTAGTATTGGAAACAATGATGTCTTTCCTGTTTTCCTCTGACCTGTTTTATATATACTACAAAAGGCATTAATAGTTTCCATTTACGGGATGCCAACTAAATATCAGAAACTACATGGAAAGCATGTATCTAATTCTCCATTCAATCTTATGAACTTCATTGTGTGGTTGATGTTATTGAAAGTTTTATATCTAGTAAAGCAACTCAGGTTTGAGTTGTCGGGGGACTATTTATTTAACTTCAAATCATACATGATTTTTACTTTTCTTTGCTGCTACAGGAACAAGAAAATCAGTAGCCAATAAGATTACAGTCTTATGGAGTGAGGCAACCAAACATTTCACCAGATGGAAAGCAACCTTAAATGTATACTAATAAAAACAGTTTCAAAGGGCAGAGAAGGTAAAAGGAGGGAGGCAGAGCAGTGCAGAGAGCATGCTCATGGTGGTAATTTCTGAGCAGTTATACTGGAGCTGGTCCTTGAAAAGAAAGATAAAATTCGTGAAGCTGAAACTCAAGTTTGCTTTGTTTTTTTTTAAAAATAGGTTTTCTGCATTAATGATTTTAGTTATTAGCATTATTCTTATAGACTTCTTAATACCATTTTAAATCTAGAAGTTTTTGTCTCCATGCATATATAACCTTTAATTCATACTCCTTATTATGTAACACCTAATGCCTCAAAGAGAAGCTGTTTATAACAGCAAGTTATAAGACAGATGGACTCACACAATCACTTTCATGACCTTAAATTAACTATTATGATAATAGTTTGTACTTTGGACAAAAAAAGCCATATTTTCTGGTTAGATCCATTATACAGATACACAAGGCTAAATGACAAATGAGATAGGATGATTAGAAATACATTGTAAAAGAATATGATGAAGTATAATATTTGCTATGCTAAACTACTAAGTTTACCCTTTTTCTTAAAGAAGCCAACTAGAGAGCGTGATCATGGAAATACACATGAAGTCCAAAGAGCCAGATCACTAATGATGTGTAAGTATTGTGGGATGGGGCTGGGAGGTAGCCAGATTAGTAGAGAAAATAAAGGTAGATCATTTATCTCCTCAGCCATTGAGGTAATATTTTAAATAAATATTGTTTTTTCTGTGTGATTGTTGGGGAATAGTATACAATAAAGAAATATGCCCACTGGTATAGTTAGTTGTTTTTTTATTTATATTAAGAATATCTTATTTACAAATTTCTATTTATTTTTGCTCAAGCTAAATTCTCTATTACTCTAATACTAATCCATAGTCTTTCTCAGCCTAATTTATGCCATTCTTATATTTATTAATGAACATCTTAGTAGATTCTATATTGTCTTTTTTCATTTATTTACCCAAAGACATGAAGGTAAATGAATGACTTCTGCAGCTGGTAATCTATCGTAGAGTGGGGCTGGTCTAGTGGAGAGAAATGACTTCTATGGCAACATAGTACCACTTGAACTTTAAAAATTCAACTGGAAGAATGAGTTATTTTTAAAAAAATCCTCATCCTCTTCAAGAAAATTTCTCTTTGAAGCAGATCAAGACCACTACAGAAAACCATAACTGATAAAAATGGAAAATTGTGGAGCCTAGTTTCAATGAATAAATCTACAGGACACTTCCACATGGGAAGCTCAGGACAGAAGAGGTACAGAAAGATTGCAAAAGGCAGATGCGCAGGGAGTTTGCTGTGAGACTGTGTCTCCTCCTAATGTCAGAAGTTACACCCATACAATCTCATGAATGTTTCTGCTTAAACATGAGCTGAACAGGACAACAGCAATAGACAAGCCAACGTAGACAGGGAAAAGCCAATGAGGTCTCAATCCCACACACATAGTTAGAGTCCACTAAAACAATACCAAGAGTATAAGAGATATTTCTCCCTAAGTAAAAGTATACCAACTTGTTATTTATATCAAATAGTCAATCCTGAAAACGTACATAGAATTAACAGTGTACAGACTGAAGAGATAATATTTAGGTGTGTGTGTGTGTGTCTGTCTGTCTGTGTGTGTTTAACAATAATCATTTAAAAAAAAGGCCATGAATCTGAAAGAGACCAAGGAGGCATATATAGGATATAGGGGTGGGTATGGAGGGAGGAATGGGGGGGGAGAAAGGTTGTATTTATATTATAAACTCAATAACTGCATCCTCATAGAGGCAGGGGGAGGGGAGGGGAGGGAATGGGGTGTTTATGGAGGGGAAACTGTGAAGGTGGCTAACATTTGAAATATAAATAAATAAAATAGCCAATACAAAGTCTTCTAATCAGCATTTTAAACCTTTATTTACAAAGTTTCAATGCAGAAATACATGAAACATGAAAATCCAAGGCATTCTATTACTTCCAAAATTATCAGTTCCATCAATGGATTAAAATATTGGTGAACTATATAAAATCTTAAGCAACAATTAAAATGTTTAGTGAAGTCAAGGAGGATACAAATAAATTCTTAAACTAGTTAAAAAGAAGACAAATAAAGAAGTAAATTCAGGATATAAAAGAGGAATTCAATAAAGAGAAATACTAAATATTTATAATATTTAAATATTAAAATTGAAACTAAAAATTGTGATTGCTATTCTTTGCTTCAGCTTGACTACATCTGGAATTATCTAAACCCAAATGGCTGGGTATACCTGTATGGGGGGGTTTATTAATTAAATCAATCGCAGTAGGAAGAACTACCTTTAATCTGGATCTTTGACTTGGGGAAAATCTACTTTTAATCTAGGCTAAAGTGTCTGGTGGCAACTTAGACATGGGAGAGGAAAGATCTTGGTTCTTTCCCTCTTTCTCTCACTCTTGATGGCAAGTCCATTCCTTCAATGGCATTAGAATATACTTCTTTGGGATTCTAGTTTATGCTGATGACTGCCTTAGAGCTAGTCTTGAAGACTGATCGACTACTGCATTCTTGGATTTTCCTTTTGTAGACAGCCATTGTTGAACTAGCTGGACTGCTGGAATATAATCACACACACACACACACACACACACACACACACGTGTGTGTGTGTGTGTGTGTGTGTGTGTGTGTGTGTGTGTGTGTGTTCTGTTACCCTAGAGAATACAAAAATGAAAAGCTGAAAAAAAGCAATGGACAGCTTCATCTTAAAACAGATAAAATGGAAGACAGTATCAATCATCAGTCAATCAGTCAGTCAAGTCTTGAACAGAGGTAGTTGAATCAGAACATTCAGGTGCTAACATAGACAAAAAAATGTATGAGCCAAATACATACTGTTTGGCAAAGCATGAAGTGGTCGAACTTATGAATCATGGACATAGAAGAAGGAATTACAAGCTTAATACTTTCACACTAAAATTGGGAACAAGGCAAAGATGTTCACTTTTTTCCACTTTTAGTCAATTCAGGGGTTTATGTTTCAACTGGAACAAGAAGGAAAGAGAGATAAAAAGGGATGCGAATGGGAAAGGAAGTGCCAAAATACACTTGTTTGCTGATGACATTATTCTATATATGAGATGCTAAATACTCCACTAGAAAAGTCTAAGAACTGATGAACACTTTCAAATGAGTATGTGGATACAAAGCTAACAAAGAGAGAAGAGTAGTCTTCCTACATAGTAAAGGTAAACATGTTTAGAAAGAAATCAAGAAAACAATCCTATCACAATTGCATCAAAACTACATTGGAACAAAACCACCTAAGTAAGTGAAAGAATTTAGAGTGGAACTCCTCATCATTAAAAAAAGAAATAGATACTCAAAACAAAACAAAACAAAACAAAACAAAACAAAACAAAACAAAACAAAACATCCCCACTTCCCACTATCATGCATCAGCAGTAGAATTATTGTTGTGGAAAAATTACTGATTCGATGTCATATCCATTACAATTCTAATTCCTAGACCTAAAAAGCAAACAGGTCTACATTTACATGGAAACACAGAAGATCCTAAATAGTCAAAATAATCCTGAGCAAAATGTAAATATGACTGTGTGATTTTAACTTGTACCACAGAACCTTAGTAACTAAAGAAATATAGTTATCTTATGAAAAGAAACCCTTGAATAGAAACAGAAATAGGAAAGAAACAATGGAATATAATACAGGAAGGCCATGAGGAAGGCCAAAATAACCTCGAGAGAGAAAAAAAATGAACAAATAAAAAACAAAAGGGAAGTTGTTTCAATTCCTGATGTAAAGTTATACAACAGAGACATGATGTTAGTGATGTCACACAGACACAAGCATCATTGGGCCAGAACAGAAGATACAGGTATTAATTCGTGAAGCTATTTCCACCTGGGGCTTGACAAAATTGCAGAAAATGGAAATTAGAGAAAAGATAAAAAATGTCCAAGATATGCTGAGAAATAGGTGAGAACAAGAATTCTGAAGTGAAGAATACAACTAAAAATGAAATATCCCCTATGGTCTCTGGCATGATAACACTTGGTGCCCAGCTGGTGACCATGTTTTGGGAGGTTTAGGAAGTATGTCCTTGGTGGAGAAAGTATATCACAGATGGTGGGGTTTGAGTGCTTAGAAATTTGTGCCATTTTGACTTTACTTTTCTGTTCCTTGCTTGTGAATTGAGATGTGAGCTCTTGGCTGTCCCTGCTGCCATGCCTGCTGCTTGCTGCTATGCCTCCCTGCTGCAGTGGTGATGGGCTCTTATTCCATATATCTGCAAGCACAAGGTGGACCCTTCCTTCTCTAAGTTCCTTGGTCATGGGGTTTTATCACAGCAATAGAAAAGCAACGAATGCAGAACAGAAAACCTCAAGGGATTTCCCCTGAAAGCCAACAGACTGCAAGGTGCTGAGCCGACTTTGGGATATGGTGTATATGCAAGATAACTTGAGAGAGGAATAAGAAGTAGAGAGTATATGGTTATATTTTATTTATAAGTGGAGCCTGGATTATATGACTGGCTACCTGAAAATAGATTGGAATTTAACTTTGAAATTGAGAGAGAGAGAGAGAGAGAGAGAGAGAGAGAGAGAGAGAGAGAGACTACAGAGACCCAAAGTATAGAAGAGAGGAAAAAGTTTAGGATTGAGCCTCTCAATTTTAAACAACAATAAAGCAGGAGTATATATATTCAGTAGCAGAAATCTTCTGACAGTCTGAGACAGCTAGCATGGATTTATTGAACAGAGCTCTCAAATCTGTGGCTGTTTAGGACATTTTGTAGGGTAGATATATTAAAGCCACTTCAGATGTGATTTAATTTACATCCTTTAGCAGCTTAAGAGTTGAGCTGCCTCTACATCTAGCAGAGCTAGGATTTTGAACATAGATACGGCCAAATGCTCCACGGATGCCTAGCCAAAGGTTTCACCTTAATTATGAGTGGGGTAATCACTTAAAGAGCCACCTAATTTTCACATATCTCGGGCCATTTTATATGTTCTTTTCTTCCTCCAAGAAATCATATACTCTGAAATATAGCTGGATGTTTCCTATCTTCGAAACTTTCCTTGTAATTTTTCTCAGTTGCTAATTCTATCGGGAGCATTCAATGTGAGTGCATACTTTTAATTTTTATATATTGCAGCAACTTTTGCTTGAAGAACTCAAGACACTACACACATTTTGCCTCAATTATCTGGTTCTAAACTTGCACTTGTAACTAATCCTCTCATTCTGTTCTCTGGCTTTCAGATGCTTGCTATTCTCTTCCCAACTGCAATTTCCTTATGAATCCCATTGCCTTGAAAATTTCCAAGACCGTTTAACAAGAGTGCCATATTTAGCTTCTAAATGTGTCTAATTCTCCTATACAAGATTGTTCTCTTTTCACCTGGCGTCAAGGGACTGACTCAAAATAACTATCCTTTTGTTACAAAGAAAGAAGAGCAAACCAAAGAAATCCAGTAAAATGGAGGCTTCACAATCACTTTAAAAGGAATAGTCACAGAATATCTGAACTCCAGCAGCTTTCCTGGAGGCAGGTTTGCGGCCTTCTGTTTGCTCTTTGGGAGTTTCAGGTTGAAGAGCTGATTTGATTTATGATGTCACATTGTATGAAAAGTGAAAGAGGTTAAATACCAGGCTTCACATTTAGATTAGAGTCTTAGAGACCAAAGCCATTATGCGGCTTATTTTTAGTATTCAATGTCACATAGCTTTTAATTTAACAACCAAGACAGCACTTATCATGGATTTTGACTCTTGTGGCCATTGTACCACCCTTACTAGATTTTATAGTTCTATTGTTAGAACTTTATAAGACATCCACCAGGTGAGAAATATTAATTATGGAAAACTATACTCATTTTATAACTTCAACATTGTAACTCATACAAATAACCTTAACATTCCCGTGTGATAATTTACACCCAGGCACTGATCCTGAAGAAACTTATTTCATAATCTCTCAGTTATACTTAGTTTCTAGTGGGTTGATTCAAGTAACAGCATCTCAATTCAACAACTCTTAAGTTATTACTATTTCATCTTTGACTTATAGAAGTTGCTCTCTGTAGACATGGATGACGAAGCATCCTGGGGTTTGAAAGTCCCTCTGCTGACCCTTTTTACTGAGATGCTAAAGAAGAGGAGAAAGATGCGGGAGCAGGAGGAGGTGCTGTACAGAAAGCAAATGTGTGGTCTCGAAATGCTGATTTTGAGATGATTAATAGAAATCAAAGAAGGTATGCAATTTCCACTAAGTACTTGAGTCTGGGGTTTAAGGAAGACTTCAAGATTAAGGATTTAGAGTTTATCAGCCTAAACTGAGTAATCATTATCTAAAATTCTTGGGATCATGAGTGGTTTAGATTTAGTGGCTATAGTTTTTATAATATTTAAAAATACACAGTGAGGAAATGCTTAGGTGCAAATAAGAACATAAAATTAGTTTCATATGTTCTATCTATCTATCTATCTATCTATCTATCTGTCTATCTATCATCTCTCATCCATCTCCCAATGGTAATTTATTATATTTAAAAATATTTTCATGCATGAACCAAAGTTTTGTAGAACACAATTTTCCACTTGTACAAAAATGAAATTTTAACACATTGGACTTCAGGTTTTGGCATTGGGCATTTTCCTTCTTAATGCATATCTATGGGATGTGTTGTAAAGGCACATGGTAGCTAGCACATGCGCTGAAGTTGCTGATTCTGGTCTGTATCTTTACATTGTCCAGCTGTTACTTTGTTGCTGATCTATAAAAGGCCATTAAGTAAGTATTATTACCTTGTTACTTATAAACTTCCTAAAAACAATCTGTCTCCTTGAACATTGTAGAAATCTGTTACATATGGGTATATTGAATAATATTTTTAAAATGTTAAAATATTTTATATTTTCTTTCAAAAATTTTTACTTTATTGTTAGAAAGGAAGTACAAAGCAGAATAAGTACTTTTGTTTAAAATATGAGAAATTATATTTACTTATATTACTAGACAAAAAGGAAACAACTTTTTAACTTATATCTTGTCATATGGAGTAATGTTGCCTCTTAAAAATAGATTTATTCGATCTTTAAAAACATAAGATTATTCTAACAAAAAACTATTTGAAGAATTACTGTTGTACATACTTGGAGAAAATTGATAATAAACCTATCATACATTCCATAATGGTCAATTTATCAATTGATGTTGAAATAAGCCATTGTTTTCTTAGAAAGCAAGGATGGCTTGTGTCTCCAGAGTAACCAGGAAAGAATAAGATAAATGGAAACTTGAACCATGTAAGTATTGACATCTTGTATGAGAACCGCTGTCATTTTAGATGTTCCATAAATATGATCCCCAAATCCTGTGAAAAGAGTTTTATTTTTAAATGTCATGATCTGAAATTTAAAATGCCATCAATACAAATATTGAGTCATCAGGGAATTGATCCCACACTTATGAATTTTTGTTGGCTTTGGCAGGTGGTTTTCAATTTGATAATTTTAACCTTAAGGCAGTTGACAGTAACTTAGTTGCCACATGCACTAAGGTACTTCTGCTTTCATCTCTTTGTCCAGATGTGTTTCTCTGTGTGGGTCAGAATTTAAATGCATCACGAAGTGGGATATCTTTTGTTGCATACCTTGCCTCACACAATAAAATTGAAGCTGCTTCTATGTACAAAATGGGTGAATGGCTATTAGTCAGATAACTATCCCTTTTTGATGCAATAAATTTTATTAATAAGTAATAAATGCCAATAACAATAGTAGATGCTATCTATTTGTTATGAATGGTTTATTTATTAAGCCATTCAAGCTACACAATAGGAGAATAAAGCTATTATTGCTAACCTTTTCATAGGTAACAAAACTGTATAGAATGAATAAGTAATCTGAGGAAATGCCAGTCAAGGGATGATGATGATGGGAGGTAGGAGAATTTTAACCTAAGCTTGTTACAATGCACCACATGGTACATTTGGTTTTCTGTTTTTCTTCGTATGGGTTACAACGTGTATGATGGTGATCAAGTGAAATTATGACTAGAAAATATTACCTCAGCTCAGCATGTCCTGAAGTTCTTGAGACTTGCATGTAAAATTAAGAGACATTTTAAGGAATGGATACCTTTTGGCATTGAATTTTTAGTTTTGAAATTCTCTCTTGATCTTCAGTGTTTATTTCTCATCATGTCTTTCCCCTTTTCTCTCTTTCTCCTTCTTCTCCCACCTCCCACCCCCCGCAAGCTGTCATGGAAACATTTCATTTTATCACCAATACTTTCTGTTCAGAGAATATCAGTCCTTGTGGAGGCTCACAGACAGACTAAGAGACTCCCCTAAACCTTTTGAAGACTTGTATATTTCTGCTGATCATTAATGCATGCTTTGTAGCTCATACTGTCCCAGGCAAGGAAGCATATGAAAATCAATACAAGCATGCAGTTAGTTAATCCGCTGACACCCCAGATTCATTCACACTGACATTTTCACATGGGATGAAGTACATAGGATCTGATACTGTCCACAGATCTGTGATTTTTTTTTAAATACAGCTTTAACTGATTGGGCATTTAAAAAAGAGTTCAGTCCTACCTCATCTCCAATTGTTGTAATTATATCAGAAACCATTTATGAATTGCTTCTTCAAGAAAGGTGCTTAACCTCTCAGATCAGTTCTCCCAAGGAAACACTAGGTTCATAAGGAATTGAGTGTCATCACAAGATCACAGCAGACTGCCCTCCTCATTTGCTCTTTGCTGCTACGTTGCACTGGAACTGGTGGCATCCAGCTCCTTCAATAAATCTAGGCTTCTTTTGGTGTTCTTGTCTCTGGCAATTCTGATTATTGCACTTGAAGTGCTCATTGGAATAGCTTCTTGACTTTAGGCACAGAGATTTTTCTTAAATCTTTCTCCTTTGCACACACACACACACACACACACACACACACACACAGAGAGAGAGAGAGAGAGAGAGAGAGAGAGAGAGAGAGGGAGAGAGAGAGAGAGAGAGAGAGAGAGAGAGAGGGAGGGAAGGAGGGAGAGAGAGAGAGAGAGAGAGAGGTTGATATCTTTTTTAGCTTATGAAAACAGTTCAATTTTTTTCTTTTTTTTGATTTTTTTTAGATATTTTCTTTATTTACATTTCAAATGTTATCCCCTTTCTCTTGATATCTTAAAAATAAGTCAATGAGAGGCAGAAAGACTCCTTTACCTTTGTCTGACGTGATGTTTTACATTGATTTGCCTGTCTGAAATATTGATAGAATTGCCTTGAGATACATCTCTGGGCATGTGTTTGAGATGTTCTGGATTAGATTAATTGAAAGGAGGATCCTCACACAATAGAAAGCAGAAACCACCCTTAGTCATCATCCTTCCCTTGCTTCCTGACTGTGGGGGCAATGGCCAGCTCTTTCCCGTGCATGCTGCCTTACAATGCCTGCCATGCAGGGCTATATCCACTGGAACTGTGCACTAACACAGCCCTTTCCTGTCCTACGCTGCTTCTATCGGATATCTTATCACACAATAAGAAAAGACTAACAGGTCTTTCTACACATGTGGCACCTCCTTAATATCAAGACCTACTTTCTTTTCACTGTCACATCTGAATTTAACATTCTCAGCTTCTCCCAGAAGTGCCAAGATATTTTTGAAATTGTAACCCCCTCTGACATCTGTTACTCCAAATTTCTCAGGAATTAAGAGAGTGACAATTTCTTTCTTGTCTCTTACTCCCTGGGCTACTTCTATATAAACTGTGCAGTATATCAATTTCCTCTTAAATAGCATCAACATTTCATACCAATTTTGCCATGAAATCATATTTTGTGTAAAGAAAGCTCAGTGTTAACTAGTCTAGGTTCTTTGGTCTCAACGATGTTAATGAATTCAGTCTGAACAGATGATTTGCTTTCTGGCTTTAAGGGAAGAAGCATTTACATGGAAATACACACACATATTCAGGGGGGCACATGCACATACAAACACACAGACAGACAGACAGACAGACAGACACAGACACACACACACACACACACACACACACACACACACTGTAGGTATCCAAATGTTTTCAGGAAGGATGTATATAGAGTAACCATACTGCTTTAGTGGCACTGGAGCTGTGTAACAGCTCTGTCAATAGAACTGTATAATCCATAATGAACAAGCTCTGGTGAGATTTGCTGGTGTC
This sequence comes from Apodemus agrarius, assembly GCA_964023405.1. Lineage (NCBI taxonomy): Eukaryota > Metazoa > Chordata > Mammalia > Rodentia > Muridae > Apodemus > Apodemus agrarius. The sequence goes on along the minus strand of OZ030009.1, from coordinate 64,477,892 downwards.
ATCATGTGGTGCTATGGAGCATGTGGAAATTGAATTCAATTTGGCCACAGGTATGGTGTGAATGCAAATAGAAAGGAAAGGAGCCACAGTATTGTATATGTTTCCTGAGCACGTCTGACTGTAATTTTAAATGCTCTGAAAGGGTACATTTATACAGAGAGGTATAAAAACTTAACCATTATGTGGTTTTACTTCATTCTTCAAAAACAACATCTACGAACACAAAATTAAGACATCAGAGGAAGGGTGCTAAGGAAGACCTTTTGGTACTGTTAGTGGTTTGTTTTACTGTTGTTTAGAAATATTTTCAGATTACCCAGTGAATTTGCTCTGCTGTGCTTAATAGACAAACAGGGCAGCAAGTGTCAAAGAGGTTCTCAGGGGAGAGGGAAAGTTAAAAGTAGAAAAATATGTAATTCCAAATAACTGGCTTTCTAGTCTGAAAATCTCAGAAAAGAATATTCTTACTCTGCTAGAAACAGACATTCTTGCCTAAACTTGGAATATGCTACTATTTCTAGAGGGTTTGCTGCATTTCACTGAGTCTGTTGTCAATAACCACCAGTTTAAAGAACATCCCTTTCCTTCCCCTTTCCATTAAATTTGGTTCCAATCTTGGAACCAAAAAAAAATTTGCAGCATTATATTTATGCATGAACCATGCCCTGGACAATGTATTTTTCAAATATTTTCCATGTAGTATTTGTTTGTGTCCATTTATGCTGTTTACTCTGCTACCTAAAAGATTGTAAATTATTTCTGTTCATTTATTAGTGCACAACTTGACTTATCAGTCAGGGAATTTACAAACTCTATTGTGCTTGCGGACTTCTTCAGTCCATTAAAATGAGATACTTCCATACTGACGTAAATACTTTGGGTTCATGTCATTGTGAATTTTCAGCATTTATGTCTCACAGCCCTTTCCTTGCTTCATACACCAGTGTTTTAATCTTTTACAGTTGTTTTGCTTCCTTTACATTTTAAAAATACAATAATAGGATTTACTTTTTAAATGCTCTTCAAGTATCCTGTGACTTTGCCATGCGAACTGCTCTTTCCAAATTTCCCTGTTGATGATTATAACATTGGAGAATATATAGGCCTATTTTTCCTTCAATATCTGTGAGCATATTTTAAGTGTTCTTATTTTAGTTACTTTCTGTCCACTGCATTTGCTAGGATTTCCAGTGTGCTACAAAAGAGAAACAATGTTGATAAATATATCTGCACTTTCCTTATTCTTTGGGGGAAACAGAGTTGCACCAGTAACTGTGCTGTTAACCAACTCTTTGTATATATTGTTGGGATTAAGATTCTAGAATTCCTTGGAGGAATATTTTCTCTACTCTCACTGGAAATGTTGGTGTGTATTGTCACTTTCAAATCTTATCCCTCAGGTGTGTGTGTGTGTGTGTGTGTGTGTGTGTGTGTGAGTGTGTGTGTGTGAGAGAGAGAGAGAGAGAGAGAGAGAGAGAGAGAGAGAAAGAGAGAGAGACAGAGACAGAGAAAGAGAAAGAGAGAGAGAGATAGGTTAGTTGTGTTGTCCTTTTATCATTTATGTACCATAACATGTCTCAAATCATATCTCACCAAATCTTGAAATATCTATTTTTGTTTGTTTTCTGGAAGCAATTGCACTTAATTATTGTATGTTTCTTTAAAAATTTAATGTGTTCTATTAGTAATCATATCTGGTTTTAGAACACTTCCTCCCTCAGATATGTTTACCTACAATTGTATCTCTCTAGAATTGTTTTTGTTACTTATTTCCTTTTACCTACTAGTTCTTGGTAAGCTATGTTTCAAAGATCTGATTCACTTAATAAAAATTATTCAATTCATGTTATAAGTTTGTTTTTAGTACCATCTTTTTATATTTTCAGTGTGTGTAGGCTTTGTAATGATAATAATTTGTTTATTTTTGGTAGGGTTTTGGGGTACTCTCACCCCCGCCCCTTTATCAGTTTGGCTAACGTTTTGCTAATGTTATTTTCAAAGAGTCATCTTTTGATTTCATGCATTATTCAATTCAGTTTTCAATTTGATTAGAACTTGTTTATCATGTCTTCCTTTATGCCCAAGTTTATTAACGCATACAACCTACCCTTATATTTTGTCTTTTATTAGATGACCATTTATGTTATAATTATCTGCGAGAAATATTTAAGCTAAAATTGAAGTTCTTTTTCTAAAACATTGATAAGATTTTCTTTCATTTTTATGTAGGAAAATTTTCTGGTTTTTCTTATGATGTCTTAAGAGCTTCAATAATTCCAGGTTAGATTTTAGTTCGTGATTTCCAGTGTAATTCATATGCACAAGAATGAACTTTTATGTATTTTTAATTTTGTTTTGACACATTATAACTTATTTTATTTGATTTGTTTAGTTGTGCTCTGGAAAGTAATGTGGTAGAATTATAATTTGCTGTTGACTATATCTTTTAAAACATTATTTATTATTTATACGTGTGTGTGTGTGTGTGTGTGTGTGTGTGTGTGTGTGCTTCTGTGTACCTGTGTGCATATATATGCCTGCATAATTTTGCAGCCTTAGGCATACAATGGCAGGTATGTTAAGGTAAAAGGACAACTTGCAGTACATGTTTAGGTTTTTCTCCTTCTATTATGTTGGGCCTGGATCTTGAACTCCAGTTACAAGTCTTCCATTTAAACACCTTTATTTACTGAATTATTTCACCGGCCCTAGAGTATATCTTAAACATTTATTATATACACTTAGACATATATACTTTTCATATACTTTTCAGTCATTCTATAAACTTCTATGTACTTCAGGCCAGAGCATAGAAAAGAAATAAAAAAACTTCCTTCTGACTTGGTATTTTGAAGTGCTCCAAATGGGTGGTTTTCTGTTTTTCTTCCTAACATTTAAGCTTTGAATTTATTTTTATTTAGTATAAAATAATGGTGAGCCGGGCAGTGGTGGCACACGCCTGTAATCCCAGCACTTGGGAGACAGAGGCAGGCAGATTTCTGAGTTCGAGGCCAGTCTGATCTACACAGTGAGTTCTAGGACAGCTATGGATACCCAGAGAAACCCTATCTCTAAAAAAAAACCCAATAAAAAAACAAACAAAATAAACAAATAAATAAATAAAACAATGGTGAAACTTCTAAATACAGTAATTTACATTTATCCTTTGAATTCCTTCACATTTTGCCCCATATATTTAATTTTTTTCTCTTCTCAGTATTTGTTTCTAATGGTGTAATGTGTATTTATTTTAATTTATCCTGTTTGATGTTTGTTGAGTTTATTGAATTGGTATGTTAGACTTTAGCTAATCTTGGAAAGTTGTAATATGTCTTGTAATCTGTTGTCTCTATGTTTTATTAAGCTAACCAGTCTTGGTTATTGTAAATTTCAGGACTCACTTTATATTTTATATTTTTATGGTGTTCAAGTAGGAGAGTAGTCATCTTTATTTACCAGAATGTGTTTGTTTTAAAGTTGCCATAATTGTAACATCTCTGTTGTATTAAGTTGGTATGTACCAACCTTTTTTTCCTTTGAAAGCCATAGAGATTTTTAAAAATTATTTGAGGAGTTAATAATTTTGGATTAAGTTCTATTTTTTTGAAACTTGGTAGAGGAAACCAAATCTTATTTCAACACAATGAGATTGAAATTTTGTTTTCATTTGAACCTAAAACAGATCCAAATAGTAGTAGATCACAAGTTGCTTCGATAAACATCAGTTCAGTTTTTATGAATTTTTCCAGATATTTTTAGTGTATACAGTTCAGTGTCTAGTCTCAGATCTCAGAAATGTTTCATCCCAGAAGTAAGATCTTAGAACAATTGGTGTACTGCATAAAGTCAGACCTGCTTAAAAAGTTTCAGACACAGCTCACTTATTGGAATCACTTTTTAAAGTTCCCATCGGCCCAACATCATCTGAATTTTCTAATTTTCAGGAACTTGACCTAAATTTTTTTTGGCAGAAAGTTTTGGCTTTAGTTTAGCTAGTTAGCCAAATACCTGAAGCTTCTTTCATATGTGGGGATACATATGAAAGAGATGGGAAGAAGGAAAGAGCTTCTTCTCTTTCTTATTTCATTTAATACACTTCAATGACCTAAGAGAAAATTTTCTACTACGTAATTTTAAAGACCTTCTTAGAAAAACAATATATTGATATTGTTATCATTGCCTTAAAATCTGGAGAGACAGAAAGGAAAGAAGGAAGGAAGGAAGGAAGGAAGGAAGGAAGGAAGGAAGGAAGGAAAGCAGGAAGGAAGAAAAACAAAAGAAACAAAGAAAGGAAGGAAGGAAGGAAAGAAGGAAAGAAGGAAGGAAGGAAGAAAAAGAAAGAAGGAAAGAAAAGTCTGGGCTTTTCCTGGGATTACTCTCTCACTGGTGTGTTTGCAACATTTGTTCTGCCTTGAAGTTCAGGCTGGAACAAAAGAGAAATAAAAAACTTCTTTCTGACTTGGTGGTACTTGGAGTTGTTCTAGAGATTGTTTTCTGTTTTTCTATCCAAAATTTAGAGTTAGGAAAAGATTGGGGAACACATTATTTACTAGATTTTATATAGAACTGGGATTTTAACTATTTTCAAAGAGGAATCATGGAAGACAAATAATGGCAAGCAAAAGAAGTAAAGAAATAGTTGAAAAAAAATGAGGAGGTGCTGGTGTGCAGGTGGTGTGAGACCACACCCAACCACAAGCCTATGTGTCTCATAAGCTAAAGGTAGAAAACCCATATTTAGTGGATAGAATATCTTACTAAACAATCTGATCTGGGAACTGAATATGAAATGCATTCAGGTCATATTTGTTGAACATGAACCTGATACAAGAAAACAAACACAGATTCTTTAATCAGATGCCCATCTGAAAAACCGGAACTACTGATAATGGTTGTTCTCTGCTCACTACATGTAAGAATGTTCTGAGTCTACAACTTGTTGTCCATCAGGAAAACGATAGTTGTGGTGTATGTAACCCTCAGATACACCTTGCTTTTCTTCCGATTTCAAGGTGGATAAAGGAAGAGCAATAACAATAGTTAAAAACAAAACTAGAACAAGGCTGGATTCTGATTAATCATAGTGAAGAATAGAGGAGAATGAACTTCCCCCAAAACTATTGGTAACTCAGTAATACTAATAGAAACTACAGTCTTCCTCTTAACCCACTGACCTGTATATTCCCATACAGAAGACACTACATAGTGTCACCTGCTGGACTTGTGTTCACATGCTCACCCTGGCACTTTTGCACATGAGTGCACACACACACACACACACACACACACACACACGCACACACACACACACACAGACATACACACAATGAATAAAAAATGTAAAAGCCTTAGAAACCAGTAGAAAAATTGTCTGCTGAATAATGATTTGTAATACCAAAGAACATTAATTTAGTTGTGTTGCAGGAGGCACTATAAAAGATAGCAATTTTCGCTAATGTTAATTTGTAAATGTCTTAAAGATATTTGGCTCATTAAGTACCAATAGGTTGATGCATATGTTAAAAGAAAAATAGCATGCAATAAAGAATCTATAGCCTTATTAGTCTTGGCATAGCTCTTAATCTTAGACACTGGAGAAGACTCACATTCAAGCTAGAGAGCCAAGACCAAGGAGAAGAGATTTTCTTTATGATATTACAAAAAAAAATCCTGAATGTAATCTATTCGATGCTAATGGTGGATAAAATGAGTTTGGTTTTTTATATTCTATACTTTATTGTTGTTCCTAGAATTTTCTTCCTTTGTAGTTTTTTTCTAAATCTGCCATTTGTTTCTGCCTCTGCATTTTGCTGAACTCTATTCCCATCTTCTGAATGTCTCAAAGTTTTAAGTGTCCTTTCTCTTTGCAGGTGACTACTGCCTCATACATCTTGCCTTTTCTCTCCACTGGTTCTTATTGAAGGCAAGCTTCATCTATTTTTATTTTATTCACCTTATCTCTTGGTCTTCCCTGGTAGGCTATCTCCTGCACTTTTAGGGATAAAATAAACTGTAAGATTATGCTAGTAGTTATAGGTTTATTTCTGTATGTTTAGTATGATGGCACATAAGAAATATTGGATTTGTCAAATGCTCAATGTAAAATCATTTATCAGCTGGACTGGAATCGCTCACTGTCATTCCCTTCTGTTTGTAGTCACTAATTTTGGGGGTCTGTGTTTTCCATAAATGTGTGAATAATAATCAGATATGAGTGAAGACTATGTCAGAAACATGGATTACATTGAGTTAAAAGATAAAATGGCATGGCAATTAGAATAGAAATAAATTGTCCTGGGCGTCTAATTTCTTAGCTTCCGTCAGAATCAGTGGCTGTTTATCAGAACTGATTTCTTTATACAAATTTTTGCTGAAGTAATAGTTTGGCATTGTTTTGGGCTTCCACACACAGGTGGGAAAAATAATGGCAAAGCACTGCAATTTCAATAAAATTTAATTTCAATGTTCTATATTGAAGTTCATTGGGGAACAACTCCAAATATAGTCTACAGTGAATCACCAATCAAAGAGAGACAGATGTTGTTATTTAGTGTGGTACTTTGCTTTATGCACTGCCACCATCCCCTCTAAAATCATCATCATCATCATCATCATCATCAGCAGCAGCAGCAGCAGCAGCAGCAGCAGCAGCACCAGTTTCAGCACCAGCACCAGCAGTGGCAGCAGCACCAATGAAAGCAACAAAAAGGTACTGAATGCTGGCTAGGCATGCCTCTTCACCTTGTATATTCTTCTTTTGTTTTCTTTTTGTAATGTATACCCTTTTAAAAATTAGGTATATTTTTTATTTACATTTCAAATGTTGTTCCCTTTCCTAGTCCCCCCCTCTGAGAAAATTCCCTAACCAATTCCCTACTCACCAATCCACCCACTTCTGCTTCCTTGTCCTGGCATTCCCCTATACTGGGGCATCTAGCTTTCTCAGGACCAAGAGTCTCTCCTCCCTTTGATGTCCAACAAGGCCATCCTCTGCTGCATTTGCATCTGGAACCATGGGTCCCTCCATGTGTACTCTTGGTTGGTGGTTAAGTCCCTGGGAGCTCTGGGGGTGCTGGGTTGTTCATACTATGGCGATGCAAAGCCCTTCGGTTCCTTGGGTCCTTTCTCTAGCTCCTTCTCTGGGGACACTGTGTTCAGTTCAATGGTTGGCTGAGAGTGTCCCCCCTCTGTATTTGTCATGCACTGGCAGAGACTCCCAGATGACAGCTATATCAGGCTCCTGTCAGCAAGCAGTTGTTAGCATCCACAATAATGTCTGGGTTTAGTAACTCTATATGGGATGGATCCTGTTACTTTCTTCCCAGTGTAATCACTTCATTTGCAGCCCTTAATTGAAACTCAGGTTCAACTATTACCTGTTCTTTTGTCATTTTAAGTGCCCAGTGAAAATGATTTCCCAACAGCAATAAAAGTTGTAGAAATTAGGAACTTACCTAAAAACTTGGATTACCTTGCTTTTATTCCCAACACTGCTATGTATTAAGCTTAGTCATACACAGCATGTAAATTACTTAATTTTCTTTGACCTCATTTCTTTTTATTTTGCTTCCTTTATTTTTTGAGGTTAAAACATATTACATCATTTCCACTTCCCCTTTTCTTTCTTCAATCCCTTCCACATACTGTTCTTTGCTCTTTCAAATTCCTGTTATTTTCATGGATTGTTGTTGAGTCATTTGCATATATACATGTCTCTGTTCATGGCATAGTGATCTGTGTGATGTGACTATTTCTATTTTTACAAATAATTGAAAAATACTCTTTGTAAATTGTTTGACTTTCTGCTTTAACACTAATATACACAGAATAATGGAACCACAGAGGTATTTGGTTTTGCCTCCTTTAAATTAGTAAACATAAGATTAAAGAAACCACCAAGTTTAGAAGCTACATTTGGAAGCAACCATGTAACCTTTCTACAATTTACTTTCACAGAGGACAGTTTGTTTCATTCTTGTAACACAATGATCAAGAGTACTATACCAAGATGGTCACCCTCCCACTTCTTCCTTTTTTACTTCTCTTAGGGATTTCTCTTTGGTAACATTCTATCTATCTATCTATCTATCTATCTATCTATCTATCTATCTATCATCTATTCATTGATTACATTCTCTTACAGATAAACAAATGGCAGGAGCCCTTTTTTAGATAATCTTGACATTACTCCAACTTTCTGGACTATAGGAAGAATGAGTAACCCTGGCTTTGTTATTGACTTTATTTTTGAGACAAAGTTTCACTCCGTAGATCAGGTTACCTTATAACTGATTAGTATAGGCTGTCTTAGAATTTATGATAATCTCACTGTTTTAATATCAATCAATGTACAGTTATCAGAATAGGTTGTAGGAGGAGTATTAATGTGTTAGTCAAAACCAGTTAGTGGGTTGTAGGAAAGAAACTACTCACGATACCATAATTTATTATTAAAATGAGGTGATTTTGATAGATAAAGGCAATACTATTAATACAGTTTCTACTGGAGAGTGCTTTGATTATATAGTGATATATTACCTAAATCCCCATTTTTCTCTGATATAGAAGGAAAATCAGGATTTTTGGTTATAGTACTAATGAGAAAACTTCATTTTCTAAAATGATATCAATATTAACATGTTTAATCTTTTTATTAACCATTTTATTCATTTACATCTCAAATGATATGCCCTTCCCTGGTTACACCTATAAAAATCCCCATCCCATCCACCCTCTTCTCCCTCCCCTTTACCTCTATGAGGGTGCTCCCCGACCCACCCACCCATTCCTGCCCCACTGCTCCAGCATCCACCTAGCCTGGGGCATCAAACCTCCACAGGACCAAGGGCCTTCCCTCTCATTGATGTTAGACAAGGCCATCCTCTGCTGCATATGTATCTGGAGCCATGAATCCCTTCACGTACACTTCTTGGTTCTCTAGTCCCTGGGAGTTCTGGTTAGTCTAACCAGTCAGCATTGTTCTTCCTATGGGGTTGCAATCCCTCTCTGATCCTCCAGTCCTTCCCCCAGCTCCCCTACAAGGAACAAGGTGCAACAATAACAACAATCTTTACCACGTGTCTCAAACTGATCAGACTGCATCACGCCTGAGGATCCCAGGAGTAGAACTTCTGAGGGTTCACTCAGAGTCAGGATGCTTGAATTCTACCACTGCCTTTGACCGTGGTTTAGAAAGGTCCGAACTAAGTTTTCATTCTGTCTTAGAGTTTTTATTGCTGTGATGAAACACCATGAGTAAAAGCAACCTAGGGGAGAAAAGATTTATTTCACTTACACTTCCATATTACAGTTCACCATTGAAAGTAGTCAGGGCAGAAACACATACAGGGCAGCAGCCTGGAGACAGGAGAAGACACAGAGGCTGTGGAGGAGTGATGCTTCTTGGCTTGCTCCCCATAGCTTATTTAGCCTGCTTTCTTACAGGACATATGGTCACCAGCTCAGGGGTGGCACCACTCACAATGGGATGAGACCTACACCATTAATCACTGTTTTTAAAAAACCCTATAAGCTTGTCTGCCTACACCCATTCCTACAGAGATATTATTTTCTCCACTGGAATTCCCTCCTTTCAGATGACTCTCTCTTGTATCAAGCTGACATAGACTAAGCAGCACACATTCTATAAAATATATTTGTTCATATGCAAATTTCTTGACTCTTGAAATATTTATTATTTAAAGGTTACACAATCATGACATCTGGTCTTTGATCAGGTGATGGGGGAAGCATAAGGTTGAAGAGAGAAGCAATTTATGGTTATCTGTACAGTAGTAGTCAATTTGTTTTAGTGTGTGTGTGTGTGTGTGTGTGTGTGTGTCCTCACAAGCAATTTGCTGCATCCCCAAGACATGGTACACATTCTACAAGGGAATGTGTCTGAAACTCTGACATCTCTTTTGGCATTAATGAACAAAGCCATTTGCTTTTTTCTTCTTTATAAAGGAAAGGAGGATAAAGGAAAGATAGTTGCAAGGAAGAAGCAATTTTTAAAAATTATTCTGAAAGGTAATGAATTCTATTATGACATTTTCACACCTGTTGCACGTAATTTTTAAAACACACTTGCTCCAGCTAGGCTATGGGATCAGCAGCGGTTTGCCTTACAAAGGCAAGCCCTACAGCTAGCTAATGCTTTGAGAGCACCACCCACTCCTCCCACTTCATTTGCTAAGCCACCCAACATCTGTTCCTCCTGAAAAACGCCTGAAGCTACCAAGAGTGTTCCACTGATCGACCACCCTGGCGACCACCAGACAATCACAATATTTTAAAACCAGCCAGATGGCATAACCGCTGGGCAAGGAATCTATTGTCCTAAACCCATCCAGCTATCCTATATCAGAATACTTCTGGTGGCAGAGGCCGCCATCGGTTCTAACAGCCCCCAAGCCTACATGGTGTCCATGCTCCTCCCTCCAAAGCCAGGCCTAAAAAGCCCATTTCTCTATCTTATCTCCTCTTCTTCCTCCTGCTACCGGGAAATCCTGCCTCTATATCTTTTCCCGCCATTGGTCTTTTTTGACCCAATCAAAGGGAGGAGAGACCTTTGGTCCTGAGAAAGCTAGATGCCCCAGTGTAAGGGAATACCAGGACAGGGAAGCAGGAGTGGGTGGATTGGTTAGCAGGGGGAGGGAGGGATTGGTTAGGGGATTTTCTGGGGTGGGGGATCCAGGGGGGAAGAGACAACATTTGAAATGTAAAGAATATATCTAATTAAAAAGAGAGAGAGAAGAAAAGAAACAATTAGGGAACCTCCCCCTACACACATCTTATAAACATGCAGTAAATCATATTCACCATCATTTCATATTCCCTTGATCCTCTTTTTACAGTTTCCCCACATATGCCCTTTCGTGCATTTCTACAGATATGCCTTTTTTGGTTAAGCCTTACTCTGATATGCTCCAGCTGTTAGACATGACTATATCACTTGTCCAGTACATTTCCCCACCCCTCTGACAATCATGCTATCAATATAGATTGAGTAGTACTGCCCACCGTCCCCATGCTAATCTAGAGAGACAGCCCACCTTTGTCATAACCCAGATGAATCAGCATAGTGAAACTAAGATTTTAAATAGCAACCAGTTTTAGCAAGATTTCATGGTTGTGTATCCATAAATATCCCTTCATTAGTGTATTTAATCTATGTGATATTAGTTTCATTATGAAACATTAAGGGTCTGGGTATATTGTCTATACAAATGCTTTTATGTCTAAAATTCCATATTTGAGCTACATTCTTACTAACAGCAGGAAGCTTATCTTTTTTATTTTGGCAGTGCTTCATGTACTCTAGGACCTTCAATATAGAGTGGCTGAAACTCTCAACAGTGCTAAGAGCCTTTAACTGGAGATCCACCTAGGCTCTCACTGGGTTGTGTGATTTCCGACAAGCCATCAAGTCACTGAATGCATCTACTTGTGAGAAAATACACTTTAAGGTGTTTTACACCAAGATCAGAAGAAATCCCATCTTGGTTAGTTTTTGTTTTGCCTCTTACCTTGTCAAAGAAAATCTCCAAAGATTTACAAGTATCAGAATCCGTTATTTAGTGCATGTGCAAAAACTACAAAATAAAAAAAATGAAGAAAGCTTAAATTGTAAGTGGGAGTCATATTCAAAGATGAAAACTTTGTTCTTCTGCCTTTCTAATTGTTTTCTCCGTGACTTTCTGGGGTTCATTTTGGATCTTGCATTCAGCTTATGAAGCCACGATGACTCATTGCGTTTCCAGTGGTTGGATGCTTTGCTGTGAGCTGTGGTTATATCCTGGAAAATCAGAGTAATCGAATTTGAAGATACTGATGTGCATACTCAAGAACCTGGCTCTTGGCGGTTTCATCTAGGTCAGGCCCTTATAAATTAAACGATCTTTCCCTTTAAGTCTGTAGATTTATCTGAGGACTTACATTGCCTTTCTACTTCCTCAGTTCAGCCAACCTCAGAGCCAGGCAACATCTTATCTGTTTCAAAGCTAATGTTTTGTGGTATTTGGCAATCCATTTATTAAAGGCAGAAAGTAGGAACATAGGATAATTTGAAAAGAATTTCTGATATCACTTAAAAAAACAGAGAGAAATGACCTTTACATGTGTGTTTCAGAAGAAACTGTGTAGCATTATTTGTTTACTAGAGTTTCTTTTTTATGAAAAGTTAACACAGTGTTTTCCAAGTCTTAAGTGAACAACAGCTTCAAAACAAAAAATTGATATGTTTATTTTTCCTAGACACTATTTATTCATCTACTATTCCAAATTGCTTATGAAGTACATACTGTGTATTGGAAAAAGGCAATATCCACTATTGGCTTGGAATTGCATACAGGTGTATATGTATCTGCATTCTAACTTGTAACAACATAAGTGAAGTGTAACACATAATGTGCCATCTTTAATTCTGAGGATTATTTGTTTTTGGATAAAGAATTGGCAAAAGAGACCACAAGTTGAAAACACACTATTAAACAAATAAGAGTTGGCATCAAGACTTTGAGAACTCGAAAAAGTAATATAGGTGGTACTTGAATCAATAGGTATTTATTGATGCCAGTCTTTTTTCACTAATATAAATGAAGCTAAAATCATCAAGAGTGGCATAATTATAAGGGATGTGTGAAGGCAGAGGAAGATGTCTGTATTATTAATCCCCCATTCATAAAACAGGACTTTAGTAAGCACTCATAAAAACTTCTAACTTGAAAAAGAGGGAAAGGACAAAGGGAGTTATGAGAGACTCCAAGCATCTATGATGCTTGCCTCAAGTGGGCTGTTGGCTGAGGTGATTTTTATAGAAAAATTTTGGAAAAACATATGAGAAATGGGCATCATTAAAGTACAAAGTGAACTTTACTGCAAAACATGGTGAAGTCAGCCAGACTCCCAACCAATTCTCTTATAGATAGGTGTTCTGGATGGAAGCAGAGTTATTCAATGGAAAGTACAGCAGTAGAGGAGTCTCTAGTCTTATCCTGACTTATATTCCACAGAAACGCTGACAAAAGGGCTGAGAGCACCAAGACTATACTCTGTGGAAAGAACTTTCCTTAAAATCATTGGCCTCTACAGAGCTAGATTAAATGACCCAGTGTGAAGAAAGGGCATAGTTGTTAACTGGCAAGTAGATAGACTGACTGACTGCTAAGTGTCATTGTTCCTGATATATTGATATATTGATATATGTATATGTATATATATATGTATATATATATATTTTTTTCTCAATGAAGACATTTTATTTCGTTGGTTGTATGTCTGGGGAGGAGTTCTAGGGTGGCGTTGACAGAATAACTTATGGGAACTGATTCTCTCCTCCTACCAAGGGAAGGGAACTTGGTTACAAGGCTTAGCAGCATGAGCATTGTTATGGTTTGTATATGCTTTTCCCAGGGAGTGGCACTATTAGGAGGTGTGGCCTTGTTGGAGTAGGTGTGTCACTGTGGGTGTGGGCTTAAGACCTTCACCCTAGTTGCCCGGAAGTCAGTCTTCTACTAGCAGCCTTCAGATGAAGATGTAGAACTCTCAGCTCCTCCTGTACCATGCCTGCCTGGATGCTGCCATGTTTCTGCCTTGATGACAATGGACTGAACCTCTGAGCCTGTAAGCCAACCCCAATTAAATGTTGTCTTTTATAAAACTTGCATTGGTCATGGTGTCTGTTCACAGCAGTAAAACCCTAAGACAAGCATTTACTGCTTAAGGGCTGACACCTTCATTCCTGTTTTAAAACTGTTATAAGGTCCTTGATGCGGATAGGATCCAGAGTTACTGGATTTAAGAAGGAGCCTGTCTTGAGTTAGCATTTCTATTGCTGTGAAGAATCACAATGAGCATAGCATCTCTTATGAAGTAAACATTTAATTGGAGCTGGCAATCAGAATGTATACACAGAGGCCCTGGTGTAGAACCATTGGAGATCTCCTACTTGCTTCTCCAGTTTTTGACAGCCTATGTGATCCCTGCTTAGTTGATTCAAAGGGCCACATTCCCTTGGGGTCCTCCATTTCCCCTGACTCCTACAATCTTTCCTCCTCATTTTCAGCTGGGTTCTCCAATCTCATTTTGGGATAGCATCTCATTATCTCAGGCTGGGCTCAAATTCCAGATAGCTGAGAATGGCTTGACCTTTTCATACTTGACCTTTGGAGTATTGACATTAGGGGTGTGTGCCGCTATGACAAGTTTATGAATTACTGGAGTTTGAAGCTAGAGTATGTTTGATTTTGTTTGTCTTTTTTGTTTTGTTTTGCTTTTCATGTAAGGCAAGCACTTTACCAAGTGAAATATATAAGCAGTCATAAATGTCTACTTTTTTTTTACAGGACATGATAGTTACTCTAATCTAAAAGTTGTATTAATTGTTAAGGTTACTCTCAAACATAATGACAAATGAAAACCTTAAAGTGATCATTTAAAGCCCTATTATTTTTCCAAACTCTCTTGCATTCTTTTTTCCTTATTCTTACTATGTAAAAAAGTAGCCAACATGCTTTGAAACATTGATTAGTACTAGAAACAGAGCTAAGCAGCATCATATGCATCATCACAGTGAAAATCCTGTGTCTGTCATTGGTAGCACACATGTGTGCACATATTTATGTGGTATGATCCATTTATGAAGGTTAAAGGACAACTAGCAGGAGTAAGTTCTTTCTTTTTACAATACAGATTCCAGAGGTTGAAGTCAAGTTGTCAGGTGAACTAGCTCACCCACCCATCTCAGTGGCAGATATACCCACTGAATATTCAAAACAGAGAGTGAGAATTCCATAAACTCTCAAATCTGTCTCCCTGCAGCCTAACTCATTATCATTCTTCTTCTTTTTCAAGGAGTCAAATTAATTACCAGACTCTGAAGTAGAAGCTTAGATGTTTGAGATTCCTGTAAGATGGTTTTGCTTCTCTTCTAGAAAATTATGGGTCTTTAAAAGGAAAATATGGCCAGTGAGCTCCCAGTGAAATATGCAGAAACAGTTCCTCAGTTAAAGAACAGAGATCAAAGGTCCCTGAAATAAAAAATTTTAGGAAGAAAGAATGTTTATATTACTTATAAGAAAGTGACTTTATGTGTAATCTATTGACAATGGATGATTATAGACTACATCCAAATAGTTTCACTGAATTAAATTAATCTTTTCTGTTATGGTCACTTGATAATGGACAGTAAAATCCATATAATTAAAATAATTTTGCTTCCTTCATGTAAGTGCCTGTCTCGTTCACTGGAGAGTAAACACAAAGAATTAGTCTTGTTGAATTCATTATCTGCCTGTTTACCTGAAACTGGACTGAGCAACAAAAAGGAATGTAGTCACCATACTATTGACTTCTGAATTTACCTTGGTTTAGGTTGTAGAGTTAGATCTTCAAAAACAAAATGTGAAATAGACTCCAGGGAATGCTAAGATGCTGTCACTTCCCACTAGCATAAAAGATGGAGTAGTATGTGACACTTCTTAAGAGACTTAGATAAAGCAGTTTCCCCAAAGGGCTTCATTCTCTGAAGCTGAATTTACTTTCTTCCCAGTAATGATATTTATTAAAATAAACTCACTATCCCAAATCCAAGACATGTCTGCAATCTGTGCTTGTGTTGATCTTTCTTTGGCTTCATGTGACCTGTCATTATACTTTGAATCATGTTGCATATTATTATCCAGGAAAAACAGATTACATGTAATTCCAAACCTGTGACTGTTCTAAATAGAACACAATAAAGTTTCTGGCAGTCTTTTAAGTACATTTTCTGATAAAGCAAACAAATATATGGGAATACTCAATAGTTTTATCACGTATTTTGTTTTGTTTTTTAAAATACAATTTTAATCGAGATAGAATTATATCAATTTCTGTCTCTCTTTCAACCCTCCAGCTTCTCCACACCCTATTTTTAACCCTTCCAATACTTCCTCTCAGGTCACTGGTATCTTTTCCTTTTATTATTATCTCATACACACACACACACACACACACACACACACACACACACACACACAGTTATATTCACCACCATGTCCTCCACATATACAAATGTACAGGTTACATGTTTATATAGCCATTTCAGTTCGTGTGTGTGTGTGTGTGTGTGTGTGTGTGTGTGTGTGTATGTATGGTTTAAGGGCTGATCACTCACTCTGCTCTGGAAAACTGATAAGGGGGATTATCCTTGGAAGGGTTAATTCTCCCTCTCCCAGCAGTCACTGGTTGTAGTTCTTTGTCTAAGGGTAGGATCCCAAGAAATTTCCTCATGTCCATTGATATTGCTATTGTCTCTTTCTTATTTATACATTCATTTATAAGAGATTGCTTTATAGCAGACTTTCTGTTATTCTACTTGTAATCTTTCCATCTTTTCTTACATGATGTTCCATGACTAATAGATGCATATGCCATGTTGTGGATGTGTGTGTACATATGGTGCTGTTTTAATTGAAATGAATATTCAGTTTACAATAAGTATGAACTATACATTTCAATAAAAGTTAAAAAAATATTTTTTCACAAGAAACTAAGATCTTCACTTATTTTTACTTAACAAATTACACCACTTATTAAAAGTTAATAAAATTTTTACATGATTACAAGACTACAAATTACTTATAATAACAACAAAGAAGATAACTTATGTGATGTCATTTCACCTATAAGCCTGTTTGGCACTAGCAACTTTGAATTCTAGGACCACTTGCAAAACCCAGTGACCCTTTAACAAATTTCTGAAGATTGATACAAAGAATTTTCTAAGGTTGCAAAGATAATCACTTAGCAATGGTGAGACCAGATAGCCAGACCAAAAAAAAAAAAAATTACCAATAACTTAATCCCAGGTCTACTCAAGAAAACATAAAAGTCACAAATAACCAAGAAGTGTTCCTTATCTACCAATTAGAAATATATTACAAATAGTAATCTTTTGTGAGAAAATAAATTTACCCAATGTGTAGGACAATGATTTCAAAGACCCTGGGCCTGGAAAGATTGGATCCAGTTTTGTAGAGAAACCGTGGGGGGAGGGGGAATGATTGGGGAATAGTTGGGGGGGGGAGAGGAACTATGGGACATAGGGAGGGTGGGAACTGGGAAAGGGGAAAGCCTTTGGAATGTAAACATAGAATATAGAAAATAAAAATAAAAAAAATATTTTCAAGGAACGCAAAGAGGTTATGAACAAATGTGTGAATGAGAATGAACCAACCAACCAAAAAACAAACAGTTGAATTAAATAATCAAAATAATTCAAGATATTAAAGTGGAATTTATGAAAGAGATAGAAATCCTGAAAAAAGACCAAAATGGAATAAAACTAGAATTAGAAGCTCAGAAAGTTAAGGAAAAGTATCAGCGACAGATTAGTTTAGACAAAGGAGAGATTAGGTCTGAAAGAGGAAGTAGAGAAAATGTATCACTTAGCCATAGCATATATATATATATATATATATATATATATATATATATATAACATGAGGTAAATTTGCAATAATATAAAAAGAACAAATCTATGATAGGTTGTTTTATAGTAGACTTTTTGGTATTCTATTTGTAATCTTTCCATCTTTTTTCACATGATGTTCCCTGACCAATAGGTGCAGATGCCATGATAGATTAGTAAGTATACATGAAAGAGAAGAACCCCAGTTGATAAGCACAGAAAATATTTTCAACAAAGTCAGAGGAAAAGTTTCCAAACCTAAAAAATGAGATACCTGTGAGCATATGAGATGTATAGAAATCCACATAGAGAGGACTAGAAAAGAAAATTTCTGTATCCCATAATAATCAAACATACATGTACAAAAAAGAAAGGATTCTGAAAGTGCCAAGAAAGACCAAGTCGCATATAAAGACATAAACAGAATAACACCTGACTTTTGAATTGATACTTGGTAATACAGACAGGCCTGAACTGAGGTTGTATGAATTCTAAAAGACCACACAGAGATACCAGTCCAAGCTAACATATCCAACAAAACTATCAGTCATAATCTAAGGAGAAAGAAAAACTTTTTCTATAAAAATAGATTTAAGGATTTATGTTTACAAAGAAAGCTCTACAGAGGTTACTAGAGGCAATGGTTCATTCTGATGAGAAGATTAAATACATGCAAGAGGTATGTTGGCTAGTTTTTTGTCAACTTGATACAAGCCAGCCTTGTATGAAAGAAAGCAACATTGATTGACAAAATGTCTTCATTGATTGGGCTGCAGACAAGTGTTTTCTTCGTTAATGACTGATGTAGTATAGCCCAGTTCACTGTGGGTGGGCCCACCCCCTGGGCTGTTTGTCATTGGTTCTATAAGAAAGCAGGCTGAGCAAGCCAGAGGGAGCAAGCCAGCAAGCAGCATTCCTCTATGGCTTTTTGCATTAGGTCCTGCCGACAGGCTCCTGCCCTGTGTGAGTTTTTGCCCTGACATTCTTTGTTGATAAGCTATGATGTGGAAGCATAAACCAAAGAAATTCTTTCTTGCCCAAGTTGCTTTGGTCATGGTGTTTCATCACAGTAATATTAAGTTATGGATAATATATAATTTCAGAAAAGTTAACCTAAATAGGACTCATTAAACAACCCCACTGCAACAAAAGGGTAGGAATGTATAAATATTATTCAGTAAGAACTCTTAATATTAAAAGCATAAATACAAATATAGGTAAAAAAGTTGGATTTGAAGACAGAATACCTTTAATTTGCTGCCTCTAAAAAACGTCTCACAACAGACAACAACTAAAGTTAAAATTGTACCTATTAAATGAAAAACAATAACAAAAAATCCCCAAGAAAGTAAAGTTATTTTACTATCTGAGAAGATTCACCAAACCAAAACTAATCAGAAGAGCTAAGCTTTAAAGAAAAATATTACAGAGAAGTTACTAGCATTCTGAACAAATACCACCAGCACCACCACTGCGGAACAACAACAAACCAAACCAAACAAACAAAAGGCCATGGGACCGAGAGGGAAGCCTATCACTTCCATTTTCCTAAACCAGTAAAATTTCTAGCTGTATTCTAAATTCTTACCCTTATACAAATGGGTAATTATAACTCTCACTCTTATATCAGCAGACAGTGACCATTATCAAAAGCTGCAACTGGTCAAAATTCAAAGACAAACTTACTATGGGATGCTATCTAGTGTTAGTTTTAATTACTATGATACAACACCAAGGACTAAAAGCAAATTAGAGACATCAGGATTTACTTGAGCTTACAGTTCCATGTCACAGTCCACCACTGAAGGACGTTAGGAACTCAAGGAAGGATTTTGGAGACAGAACCTAAAGCAGAGATCATGGTGGGGGAGAAGATGCTTACTAGCTTGTTCATAGACCTATATAGCCCAGCCTGTATTCTTGTACTATCTAGCAGAACCACTAGCCCAGGAATGGCATCACTAACCAGGGGATGAGCCCTCTTAAACCAATCATTAATCAAGAAGATATTCCACAGGGTTGCTTTTCATGTACTCTTATGGATCTATTTTCTTAATTAATGCTCCCTTCTTTAGACTATTTTAGAATATTTCAAGTTGACATAAAAACTGCCAGGATGGGTGCTTAGGCCTAAATGATACATCTGTAACACGCTAAAATTAAAGCTCAGGGTATATCATGGAAGAAGGGACAAACATATTGTAAGTACAGGAGTATTAGGATACCTGGCATATGATTGTGCCTTTTGCATATGCCACAAAAACTGTAACCATGAAATAACAGAAATATTTCAGCATAGAAGAACCTGAGCCATAACAATTGGCATTCGAACATGGATGGGGCAAATCTTCCTTTAAAATTGTTTCATTTATTTACATTCCAAATTTTCCCCCTCTTCCAGTCCCCCCTCCAAGAGTTCTTAACCCCATCACACTGCTTTGCATCTGAGATGGTGTTTCCCCACCCATACAACCCCCCCTCACCCAACCGCCCACCCAGATGGGGTAAATCTCACAAGGCTCCAAACATATAAAAACTATAGTTATTAATGACTGCTGAGAGAAGCAACATCAGTCTTTCCCAATAATGAAGCCTATAATTGGTTAGTCAATACCTCCTAGTCAGCCCTGAAAATATATATACACAAGAGCAATATTAGATGGACCAAGTACATTGCATTTTATATTAATTCTTTGATTATTATATATGCCTCTGTGTATGTGTGTAACAACAATAATTTTTAAATATAGGCCACAAAAGTATAAGAAGTAAAAGAGGACATAAGTGTAGCAGTGAGATGGGGTGAAGAGCACTTTGGAAAATTGCAAGAAGTATATACGTATATATAAGAAGTGCATATATATATATATATATGCATATACAAATGACATATCAAAATTACAGCAATGAATGAATTAAACAATTTAAAGTGTGCATGACAACCAGTGAGGCAGAGTAATGTTTAAAAACCTTCTAAGTAAAAGAAATCCCAGGACAAGATGGAAACATTATCCAGGTCTATGTGATATACAGAGAAGTTCTAATACAATTATTATCAAATTATTCTATAAAATAGAAAAGGAAAGAATACTTTGCAATTCTTTTATGTAGCTAATATTACACTAATACCCAAACCAGACAACTTTTTAATAAAAACTGATATTGGCTAACTTCTAATAAGCATAGATGCAAAAAATATCAAAAATTATTTGTAATTCAAGAGCCTACCATAAGATTATCCATGATGATAAAGCCAGCTTTACCTCAGGGATAAAGGAATACTCCAACATATTTAAATCAATAAATGTAATCATCACAAAAACTGATTCAAGGAAAGAAACAATATGATAATCTCAACTAGAAACAGAAAAGACTTTTGACAAAATATTAACATGCTTCATGATAAAAGTTCCAGAGAGTTTAGGAATAAAAAGGGCAAACATCAACATAATAAAGACAAATTGACTCCTGGAACTTATAGCCCACTTCAGTAAGGGAAGCAAGTAAGTTCACTGTAAATCTTTACCTCACCCTCCTTCTCTCCAAATTCAGTCCTTATGTTTCATCCCCAGGTCTATGCTGTGGCCTCTCTTCTGCCACTAACCACATCACACAAATTTTTCCTCGAAAGTTCCTAAAATTTTTCTTTCCACTTACAGCTCCCAGCTTCTAAACTCTGACAGACATTCCCTGGGAATCTGCAATCCACCCTGCCTGGGAAGAGAAGGTAAGCTAATGACAACCTTTGCTTCTCCCAACATTACTCCAAGTCAACCACCCAGCCCCATCCTCAAATCTATGCAGAACACCTCTGCCTCTACTTCCAGCAGACTTTCTCCTACAATCTTCCTCCCAAGTCAACCTGTTTTCCCAGCCCCAAACTCCAGCATTTATTCTCTGGGAACCTGCCAGGCAAACCTGCCAGATTAGCAAGTAGGCCAGCTAAACAGATAGGCAAACCTCAGATTCTCACCTCACCTCCTTTCTCTACTCCATATGTATTTCCCCCAGTCTCAGCCCCATCTCAGTAGCAGACTAACTGTTGTGGCCTTAGGTCACTCATTGTCACTGTTCCCAGGGGACTAAGAAGATCCTGATAGAATGCTTTGCTGTCCTATTTTCTATGCATCCTCTCAGCTAACCTCTAGCTCATTCCCATTTCTAAGTGTCATCACCCAATACATAGAAACACATTTCACCTGCAACTCCAGTGACCCAACAGTCAAGATTCCAGAAAAAATTCCTACCAGGCAACACACAGCAGTCACCCTCTCCTAAGAACCTGAATAGTAACAAAAACCAAGAGACAAAACACCCATCCATCAAAGGCATGATCAGATAGCAACCCACAGAATCACAATTTCCCCAAAACCACATGCTTAGATACATGGATAAGAACAGTCAATAATGAGAACAGCCAGAACAATGTGTCAACAGGGCCCAGTCACCCTAACACAGTAGATTCTGAGTATTGCAACATAGCTGAAACACAAGACAGAGACCATAAGATGGGCTTTGGTTATAGGTCTTTATAAAGGAAATGACTACTCCTTTAAAGAAATGTATGAAAACACAAAGAAGCAGTGGAAAGAAATGCATAAAACAGATCAGGACGTGTAAGTTGAAATATAGCCATAAAAAAAAAAACACAAACTGAGGGAAATGTGGAAATAGAAAATCTAGAAACTGGAACAGAAACCTCAGAGAAAAATTTCACCAGTAAAGTACAAAGATGGAAAAATGAATCTCAGGCATTGGCGACATGTTAGATGAAATTGATACCTCTGTCAAAGAAATTTAAATCTAAAATAAAATTCCTATCACAAAATATTTAGGGAATCTTTAATGCTAGGAAAAGACCAAACATAAGATTAATAAGAATGAAGAAGGAGGCAGAGAAGGAGAAGAAGGAGAAGGAGGAGAAGCCTAAGTAAAATATATTAAAAAAATATATTCGGCAAAATCATAGAAAAAAAATTTTATCTTAAAGGAGATAGCTAACAAGGTATAAATGAAATAAGGAATACTAAATAGACCAGACAAGAAAATAAATTTCCTTCAGAATATAATATTCAAAACAGTAAACATACAAAAGAAAGACTATTAAAAGCTGCAAGGAGAGAGACCAAGTAATATATACAAATAGACCTATAAGAACTATACCTCGTTTCTCAATGGAGGCTCTAAAAGCCGAAAAAGTGCTGAAAAGATGTTATTTGGTGCTTATGACAACAGAGATGCCAGGCCAGACTACTATATTCAGCCAAATTTTCCTTACAATGGATGGAGAAAATGAGACATTCCATGATAAAATCTAATGTAAGCAATGTCTACCTACAAATCTAGCCCCATAGAAGGTGCTAGAAGGAACACTTCAACACAAAAATGTCAACCACACTCAAGAAAACACAGGGGATAAATAATCCCAGATCAGCAAATCAAAAGAGTTATAATACACACACACACACACACACACACACACACACACACACGCAGGAACACACACACACACATACACACACACACACACACACACACACACACACACACACACATACTCTACCATCATCACTGCTAATGAAAAAAAAACCAGGAATAAACAAGCAACGTTCATTAAAATCTTTAACATTCAATGGTCTTAATTCCCCAGTAAAATAACACAGAATACCAAAATGGATTAAAAAAATAGAATTCATCCTTTTTGCCACAAAGAAACACACCTTAACATAAAGGATAGACACTACCTCAGGGTAAATAGAAAAAAGCTCAAGCAAATGGACCTAAGAAGAAACCTTGTATAGCCATTTTAGCATCTCATAAAAGAGACTTAAAACCTTAACTAATCAGAAATAAAGGACACTATATACAGACAAAGGAAAACTCCACCAAGATAACATTGCAAATCTTAGGATTTGTATAACAAACACACAGACATCAAAGTTCATAAAAGAGAGACTACTACAGATTAAACCACATATTGACCCTCACCCAGGATTGGTGGGATGACTTTTATACCTGATTCTTTAATAGACAGGCCATTCAGAAATGCTAGCGTTAACTGAAGTTTTAAATCAAGGAGACTTAACAGATATTTACAGAACACTTCACCCAAACACAAAAGAATATAACTTCCTCTTAGCACCTCATAGAACTTTCTTCAATGTGGACAATATGGACACAGAGCAAGTACCAGCACATACCAGAAAATCAACATAATACCCTGTATCTTATCTGACTACTATGAATTAAACCTGGATATCAACAACAACAGAAAAATCAGAAAACTTTACAAACTAATGGAGACAAATTAACTTACTACTGAATGACTAATGGGTCAACAAAAATATTAAGAAATTAAGGACTTTTTAGAATTGAATGGAAACAAATACACAGCATACCCAAACATCGGGAACACAATGAAGGTGGTTCTAAGAGGCAAATTCATAGCACTAAGTGTGTACATAAATAAGTTGGAGAAATATCATACTAGTAAATTAATATCATACCTGAAAGCTCTAGAACAGTCGTTCTCAACCTTTCTAATGTGGGAACACCTTAATACAGTTCCTTGTGTTGTGATGACTTCCAACTATAAAATTATGTTGTGGCAATTTTGTTAATGTTATGAATTGTAATGTAAATATCTGATATGGAGGACACCTGATATTCTGACATGTAATTTCAAAAGGAGTAGTGACCCACAGATTTGGAACCTCTGCTCTAGAATAAAAAAAGAAATCACACCTAAAACGAGTATACAGTAAGAAATAATTAAATGCAGGGCTGAAATCAATAACAGAAACTGGCACAACCATATCCTCTGGAAATGGTGAAATTCATAAAGTCAGCCTAGCTGTTTGTCACAGTTAATGCTCCAATCACTGTCATTCTATCCCTCACTTTTAGGCTTTTGTCTCTGTGTGTTACATTCTTGGTGACTTTCTGCATTATGATTCATTTTATATCTTTTTGCAGAGAAAATTGTCAGAGTCTTTTTAGGAAAGTACTAAATTTACTATCTCTTCTGCTTTTAGGGAAATAGCTTTATCTGGTCCTATTTGGAAGTTAGTCTTCCTTATGCCCCAGAGATCATGATAAGCACAAAGATGCTAGGAAATTCTTTATGAGGCTCTGACTCCAGGAACTTTTTTGGAGTATCCACCCAAACTCTAAGAGTAAAATTAAAACAGGGTAAACTTAGAGATAGTTGACAAACACCAACTGGTCCAGAGAACTGGTAACAGATTCAAGACTTCATTTTACACTATGCTTAAGAGTTCTCTGAAAATGTAGTTTAAAAATAGGAGATCATGCAGGGTAATAGAGGGTTGGAGGAATAGCACTCGGCAAATAAGATAGATTGACTGCAACAACTTTATTATTATTATTCCTGCTTAATAACATAGATGATGAAACTACATAAGTAAAGGGGATTAGATAACAATATTTGTTATCTATAAAAAAAGAACAGTTCAGATATTTTTCTGTTTGTCTGGAATGCTTTCAAACTGCAGATATTGTCAGCCGAAAACCAAGTTGTTATAGAGAAATGTGTTTGCTTTAGTGGAGCCATTCTTTAGGTTCCTTGAATTGTAGTTATATGGCTGATAATAAAAAAAAATGTATTCTATTTGTACTTTCTAATTGTGACTGAACTTGTTAACCTGAACATGTAATGAAAAAACAGACATACACCCAGAGACAAAATTCTGTACTTCTTAGATAACCATTAGTTTGTCTTTTTTCCATTAATTTATTTGTTTTTAACTTCACATCCTGTTCCCAGATCGTAGTCCTTCTACATCAGGTCCTTCTCTCACACACACTCCTTCAACCCTTCTCTACCATTCTCATCTTAGAAGGGGAAGCTGCTACCCTGGGTACAATCCCACCCTGGCACATCAAGTCACTGAAGGACTAGGCACACCCTCTCCTACTTAGGCAAGACAAAGCAGCCCATTTAGGGGAACAAGATCCGCAGGCAGGCAGCAGAGCTAGAGACAGCCCCCACTGCAGTTTTGTGGGCCCCATATGAAGACCAAGCTCTAGATTTGTTACCTATCTGCAGGGGGGGCTAGGCCCAGCTTTTGTATGCTTCTTCATTGGTGGGTCATGCCCTGGGAGTTTCCATGGATCCAGAATTAGTTGATTATATTGGTCTTCCTGTCGAGTTCCTATACCCTCCTAGTCCCTCAATCCTTCTCCCAACTCTTCTACAAGACTCCCCAGCTCCATCTAATGTTTGGCTATGGGCCTCTGCATTTGTTACAGTCAGATGATGGGTGGAACCTCTCAGAGGACAGTTATGATAGGCTCCTGTCTACAAGTATAACTGAGTATGATCAATAGTGTCAGGGAGTACTTTTGCCCATGGGATGGGGCTCATGTTGACCAGTCATTGATTGTCCACTCACTTGGTCTCTGTTCCACCTCTGTTTTTATCCTATGAAACCAGTATAAAAAGAGAAGCACCTGATTGCTAGTAAGTCAGAGCTTCAAGATTTCCTTGATCACCACACCTGACTCCTCTCTCACCAACTCATTTCCTCTCTGGAAACCCATCAACTGCTGAGGCTTGTTCATGCAAGGAAAAGCAAAACACTGCAAAGAATCAACCAAATAAAAAGTCATCAACAGTGGCAAAAATAATGAAACAAAACTTTCACCTGCTAAGAAAAAAGAAGTTGACTTTTCTACAAGATATGGAATTTGGGAAAATGAAATATGGATGTAAATGATTATTCTATATATATTAAATAATGTTGGAAATAAAAAAAAATTGGTTCCTTGAAAAAAATCAATGAGATTGACAGACTGTTGTTCAAATTAAACTAAAAGGAAAAGAGGAAATATCCAAATTAACCTGTTCAACATAGCACTTACAGTCTTAGCTAGAGCAACAAGGCAAGTATTAATAAGCAATAAGGAGATCACAGATATGCAAATTGCAAAGGAAGCACTAAGATCAACATTTAAGTCCCTTAGTGGCGCTAAGCTGTGAGAATAATCAACAAAGATCTGATTTGACTGAAGTCTCATTTCATGAGGTGTACCCAATACTTCTTGGGATGACTCAGAATCTAAAACTGGATGATCAAGTGGCCTAGGATGAATTCAAATACTGCTGTATTATAAACAAACTCCCTACCCCCAACAAAATAACACCTAATGACATTCTGCTGTATTCATAGAGCATTGTCTTACCTAACCCTCATCAGAGAAGATTTCTTCTGCAACAGATGGAAACAGATACCACGGCCAGGAAGTTATGCAGAGTGAGAGAGACCTTGGAACATTCATTTCTTTTCTTTTTTCTTTTTCTTTTTTTTTTTTTTTTTTTGTTTTTTTGAGGCAGAGTTTCTCTGTTTAGCCCTGGCTGTCCTGGAACTCACTCTGCAGACCAGGCTGGCCTCGAACTCAGAAATCCGCCTGCCTCTGCCTCCCAAGTGCTGGGATTAAAGGCATGCGCCACCACCGCCCGGTTCGGAACATTCATTTCTAAACTGAGATTCTACAAGGAATCCCTCTTCTCAGGGCAGAGGGCACCTGTGAGTAGAGACAGAAAAATTGTTAAGAGCCAGAGGAAATGGTTGATTCCAAAATACAAGTCCCTGTAATTTCAATATTACTGAAACATATGTGAATTTACAGAGACTTAGGCCGCATACACATGGCCTGCTTGGGTCTGCAGCAGATGGGTCCCAGAGCTGAAAGGAGAAGGGCACACATGTTCCATCCCTGACTGAGAAGCGGTTATCAATTGAATACACTTTGAAAATGAAAATTCAGTTTTCTCCTAGGACTTTGACTTGGGTAACAAAGTATTTTTAAGTATAGGTTGCACAGACAGTAGTAGATGACCAACAGGATACAATCTCAAGGGTATATTTAGAGGTTCCCTGTCTCATATTGTCATGTCAGGGATTTTCCATTTTTTAAAATATCATCTTTTTATTTCAGCTTAAATATATAATATATCATTTACATATATGATGTATGTATTTCTTCATGTATAACTCTGTAAGTCCTATTTGTATATATTGTGTATATTTACACACACACACACACACACACATCATATATAATATACACTTAATGGCTGCCAGTTTAGTGGGGTTTTTGTTGTTGTTGTTGTTTGAGTGTGCAAACAAATAAGTCTCCACTCACTTCTTGGGATCTTTTGTTTATTTTGTCCTATTCGTATGTATTTTTATCTCACTATATTTTATTTTAATGTAAAATATAGTTTTTTAAATAGAATTTTTATTATAGTCCCTTAGAAATTTGTTTGTTTTCTAATGATATACAGAAAGGGGTTAGATGTACATGGGAGGGGATATAGGGAGAAATTGGAAGCAGCAGAGGAAAGAAGATCATACTCAGGATATAATATGTAAAAAGAACTATTTTCAATAAAAAGAAAATAAAGACAATATAAAAAAGCTAACAGTCTGAGTCATGCTGAAGATAGAAAAATTCAAAACATTTCCACTAAAATCAGGAAAGAGTCGCAGATGTTCATTGTCTCTATCCCTATTTAATACAGTGCCTGGAGGCTTAGCTAAAACTGAAGAAGATATAAAGAATACAATAAAATAAAAAGAAGTCCAATTATTCCCACTTTCTGATGATATAATTCTATATCTAAATGACCTTAAGAAATTCATTAGAAAAAAACCCACAGCTAAAAAATATCATCAACAATGTAGTAGGATACAAAATTGACACATGAAAACCGTTGTTATCCTTACATGCCAATGACAAGAGAGAGGGGGGGATAGAGGGAAAGCAGGGAAACATTCCTGTTTCAGTAGCCTAAAAGAATCTTAAAATAAATCTAATGCAATGACATACATAAATAAAGTTTTAAGACTTTGAAGAAAGAAATTGAAGACGATAGCAGAAGATAAAAAGACCTTCCATCATGCATTGGTGAATGACCATTCTTCACATCAATATACATGCTTCCTGTAATCCTCATTAAAATGTCAATACTCTTTGAAGAAACTGAATAAAACAATGCTAAATTTCTTTTGGAGAAACATAAAAATCATAGCCAAAATTATTCTCAACATCTTCAAACCTCCTGGAAGTATTGTGAAACCTGGTTTGATATTACATGACAAAGTTACAATAATGGTGGTGGTGGTGGTGATGATGATGACAGCATAAAACTGACATAACGTCCTACCTGTTTACCAATGGAATAGAATTGAGGACCAGGATATAAGTCCATGTACTTATAACCACCTTAGTTTTGACAAAGTAACCAAAAATAAACACTAGAGAAAAGACATCTTCAATAGATGAACCTGCTTAAACTGGATAGCTGTATGAAGAAGACTGAAACTAGAACCCTATCTCTCACTTTACTAAGCCTCAACTTCAGATGGATCAAGGATCTTGACTTTATTAGAAATCTTCTGAATATGACAGTGAAAATGTCAGGAATACATTTGAACTTATAGGAATAGAAATTTCTAAGAGGACATTATGATCACAGGCATTAACATCAGCAATTGACAAATAGGATCAGAAGACTCTTAAATGATTCTGTACAACAAAGGACAGTCTGAGTCAAATCAGGAGGCAGCATACAGAACAGGAGAAAGGAAAAAATTATCCTATACTATCCATATATCTGACAAAGGATTAGTATCTAGCACATAAAAACAACTGAAAAAAGCCCAAACATTAATAAAAGAATTCCTAATAGAAAAAAGGAGCATCTAATGTTCAAGATCTTTAGCTACTCAGACATTTGGTATTCTTCAGTTGAGAATTCTTTGTTTAGCTCTGTACCCCATTTTTAATAGGGTTATTTGATTCTCTGGAGTCTAACTTCTTGAGTTCTTTTTACATATTGGATGTTAGTCCTCTATTGGATATAGGATTGGTAAAGATCTTTTCCCAATCTGTTGGTTGTTGTTTTATACTATGTACAATGTCCTTTGCCTTACAGAAGCTATGCAATTTTATGAGGTTCCATTTCTTGATCCTTGATCTCAGAGCATAAGCCATTGGTGTTCTGTTGAGGAAAATTTCCCCTTGGCCTATGTGTTTGAGGCTCTTCCCTACTTTCTCCTCTATACATTTCAGGGTATCTAGTTTTATGTTGAGGTCCTTTATCCAACTGAGGAATACTGAATGGCTGAGAAGCACCTAAAGAAATATTCAACATCTTTAGTCTTCAGGGAATTGCAAATCAAAACAACCCTGAGATTTCAATTCACACCAGTCAGAATGGCTAAGATAAAAAAACTCAGGTGACAGCAGATGCTGGCAAGGATGTGGAGAAAGAACATTCGGAATCAAACAATTGGACATAGTATTATCTGAGAATTCTGTTATACAACACCTGGGCATATACCCAAAAGATTCTCCAACATACAACAAGGACACATGCTCTACTACGTTCAAAACAGACTTATATATAATAACCAGAAGCTGGAAAAAACAGATGTCCTTAAAAAGAAGAATGGATATAGAAAATGTGGTACATTTACCTAATGGAATACTATGCAGCTATTAAAAACAATGAACTTATGAAATGCTTAGGCAAATGGATGGAACTAGAAAATATCATCCTTAGTGAGATAACCTGATCAGGAAAAAACACAGATGGTATGCACTCACTAATAAGTGGATAATGGCCCAAAAGCTTGGAATACCCGAGATATAAGTCACAGATCACATGAAGCTCAAGAAGAAGGAAGACCAAAGTGTGGGTGCTTGGTTGTTCCCAAAAAGGAGAACAAAACACTCACAATATCAAATATGGAGACAAAGTGTGGAGCAGAGACTGAAGGATAGACCATCTGAAGACTGCCCTACTTTGGGATCCATCCCACATACAGTCATCATACCCAGACACTATTGTGAATACCAAGAAGTGCATGCTGACAGGAGCCTGATATAGCTGTTCCTGAAAGACTCTGCCAGTGTCCGACAAATATAGAGGTGGATGCTCACAGCCAACCATTGGACTAAGCATAGAGTCTCCAATGGTGTACCCAATGGAGGAGTTAGAGAAAGAACTGAAGGAGCTGATGGGGTTTGTAACCCCATAGGAAGAGCAATAATATCAACTAACCAGACCCTCCCCCAGAGTTTTCACAGTCTAAACCACCAGCCAAGGAGTACACATGGAGGGACCACAGCTCTAGCTGAATATGTAGCAGAGGATGGCCTTGTTGGGAATCAATGGGAGGAGACGACCTAGGTCCCAGGAAGGTTCAATGCCCCAGTGTAGGAGAATTTGAGGGTGGGAAGGCAGGAGTGTGTAGGAGAATCCCTCATAGAAGCAGGAGAGAAGAGGTGGGATGAGGGTTTCTGGGGGTGGGAAACCAGGAAAGTGGATAGCATTTGAAATGTAAATAAAGAAAATATCCAATAAAAATAAAAGTTAAACAATGATCTTTAGCTACAATTGAAGTACAAATTATAACCACATTGATATTTCACCTTACCCTAGTCAGAATGACCAAGATTTAAAGACAATAAAGTAATATTCTCATTCAGAATGAGGTAACCCAGACAAAGAGACAGATGGTCTTTTTCCTCATTTGTGGATGCTCTCTCTGACCTTTTAGATACATGGTTTATTTAGAAGGTCTAGAGAAGTTCAGAATTTTTGAAAAGACTCCTGTGTGAAGCGGCATTCAAGGTAGACCACAATGGTAGAAAGAGTTTAAGAAAAATATTAGAATAGTAATTCTGTAACATGAGAGAGGACTAGAAGGCCAATACACAGTAGAGGTAAGAATACAGGAAGGGATAGATAGAACTAAGGGCATTGACAAACCCATACAAAATCCTACTACTATAGATGCTTTCTAAAACATATCAGAAAAGTATTAATGAAGTTACCCTACCGTAATGGGAAAATGCTACAACAACTTCCATAATGCTAGCAAACAAAAACTCCAGTACCAGAAATTGGTTACCTATTTTTAAGTTGTTGGACAATGAGTAGCATAGACCTCCAAGAATTTCAGGGTATTAATAATACTCTTTGATGTCATTCAGTTCTTGATGGTAGTTTCTATTTCTATAGATTCCATATACTTAATGTTACACAACATGAAGAAATCAAGTTGGCACTCCACTGGATTCATACAGGATACCTTTTTTAGTTCTGGAAGGTTACATGTATGCTACTAGAGGAGAAAAAATAATTAATCTCACATACTTGTGATCTCTACAACGATGACAACTTAGGGAAATGCATTTGATTAAACCTATATTTAGCACTGTTAATAGGGCCAAGAGCAAGTACCTAGATAAGTCACAGATTCTAGGGGTAAACTGGATAATATTCCACTAAATGGACATAGGAGTAAAATGACTTCTAATTATTTAGAAGTGGTCATTGAATGTGGTCATTGCTATGTCCATACATTAGCATATCTCTCAGCCCTAATCATAAAATCTTGTTACCAGAAATGGAAATAATCACAGAGACCTTCAACTTGTTAATATGCAGAGGATAAGAAGCTCATCTCTCAATAGGATGTATATATGGCATATTTTCTCCCAAAGACCAGTGGAATTCATGGAAATGTTGGTAGAAAGATTGCAAATGCCAGAGTTGGCTGAAAACATCAAGAAAACCATTTTCTTAAACAATAGAGTACAATGCACATGTGAAATCAGAGGAGTTGTGACAGCATATGTAAGAATGTCGCAAGTTCATGGTAGAAAAAAAATTTCAGCATGGAGAGTGGAAGACAAGCAAGAAATCCAACCACTAGTGGGAAATCTATTGAGATTCAATAGCTACTGGGAGAAAGTCAGTTTTCTTTAATGATTTGACCCTCATAGGCATCCTGTACTCCTAGATTTGCCCTACTGATAAGAGTAATTGAGCATCATGAATTGGAATTGGTAAGGAGAAAGAAAATAATGAAGCTCAGAGTTGTATGGCTAGGGAAGAACAGGCAGAGAAGGTGGTTATGGGAAGCAAAAGCCATGGAGGAGTCTGTAAAGATAAAGTGACCAGTTCAAAACAGGAATAAAATACAAGGGATTTCTGACAAGTCAGAAATACAGGGATTAATATTCCTGGAAGAAACTGTAAAACAAAACAGTAAATAAAAGATACTTCTTGGGAAACTTGTGATATCTCTGCCTATTGCAAGTACCAAAACAAGAATGTGGTCATGACAGACCATTCTTTTTGCAAACTTGGTTTACTTTTTACAGTTATTAGTTTGTGTTTGTATATGTGCAGATTGCACAAGGCAAAGGAAGACTTAAAGGAGTTGCCCTCTCCTTCTACCATGTGTGTTTTTAGGCTTGAAATCAGATCAGAAGTGAGTGAGCACAGTTACTAACTGAGCCACCCCAATGTCCTTTACTAGTAACTAATGTTAGTCCAAGGTAGTTACTTAATCAATAGTGTAGGACTCTTTCCTTCATCATCAAATCCCACAAGGCCTTAGCACTGCATGGCTATATCGGTCTAGATCCATAGTCAAAAACCAAAGGTTAAGAAGCAAGTAATCTAGTCAGGTCTGCTTTTATTAAAAATAATTATTTATAACTATTCCTTTCATATCTTAATAATGGGTATATTTCATGCAATGTTGATAGAAAACCTTCATGTAATAATACACTGAGAATGTGGACATGGTTGCCAAGTTTTGCTTTTTGCTTTTCTTTTCTTCAATGAATACAAATTCATTGCTCACTATCTGCTTTTCAAGTCACTGCAGGTGGTGTATATGTGTGAATGTAGCACAGGTTTAATGATTTTTTTTCTGGGTATAATTAGAGCAGAACACCATTTCTAATGAAACTTAAAAGACCTCAATATGTAAGCCCATGCTAATTTGGTATGTGAATCAATCTTAGAGATCAGTTTCTTTTATTATTATTATTGGATATATTCTATATTTACAATTCATTTCTTCTTTTTCTGGTTCCAGACCCCCCAAAGGTCCCACATGCCCTTTTCCCTCCCCCTGCTCCCACATCCACCCCTTCTCACTTCCCTGTTCTTGTATTCCCCTACACTGATGCTTTGATCCATTCCAGCACCAGTGTCCACTCCTTTCTTCTTGTCAGACATCATTTGGTATGTGATTTATGTCTTTGGTGTTCCAAGATTCTAGGCTAATATCCACTTATCAGTGATTGCATACCATGGGTATTCTTTTGAGACTGGGTCACCTCATTTAGTATGATGTTCTCCAGCTCCATCCATTTGTCTAAGAATTTCATGAATTCATTGTTTCTAATAGCTGAATAGTACTCCATTGTGTATATATACCACATTTTTTGTATCCATTCTTCCATTGAGGGACATAAGGCTGCCATGAACATAGTGGAGCATGTATCCTTATTGCATGCTGGGGAATCTTCTGGGTATATTCCCAGGAGTGGTATGGCTGGTTCCTCTAGAAGTATCATGTGCAGTTTTCTGAGGAACCACTAGACTGATTTCCAGAGTGGTTGTACCAGGTTGCAGTCCCACCAGCAGTGGAGGAGTGTTCTTCTTTCTCCACATCTTCGCCAGCACCTATTGTCTCCTGACTTTTTAACCTTAGCCATTCTGACTGGTGTGAGGTGAAATCTCAGGGTTGTTTTGATTTGCATTTCCCTAATGACTAATGATGTTGAACATTTTTTAAGGTGTTTCTCAGCCACCCGAATTTCTTCAGGTGAAAAGTCTTTGTTTAGCTCTGTACCCCATTTTTGGATAGGGTTATTTGGTTTTCTGGGGTCTAACTTCTTGAGTTCTTTGTATACATTTGATATTAGCCCTCTGTCGGATGTGGGGTTGGTGAAGATCTTTTCCCAATTTGTTGGTTGCCAATTTATACTTTTGACAGTGTCTTTTGCCTTACAGAAACTTTGTAATTTTATGAGGTCCCATTTGTCTATTCTTGCTCTTAGAGCATAAGCAATTGGTGTTCTGTTCAGTAATTTCCCCCCCCCCTGAGTCAATGTCCTCAAGGGTCTTCCCCAGTTTCTTTTCTATTAGTTTTAGTGTGTCTGGTTTTATGTGGAGGTCCTTGATCCACTTGGAGTTGAGCTTAGTGCAAGGAGATAAGAGTGGATCAATTCTCATTCTTCTGCATGTTGACCTCCAGTTCAGCCAGCATCATTTGTTGAAAAGGCTATCTTGTTTCCACTAGTTGTTTTCAGCTCCTTTGTCGACAATCAATTGGCCATAGATGTGTGGATTCATTTCTGGGTCTTTGATCTTATTCCATTGATCTGCCTCCCTGTCACTGAACCAGCACCATGCAGTTTTTAACACTACTGCTCTGTAGTATTGCTTGAGGTCTGGGATATTGATTCCCCCAGAAGTTCTTTTACTGTTGATGATAGTTTTAGCTATCCTGGGTTTTTTGTTATTCCAGATGAATTTGAGAATTGCTCTTTTTAACTCTCTGAAGAACTGAGTTGGGCTTTTGATGGGGATTGCGTTGAATCTGTATATTGCTTTTGGCAAGATTGCCGTTTTAACTATATTAATCCTGCCAACCCACGAGCATGGAAGATTTTTCCATTTTCTGATGTCTTCTTCAATTTCCCTCTTCAGAGACCTGAAGTTTTTGTCATATAAATCTTTCACATGTTTGGTTAGAGTCACTCCAAGATACTTTATATTGTTTGTGGCTATTGTGAAGGGTGTCATTTCTTTCTCAGCATGCTTATCCTTTGCATATAGGAAGGCTACTGATTTGCTTGAGTTGATTTTTTAACCAGCCACTTTGCTGAAGTTGTTTATCAGTTGCAGGAGTTCTCTGATGGAGTTTTTTGGGTCACTTAAGTATACTATCATATCATCTGCGAATAGTGATAGTTTGACTTCTTCCTTTCCAATTTGTATCCCTTTGACTTCCTTATGTTGTCGAATTGCTCTAGCTAGTACCTCAAGTACTATATTGAAGAGATATGGTGATAGGGGGCAGCCTTGTCTAGTCCCTGATTTTAGTTGGATTGCTTCAGTTTTTCTCCATTTACATTGATGATGGCTACTGGTCTGCTGTAAATTGCTTTTACTATGTTTAGATATGGGCCTTGAATTCCTGTTCTTTCCATGACTTTTAGCATGAAAGGATGCTGAATTTTATCAAATGCTTTTTCAGCATCCGATGAGATGACCATGTGTTTTTTTTCTTTGAGTTTGTTTATGTAGTGGATTATGTTGATGGATTTCCGTATATGAACCATCCCTGCATCCCTGGGATGAAGCCAACTTGATCATGGTGAATGATTGTTTTGATGTGTTCTTGGATTCGGTTGGCAAGTATTTTATTTAGTATTTTGCATCGATATTCATTAGAGAAATTGGCCTGTAGTTCTCTTTCTTAGTTGGATCTTTGTGTGGTTTTGGTAAAGGGTAATTGTGGCTTCATAGAATGAGTTGGGTAGTGTTCCTTCTGTTTCTATTTTGTGGAATAGTTTGAAGAGTATCGGTATCAGGACTTCTTTGAAGGTCTGATAGAATTCTGCACTAAAACCGTCTGGTCCTGTGCTCTTTTTGGTTGGAAGACTGTCTATGACCCCTTCTATTTCTTTGGGGGTTATGGGTCTGTTTAGACGATCTATTTGATCCTGGTTTAATTTTGGTATTTGGTAACTGTCGAGGAAATTGTCCATTTCCTCCAGATTCTCCAGTTGTGTTGAGTATAGGCTTTTGTAGTAGGATCTGATGATTTTTTGAATTTCCTCAGTTTCTGTTGTTATATCTCCCTTTTCATTTCTAATTTTGTTAATTTGAATACTGTCTCTGTGCCCTTTGGTAAGTCTGGCTAGGGGTTTATCTGTCTTGTTGATTTTCTCAAAGAACCAGTTCCTGGTTTTGTTGATTCTTTGTATGGTTCTCTTTGTTTCAACTTGATTGATTTCAGCCCTGAGTTTGATGATTTCCTGTCTTCTACTCCTCCTGGGTGAAATTGCTTCTTTTTGTTCCAGAGCTTTCAAGTGAGCCATTAAGTTGCTAGTATCTGCTCTCTCCTGTTTATTTTTGGAGACAGGACTCAGGGCTATGAGTTTTCCTCTTAGCACTGCTTTCATTGTGTCCCATAGATTTGGGTATCTTGTGCCTTCATTTTCATTAAATTCTAAAAAATCTTTAATTTCTTTCTTTATTTCTCCCTGGACTAAGGTATCATTGAGTAGAATATTGTTCAGCCTCCACGTGTATGAGGATTTTCTGTTGTTTTTGTTGCTATTGAAGAACACTCTTACTCCATGGTGATCCGATAGGAGGCATGGGATTAGTTCGATCTTTTTATATTTGTTGATGTCTGTCTTGTGACCAATTATATGGTCTATTTTGGAGAAGGTACCATGAGGTGCTGAGAAAAAGGTATAGTCTTTTGCTTTAGGATGAAATGTTCTATATATATCTGTTAAATCCAATTAGTCCAAAGTTTCAATGAGTTTCTCTGTGTCCCTGTTTAGTTTCTGTTTTCCTGATCGGTCCACTGAGGATAGTGGAGTATTGAGGTCCCCCACAATTATTGTGTTAGGTGCAATGTATGCTTTGAGCTTTAGTAAAGTTTCTTTTACAAATGAGGGTGCCCTTACATTTGGAGCATAGATGTTTAGAATTGTGAGTTCTTCTTGGTGGATTCTTCCTTTGACTAGCGAGAAGTGACCTTCTGTGTCTTTTTTGATGACTTTGGGTTGAAAGTCGATTTTATCTGATATTAGAATCCTATTCCAGCTTGCTTCCTGCGACCATTTGCTTGCCAAATTGTCTTCCATCCTTTTATTCTAAGGTAGTGTTTGTCTTTGATTATGAGGTGTGTTTCCTGTAAGCAGCAAAATGTAGGGTCCTGTTTCCGTATCCAGTCTGTTAGTCTATGTCTTTTTATTGGGGAATTGAGTCCATTGATGTTAATAGATATTAAGGAATAGTGATTATTACTTCTTGATATTTTTGATGTTATTTTTGTTTTTGAGTAGTTATCTTCCTTTGAGTTTGATGGAAGAAGGTTACTATCTTGCTTTTTCTTGGGTGCAGTTTCCTTCCTTGTATTGGAGTTTTCCTCCTATTATCCTTTGTAGAGCTGGGTTCGTGGAAAGATATTGTGTAAATTTGGTCCTGTCATGGAATATTTTTATTTTTCCATCTATGTTGATTGAGAGTTTTGCTGGGTATAGTAGTCTTGACTGACATTTGTGTTCTCTTAGGGTCTGCATGAGGTCTTCCCAGGATCTTCTAGCTTTCCTGGTATCTGGAGAGAAGTCTGGTGTGATTCTGATAGGTCTTCCTTCATATGTTACTTGGCCTTTTTCTCTTACTGCCTTTAATATTCTTTCTTTGTTTAGTACATTTGGGGTTTTGATTATTATGTGACAGGAGGTATTTCTGTTCTGGTCCAGTCTGTTTGGAGTTCTGTAGGCTTCTTGTATATTCATGGGCATCTCTCTCTCTTTAAGTTAGGGAAGTTTTCTTCCATAATTTTGTTGAAGATATTTGCTGGCCCTTTAAATTGTAGATCTTCACTATCATCTATCCCTATAATCCTTAGGTTTGGTCTTCTCATTGTGACCTAGATTTCCTGGATGTTTTGGGTTACAAGTCTTTTGGATTTTGCGTTTTCTTTGACTGTAGAGTCAATTGTTACTATGTTATCTTCAGTGTCTGAGATTCTTACCTCTATCTCTTGTATTCTGTTGTTGATGTTTGCATCTATGACCCCTGATTTCTTCCCAAGGTTTTCTATCTCTAAAGTTGCCTCTTTTTGTGATTTCTTAGTTGTTTCTACCTCTGTGTTCAGATCTTGGATGGTTTTGCTCAGTTCCTTCATTTGTTTGTTTGTGTTTTCTTGTAATTCTTTAAGAGATTTTTGTGTTTCCTCTTTCATGACTTCTGCCTGTTGGTTCAAGTCCTCATGAATTTCTTTAACTGATTTTCCTATTTCCTCTTTATTGGTTTCTGTCTGTTGGCCCATATTCTCCTGGAGTTCTTTAAGTGATTTTTGTGTTTGCATTGTAAGAGCTTCTATCCTATTGATGTTCTCCTGCATTTCTTTAAGAGATTTGTTTATGGTTTGTTTTTTTTGTGTGTGTGTGTTCCTCTAGCAGCATCATTACCAGTGCTTTTATATCCAACTCTTGTTTTTCTGCTGTGCTCAGGTATCCAGGACTTGCTGTGGTTGGCGAATTGAGTTCAGATGGTGCCATATTGCCTTGATTTTTGTTTGTAACGTTCCTACGTTTGCCTTTTGCCATCTGTTTATTTCTGGAGTTAGTTGGTCTTATTGTTACTGGTTGGAGTTTGAAGCTCCTGTGAGCCTGGCCTTTGGTGCTGCTGTAGTAGAGGGCATCTGTGCTCCCGATCCCAGCCTCCAGTGTTCCGCTGTGACCTGACCCCAGCAGCCAGCAGTCCGCTGTGTCCTGAGGCTAGATGGCACCTCCTGCAAGCCTGGCTAGCCTGTCCGCAGCAGTCTGCAACCACAGCTGAGCTGTAGGTGCACAGATCTCCTGCTGAGCTCCTCTGGTTCTGGGTAGGGCCAGAGCCTGACTGTGTTGTCTATGCTAAGCTAAGCTAGGTCTCTGTCCAAGCACCTGACTCCAGCCACCCGCAGTCCGTGCGGTGTCCCCTATCAGTTTCTTAATAACAGCGACCCCCTTTCCCATTTCCTTCTACTCCTCTATTACTTATTTACCATGAGTCATATGGGTCCATTTATACTTTGGTGAAGAAGCCAATGTGTCAAACCTGGTTGGTCTCTATGGTGATTGGTCCAAAAGTGTGCTCTAGAGGGCAATCAGTAATTAAATGTTCAGCCTAGGTGAGCCTTCAGACATTGTATAGAAAAATAAAAACAAAACAACTATCTGATCACAAGGGATGAATCACTAAGCACTCTTGAGAATGGGAATCAGAAAATCTCAGAGAAAGTCTAATAACATTTATACTTTCTTTTGTCATATCTTATATTTAACGCTTTAGCAAATCTCATTGGATTTTGATTTTTGACTATCCAGCATTTACTCATTCCTTAAAATCTATCACTGTCTTCTCTGCCCTATGCTGTTTCTATAGTTTCAAGTTCTTCCCTTCAAAGCATTGTTATATAATTTCTAGACTAAAGAAAATCCCTTCAATTTAATTGGACAAACTTTAAGTGCTTCTTAGATGCAAAGTATTACTTCAGCCACTGAGAAGAAAATTGATGTTAGAAAAAGGAGAGATGGCAAAGAGCAAAAATGAACAATGGTCCTAACTCCAAATATTTTATGGCAATTAATATAATGTGTGGAGCTTGAAGAGACATAAAACAATAAAGAACTTTTGAAGCCATGTATTATATCAATCTAAAAGTTCCTTAATATTTTATATCTCTTGATTTTACACGGACTTTGAACTTTCAAAATGCAGTTTTCATTGTTTTCTTACATTTTTCATTAAATATGTGGAAAGTGCAAGGCTTGCAGCATACGATTGTCATAGACTACATGGATTGTAACTCAGTATTAGCTTAGAAGGGGATAAAGGAAGGTCAAAGAGTCCCATTAGCTAGCACTTTTGATGAGACAACATGTAAAAGGCAGAGGGGAGAGCTGGCCCAGTCTACTACCCTGGGCAGTCCCCTTGTTTGGGTGGTGTAGGAGAGCTGAATCCACCTTACTCTAGCTACAGAACCTCACCTGTGCAACAGTGGAAAGCCGGAGACCTGGAGAGTTGGCCATTCCTTTATTTAGGGCAGTGCTAGAGAGTTGCCTTTGTCAGTAATAGATGCAGGAGAGCTTGTGGGCTGAATAACAGAGCTACCACCTAGGCCCAGACCTAGGGCTTTGGGTTGGCCCTTCCTGACATCTACACCATTTATGAACTACAAGATGAACTGCAATGTTTCAAGATCTGCATGTCACAGGGGAACAAAAGAATAGCTGAAATGTCCACATGAGGATCTAGTACTGATAGGTTTGTAGAAGCCAGAGTTCTTGAACCATATAAATAACTCATTCAGTGAACATTTGCAAAGTAAGCTGTTTGGGCAAAATGGTATTGAAGTGGACACTTAACGGTACTTTGGAAAGTCAGCTGTGTTGTATGGTGCTTTGTTGTGGCAAACACATGAAGGAACATTTTGCTGAAGCAGACACAGCCGAAAGGATGCTCTGTTAAAACAAGCAAGTGAAAGGACAGATGATGAAAGATTCTTTGCTAAGGGCACAAATGTATTGGTCTGCCTTACACTGAATAGTTGAGATCCATTTGTTGGGAGTCCACAGAGAGATATACACCAAAACATCTGGTGGTGAGCTAATTGTACTTCTTGCCACTTTCTTGGACTCTGGCCATTGACAGAGTTGTGTCAGTTGTGACAGAGGCACATGTTGAGGCAAGACCTATGGAGTACATGCAATATTTGGAAGGAACATTAAAAAGGATTCAACAGACAGTGACAGGAGCTGGCTTGGCTTGCTTACCTATCAACTGAATTGCTGATTTTCTGACAACATAGATGGGATTTGCTCCAAAGAGCCATTTCTAAACAGGTCTATCTCCCCACCCCCCATATCTTTTATGTACCACTACCTCTGATGAGTGGTAGACTAGAAGGGAGGTTAAAGCATATAGGAACTATCATTAAAAGTAAGCCTTGAAAAAATTAAAGTTAGAGGATATACTGTTTAATACACTCTATGACACACGGACACACCATGGTCTTTAATAAATATTTTAATATTAGTATTTTGTTGTTTTGATTTTTTTGTTTTCTTTTAGGAAGAGTTGCAAGGGTGGAGGGCAAATAAAGAGGGATGGAGGAGATAAGTAGGATTGGAATACATGATATAAAATTTACAAAGAATCAATAAAATTTTTTAAAAAAGCAGACAGGCAGTATGGTGGATGATGAAGGATGGCTTGAGTCAGGTGTGAGACACAAAGAAGTCAGGTGTGATAGACAGGGCATGTAATCAATATGTTCCTTTACCTGCTATATCCTCATTGGCAGGTGGGAGCTATATCATAGCTGTGTCTTGTACATTAGTAAAGTCTTAAGAGACTTACAGGCATAGATTTGATTGATGGTACATTCATAGGGTAGAAAGGGAAAGAGTAGGTACTACTCAGGAATTTAGACTTTAAGCTAAGTTGAATTGGATTCTAGAGTTATCTGAATACTTGAATAATATCATGCACAGTAGAACCCAGAGTAAGACACAGAGGCCTCCTTTCCTGGTGATTTTGAGAAACTTTAAATGCTGCAGGCTGGCCATGGTAGTTCTTCTGTCTTGTTGGTTCTTCTTGAGACAGCAGAGGGAAAGAGCATAGCCAGGGGTAAGACTTGTTCTTAGGAGATATTTAGGATTGCTCTATAATAATAAAACCTTTACTTATCTTAAGTCTAAGTCATTATACTTCAGTAGCTGATCTGCCTTGGAGCTCCCCTGAGAGGAGAAACTGTTTAGCACTTCATCATAAAACAGCAGGAGATTAAGTAAAGTAGCCTTTGTTCTAGTTCTGTAGGAACTGAGGATCCAACTTCCAGCCTTCCAATTAAAGTTGCAGGAAGAAAAAGAGACACTTTTTTTTTTAATTTTTTTAATTTTTTTTTAATTTTTTTTAGTTATTTTTATTTTCTATAATCTATGTTTACATTTCAAAGGCTTTCCCCTTTCCCAGTTCCCACCCACCATAGTTCCCATAGTTCTTCTCCCCCCCCAACTATTCCCCAATCATTCCCCCTCCCCCCTCGGTTTCTTTACTAAACTGGATGCAATCTTTACATGCCCAGCGTCCTCTCCTTTCTTCTTCTTGGGAATCATTTGACTTGCTATTTGTGTCTTGAGTATTTAGTGCTTCTGGGCTCATTAATATCCACTTATCAGTGATTGCATTTCATGTGCATTCTTTTGTGATTGGGTTAGCTCACTCAGGATGATATTTTCCAGGTCTAACCATTTACCTACAAATTGCATGAATTCATTATTTTTAATTGCTGAGTAGTATTCCATTGTATAAATATACCACATTTTCTGTATCCATTCCTCCTTTGAGGGATATTTGGGCTCCTTCCAATTTCTGGCTATTATAAACAAGGCTGCTATAAACATAGGGGAGCATGTGTCTTTATTGCATGTAGGGGAATCCTCTGGGTATATGCCCAGGAGTGGTATGCCAGGGTCCTCTGGAAGTGCCATGCCCAATTTTCTGAGGAACCGCCAAACTGATTTCCAGAGTGGTTTTACCATTTTGCAATCCCACCAACAGTGGAGGAGTGTTCCTCTTTCTCCACATCCTCGCCAGCACTTGTTGTCTCTTGAGTTTTTAA
The DNA here is from genome assembly GCA_964023405.1 of Apodemus agrarius. Lineage (NCBI taxonomy): Eukaryota > Metazoa > Chordata > Mammalia > Rodentia > Muridae > Apodemus > Apodemus agrarius. The sequence goes on along the minus strand of OZ030009.1, from coordinate 64,435,181 downwards.
TCTTAGCCATTCTGACTGGTGTGAGGTGGAATCTCAGGGTTGTTTTGATTTGCATTTCCCTGATGACTAATGATGTTGAACATCTCTTAAGGTGTTTCTCAGCCATCCGAATTTCTTCTGGTGAAAATTCTTTGTTTAGCTCTGTGCCCCATTTTTTGATAGGGTTATTTGTTTCTTTGGGGTCTAACTTCTTGAGTTCTTTGTATATATTGGATATTAGCCCTCTGTTGGATGTGGGGCTGGTGAAGATCTTTTCCCACTTTGTTGGTTGCCGTTTTGTCCTTCTGACAGTGTCCTTTGCTTTGCAGAAACTTTGTAATTTTATGAGGTCCCATTTGTCGATTCTTGATCTTAGTGCGTACGCTATAGGTGTTCTGTTCAGGAACTTTTCCCCTGTGCCCAAGTCCTCCAGGGTCTTCCCAAGTTTCTTTTCTAATAGTTTCAGTGTGTCTGGTTTTATGTGGAGGTCCTTGATCCACTTGGAGTTGATCTTAGAGCAAAGAGATAAGAGTGGGTCAATTCGCATTCTTCTGCATGTTGACCTCCAGTTGAACCAGCACCATTTGTTGAAAAGGCTATCTTTATTCCATCGGATGGTTGTGGCTCCTTTATCAAAGATCAAGTGACCATAAGTCTGTGGGTTAATTTCAGGGTCTTCAATCCTGTTCCATTGATCTGTTTGCCTGTTGCTATACCAATACCATGCAGTTTTTAACACAATTGCTCTGTAGTACTGCTTGAAGTCAGGGATATTGATTCCCCCAGAAGTCCTTTTATTGTTGAGAATAGTTTTAGCTATCCTGGGTTTTTTGTTGCTCCAGATGAATTTGAGAATTGCTCTTTCTAGATCTATGAAGAATTGAGTTGGGATTTTGATGGGGATTGCATTGAATCTGTATATTGCTTTTGGCAAGATGGCCATTTTTACTATATTGATCCTGCCAATCCAGGAGCAAGAAATATTTTTCCATCTTCTGAGGTCTTCTTCGATTTCTTTCTTCAAGGACTTGAAGTTCCTGTTGTACAGATCTTTTACTTGTTTGGTTAGAGTTACGCCAAGATACTTTATGTTGTTTGTGGCTATTGTGAAGGGTGTTATTTCCCTAATTTCTTTCTCAGCCTGCTTGTCCTTTGAGTACAAGAAGGCCACTGACTTGCTTGAGTTAATTTTATAACCTGCCACTTTGCTGAAGTTGTTTATCAGCTGTAGAAGTTCTCTGGTGGAGTTTTTTGGGTCGCTTAGGTAAACTATCATATCGTCTGCAAATAATGATAGTTTCACTTCTTCCTTTCCAATTTGTATCCCTTTGACTTCCTTATGTTGTCTAATTGCTCTTGCTAGAACTTCAAGTACTATATTGAAAAGATATGGAGAGAGAGGGCAGCCTTGTCTAGTCCCTGATTTTAGTGGGAATGCTTCAAGTTTCTCTCCATTTATTTTGATGTTGGCTACTGGTTTGCTGTAGATTGCTTTTACTATGTTTAGGTATGGGCCTTGAATTCCTGCTCTTTCCAAGACTTTTAGCATGAAAGGATGCTGAATTTTGTCGAATGCTTTTTCAGCATCTAATGAGATGACCATGTGGTTTTTTTCTTTCAGTTTGTTTATGTAGTGGATTACATTGATGGATTTCCGTATATTGAACCATCCCTGCATCCCTGGGATGAAGCCTACTTGATCATGGTGGATGATCGTTTTGATGTGCTCTTGGATTCGGTTAGCAAGAATTTTATTTAGTATTTTTGCATCTATATTCATCAGAGAAATTGGCCTGAAGTTCTCTTTCTTTGTTGGATCTTTTTGTGGTTTAGGTATTAGCGTAATTGTGGCTTCGAAGAATGAGTTGGGCAGTGTCCCTTCTGTCTCTATTTTGTGGAATAGTTTGGAGAGTATTGGTGTTAAGTCTTCTTTGAAGGTCTGGTAGAATTCTGCACTAAAACCATCTGGTCCCGTACTTTTTTTGGTTGGGAGGCTTTCTATAACCCCTTCTATTTCTTTAGGGGTTATGGGACTATTTAGCTGGTCTACTTGATGCTGATTTAATTTTGGTATTGGATATCTGTCTAGGAAATCGTCCATTTCCTCCAGATTCTCCAGTTGTTTTGAGTATAGACCTTTGTAGTAGGATCTGATGATCTTTTGAATTTCCTCAGTTTCTGTTGTTATGTCTCCCTTTTCATTTCTAATTTTGTTAATTTGTATACTGTCTCTGTGTCCTTTGGTTAGTCTGGCTAAGGGTTTATCTATCTTGTTGATTTTCTCAAAGAACCAGCTCCTGGTCTTGTTGATTCTTTGTATGGTTCTATTTGTTTCTATTTGATTGATTTCAGCCCTGAGTTTGATGATTTCTTGTCTTCTACTCCTCCTGGGTGAATTAACTTGTTTTTCTTCCAGGGCTTTAAGGTGTGCCATTAAGCTGCTAGTGTATGCTCTCTCCAGTTTCTTTTTGGATGCACTTAGAGCTATGAGTTTTCCTCTTAGCACTGCTTTCATTGTGTCCCATAGATTTGGGTAGGTTGTACCTTCATTTTCATTGAATTCTAAAAAGTCTTTGATTTCTTTTTTTATTTCTTCCTTGACCAAGGTGTCATTGAGTAGAGTATTGTTCAGTTTCCATGTGTATGTGGGCTTTCTGTTGTTTTTGTTGCTATTGAAGACCACTCTTACTCCATGGTGATCTGATAAGAGGCATGGGATTAGCTCGATCTTCTTGTATTTGTTGACATCTGTCTTGTGACCGATTATATGGTCTATTATGGAGAAGGTACCATGCGGTGCTGAGAAAAAGGTATATTCTTTAGCTTTAGGATGAAATGTTCTATATATATCTGTTAAATCCAATTGGTCTAGAGTTTCAATTAGTTTCACTGTGTCCCTGTTTAGTTTCTGCTTTCCTGATCGGTCCATTGAGGAGAGTGGGGTGTTGAAGTCACCCACAATTATTGTGTTAGGTGTAATGTGTGCTTTAAGCTTTAGTAAGGTTTCTTTTACGAAGGAGGGTGCCCTTGCATTTGGAGCATAGATGTTCAGTATTGAGAGCTCTTCCTGGTGGATTTTCCCTTTGGCCAGCAAGAAGTGACCTTCTGAGTCTCTTTGGATGATTTTAGGTTGAAAGTCAATTTTATCTGATATTAGAATGGCTACTCCAGCTTGTTTCCTGAGACCATTTGCTTGTAAAATTGTCCTCCAGCCTTTTACTCTAAGGTAGTGTTTGTCTTTAACACTGAGATGTGTTTCCTGTATGCAGCAAAATGTAGGGTCCTGTTTCCGTATCCAGTCTGTTAATCTATGTCTTTTTATTGGGGAATTGAGTCCATTGACGTTAAGAGATATTAAGGAATAGTAATTATTACCTCCAGACATTTTTGAAATTATATTTATTTATCTTATTTATTTTTTATATTCGAGAGGTTATCTTCTTTTGGGTTTGATGAGAGGAGGTTTCTATCTTGCTTCTTCCCGGGTGTAGTTTCCGTCCTTGTCTTGGTGTTTTCCCCCTATTATCCTTTGTAGGGCTGGATTTGTGGAGAGATATCTTGCAAATTTGGTTTTGTCATGGAATACCTTGATGTCTCCATCAATGGCAATTGAGAGTTTTGCTGGGTAAAGAGACACTTTTGAAAAGTGATTTTAGACTTTATTTCTAAATACTTCAGTTCTCAAAAAAGTTTCTATAAAACCTCAGGTGACAACACATGTTGGAGAGGATGTGGAGAAAGAGGAAAACTCCTCTATTGCTGGTGGGATTGCAACTGGTACAACCATTCTGGAAAGGCATCTGAAGGTTCCTCAGAAAATTGGAAATACATCTACCTGAAGACTCAGCTATACCACTCTTGGGAATAAACCCACAGGAGCATGTGTTCCACTATGTTCATAGTGGACTTATTTGTGATAGCCAAAACTGGAAACAACTTAGATGGCACATGACAGAAGAATGGATACAGAAAATGTGATTCATTTACACAATGGAATACTACTCAGCTATTAAGAATGAGGACATTGATGTGTGGGTTCAGTTCTGGGTCTTCAATCCTATTCCATTGATCCACCTCCCTGTCACTGTACAATACCATGCAGTTTTTAACACTACTGCTCTGTAGTATTGCTTGAGGTCCGGGATAATGATTCCCCCAGAAGTTCTTTTACTGTTGATGATAGTTTGAGCTATCCTGGGTTTTTTGTTATTCCAGATGAATTTGAGAATTGCTCTTTCCAACTCTATGAAGAACTGAGTTGGGCTTTTGATGGGGATTGTGTTGAATCTGTATTTTGCTTTTGGCAAGATTGCCATTTTAACTACATTAATCCTGCCAACCCGCGAGCATGGAAGATTTTTCCATTTTCTGAGGTCTTCCATTTCCTTCTTCAGAGACCTGAAGTTTTTGTCATACAAATCTTTCACTTGTTTGGTTAGAGTCACTCCAAGATACTTTATATTGTTTGTGGCTATTGTGAAGGGTGTCATTTCCCTAATTTCTTTCTCAGCCTGCTTATCCTTTGAGTATAGGAAGTCTACTGATTAGCTTGAGTTGATTTTATAGCCAGCCACTTTGCTAAAGTTGTTCATCAGCTATAGGAGTTCTCTGGTGGAATTTTTTGGATCACTTAAGTATATTATCGTATCATTTGCGAATAGTGATAGTTTGACTTCTTCCTTTCTAATTTGTATCCCGTTGACTTTCTTATGTTGTAGAATTGCTCTAGCTAGTACCTCAAGCACTATATTGAAAAGATATGGTGAGAGGGGGCAGCCTTGTCTAGTCCCTGATTTTAGTGGGATTGCTTCAAGTTTCTCTCCATTTACTTTCATATTGGCTACTGGTCTGCTGTAAATTGTTTTTTCTATGTTTAGGTATGGGATTGCAAGCTGGTACAACCACTCTGGAAATCAGTCTGGCGGTTCCTCAGAAAACTGGACATGATACTTCTGGAGGACCCAGCCATACTACTCCTGGGCATATACCCAGAAGATTCCCCAGCATGCAATAAGGATACATGCTCCACTATGTTTATAGCAGCCTTATTTATAATAACCAGAAGCTGGAAAGAACCCAGATGTACCTCAACAGAGGAATAGATACAAAATTGTGGTATATATACACGATGGAGTATTATTCAGCCATTAGAAATAATGAATTCATAAAATTCTTAGAGAAATGGATGGAGCTGGAGAACATCATACTAAGTGAGGTAACCCAGTCTCAAAAGAATACCCATGGTATGCACTCACTGATAAATGGATATTAGCCTAGACTCTTGGGACACCAAAGACACAATCCACATACCAAATGATGTCCCACAAGAAGGAAGAAGTGGTCCTTGATTCTGGAAAGGCTCAATGCATCAGTTTAGGGGAATACCAGAACAGGGAAATGGGAACAGGTGGATGGGGGAACAAGGGGAGGGAACAGGGCATATGGGACCTTTGCGGGGGGGGGGTGGGGAACCAGGAAAAGGGAAATGAAATGTAAATAAAGAATATATCCAATAAAAAGTAAAAAAAAAAAAAAAAACAAGAATGACAAAGAATGAGGACATCTTGAGTTTTGCAGGCACATGGGTGGAAATAGAAAATATCATCCTGAGTGCGGTAACTCAGACCCAAAAGAACATGCATGGTATGTACTCACTAATAAGTGGGGAAAAAAAGAAAAGAAAAGAAAAAGGACAGAATACCCAAGAGCTCATTATGGAACACAGAACTCAAAAAGGTCAACAAGCTGAAGTGTCCATGTGAGGAAACCTCAGTCTCACCCAATGGGGAGAAAAAAAAATCACAATGGGGAAGGAGGGAGGGACCTGGGAGGGAAATTGTATGTGTGGGGCAGTGTGGGTGAGGGAGGAACCTGATCTGGTATGGGTGTGTGTGAAAAGAACTGAAGCCCTGAGAACCAGCAGAAAGAATGGAAAAAGGCAACCTTGGGAGACGGGAGGTTAGGGGAATCCTCCCAGAATGCACCAGAGACCTAGGAGGTGAGAGACTCTCAGGACTCAAAGGGGGGGGGACCTTAGATGAAATGCCTGATAGTAGGGAGAGGGAACACATAGAGCCAACCTCCAGCAGGAAGACAGGGCATCAAATGAGGGAGAGGGGGGCATCCCACAGTCACAACTTTGACCTATTTGTGTTCTTGTCTAAAGAATTACAGGGTTGGAAATGGAGAGGAGCCTGAGGAAAATAAGTTCCACCAACAGGCACACAGTTGCCTCCCCAGATTAAGGAGGGGTCCAAAGTCCTGAAACTATTACTGAGTCTATAGAGTGCTCACAAAAGGGGACCCATCATGACTTCACTCTGGAATACCCAACAAACAGCTGAAAGAATTAGATGCAGATATTTATACCTAACCCATGGACAAAAATGGCTAACCCTTGTTGTTGAATTAGGGAAGACTGTAAGAAGTTGAGGAGAAGGGCCATCCTATAGGAGCACCAGCAGTCGCATTCTCAATTAATCTGGACCCCTGAAATCTCTCAAACACTGGACTACCAAACAGGCAGCATATATGAGGCCCCAAAACACATATAGTAGAGGATTGCCGGGTCTGTGTTCATTATGAGATGATGCACCTAACTCTCAAGAGACTGGAGGCCCCAGGAAGATCAGAGGTCAGTTGGGGTGGGGGATGGGGGCATCCACATGGAGACAAGGGGGTGCGGAGCAGGTACAGGTTATGGAACAGTTGGAGGGTGGGGGGGATAAAATATGGAGTGTGGAAAAAATAAATAAATTAATTAATTAAAAAAAGTTCTCAAAAATGTTCTCTCTAAAAAGTTCTCTACGAGACTCCTAATGCCATTTCTTCCAATGCTATGCCTTTACTTCTAAGTTCTTCTTGAGTTCTGTCTAAAATGTTCTCTTTGTCCTCAGCACTTATAGATCTTTCAGAACACATAATCACATGGTAAAAAGTTCACCACAAGTTTACACATAAATTCAAATCATAAATTGAATTAGAAGTTTACAACAGAGAATGTTTACATGCATATCCACTAGAAGTAATTATCTGGCTAATAAATATCTATCATCTGTCACCAGCTTTACAGGCTCTTGGAGAGTTAGAAACCATAACTTTTGTGATTAAATTATTAGTGAAATTTTGCATAGATAGACCAGTCAATGTTTTGCATCTATAACAAATCATTCATTCCCTTTTTATGTTAATTGTTTTATATCCTCTTGGAATGTACTCTAAGTTGTAGATACCTGCTTACTATCTCAGAAGCAATTAACTCGTACCACCTGAAACTCTGAGTTCTCATTGTAGTTTTGTTTGTTAGAGAGGGCTTCATAGCAGTTCTATTATACAATAGCTTAATAATTATTAATATAATTTTAGGAATTTTATAGGATCATCTTCAAGAATTAAGATGTCATCTATTTGTTTATATAGATAGCATCACTACAAGACAGTACCTCTTTGTTGTTCTGCATAAATCTATTCGAAAGGGTGAGTTAATACCTAGTGATTGTTTTATATATTTAATAATAACAGGAAAATCATATTAATAGCAGGAATATTTCCTAACATTAAATTCTCCTCAGCCTTGCCTAAGGAACAAATATGTCTAGATTTTTAATCCATGGCAGACCCATATCACCGATATCATCTGCTAGTTTTTAGCTTTTCCTTGATGAACCCTGACACTTAAACGTTTGCCACCTAGGTCTTCCTTGGCTTAAAGGACACATAGAGCTGTGTTTGCAAGTTGTAGCGATGTACTGAAGAATTGGGAAGGCAGAAGCTTGCACTGTACTTTGTCCCTGTAGTGGTTTGAATTAAAGTGGCACCCATAGACACACAGGGAGTGACACTATTTGAAAGGCCTTGAAGGAAATGTGCCCCTGGGAGGTGGGTTTGGGGGTTTAAGAAGGTCAAGGCAGGCACTGTGACCCTCCCTTTCTCCTGCCTATAGATCTAGACATAGATTCCTAAGGTAATTGTCCAGCACCATGTCTGCCTTTATGCCACTCTGCTCCCATCACAATAATGGGCTAAACCTCTGAAGCTGTAAGCCAGCCCCAATTAAATGTTTTTCTTTATAAGAGTTGTCATGTTCATGGTCTTTGCATAACAATAGAACACTGACTAAGACAGTTCCAGATTATGAAAAGATTTTATGAGGTCAAAGGAGATAAAAGCTTGGATTTATGACTAAAATTTAGAATGGCCACTTTCTGCTATGCCATGTGTACTGGCTAGTTTTGTGTGTCAACTTGACACAGGCTGGAGTTATCATAGGAAAAGGAGCTTCAGTTGGGGAAATGCCTCAATGAGATCCAGCTGTGGGGCATTTTCTCAATTAGTGATCAAGTGGAGAAGGGCCCCTTGTGGGTGGTGCCATCTCTGGGCTGGTGGTCTTGGGTTCTATAAGAAAGCAGGCTGAGCAAGCCAGGGGAAGCAAGCCAGTAAGGAACATCCCTCTATGGCCTCTGCATCAGCTCCTGCTTCCTGACCCGCTTGAGTTCCAGTCCTGACTTCCTTTAGTAATGAACAGCAGTGTGGAAGTGTAAGCTCAATAAACCCTTTCCTCCCCAACTTGCTTCTTGGTCATGAAGTTTGTTCAGGAATAGAAACCCTGACTAAGACACCATGCTTTTAAATCACATTTTAAAGAGAAGGAATAAGCCAAGAAGTGCAAAATAGAATGTTTTAATTTTTTCAATTCTTTTAAGATATTTCATGTAGAAATGTAGAATGTTTTTTCTTTTTGTTTTCTTTTATTCTCTCTCTCTCTCTCTCTCTCTCTCTCTCTCTCTCTCTGTCTGTCTCTCTCTCTCTCCCTCCCCCCGAGACAGGGTTTCTTTATGTAGCCCTGGCTGTCCTGGAACTTACTCTGTAGACCAAGCTGGCCTCGAACTCAGACTCTTATGTACTGTGCGGAAGCATCATATGTCAATGAAAAGCTGATAGCCTGTCAGCTGATGCAGGAAGTAGAAGGTGGGATATCTGGCAAAGAGAGATAGGATTCTGGGAAAGAGTCAAGAGCAGGAGATTTCCCCTGAACTCTGAGGAAGGCAGACATGTGAAATTGAGGAGAGGTAATCAATCATGTGACACACATAGAATAGAATAAATGAGTTATATAAGTTACAAGTTAGTCAGGGATGAGCCAAAGCTTGTGCCCTAGACATTTATTTATAAATGATTAAGTCTCAGTGTCATTATTTGGAACAGAACATGGGTGGTAAACTCCAAGTCCACAATTTCAAGTCATCTTTAATATGAAGGAATGATGTTCCCCTGGGTCTCTGCATTTGGCTCCAGAAATGTCACATCACACCGAACATGGTATGCCTGATTCTCCTTCTTGATAAGAAGACATATTCACCCACTGTGCTGTTGCTCCCAATTTTAATTAAATGTACACGTTTGTTACTGCTTTTGTCTTTTTCTGTCTGAACTCAACATTACCATGTCTGAACTCTAATTATTACTTTTGATGTCCGTAGAGTAGCATAGCTCTGTTATGGAATTTCTATAAAAAGAACTGTTAGATGAATCATACAGAATTTCGATGCAGTTCTAAGAGTAACACTTCTGGCATGTACTGAAGATTACATAGAAGGGAAGGGCTCCACTGTGGGGAGTGGTCCTATAGCAATATTCTGCCTCCCTTTTCTACATCTCATTCATTTAACAGAGAGGCAGGGGTGAGTATGTTTTCTCACTCTGTTTGTTGAATAAAGAATACTTCATGAGCTAAGTCAGCCCCATTAGCCTTTTGTTTTAGTTTAGCCCAATCGAGTTTTTGCATGTAGAATTTTCACCTGCTTACCCCTGCAGCAAAGAGGCAGAGGGATGAGCAAGAGCAAAACTGCCATTGCCCAGTTACTGACCTAGAAGATAAAAATGGTTGTGGGGGAGGAAGTAAAGAGTTGTATTTTTGGGCTCAAACTGCACTATGAGGTCTTCTCATTGACTCTTTTTTGAACACAATAGGTTACTGCAGACTTGACTCCTACATCTCAAAGATAAAAATCCTAAGACACGAGGCCATCTGAACCCCAAGAAACATTATCCCCAAGTTTGCTTCTGAAAAATGAGAAAGTTTATGCAAACTATGCATCACTAAACTTGATAGATGCTTGATATTAAGTAAACCATAAATTTATTTCACAATGTCTATGCATAACTTTTCCACTGTTCTTAGGACTGCTATATATAAGCTAATAGATATTACAAGAAAAAGTAGAAAATGTGTTTTAAAACCTTGATTAGTTTACCACTTGTATGTAGATCCCTATGTAGATTTTGTTTTTTCCTCCATGTAGAATAAATACAGTGGTCCGTGAGAGCCTCAATATTAGCGTAAGTTAACATGGCAGGAGCAACATCACTTCTTATTAGAGCTTATGTACAATTTTAAGTATGGAATTATACTATTTAACAATATGGATTATGCAATGGTCAGACACTTTCAACTTTTTGAGAAATGCTTGAGATAAAGTTTTTAAAAAGTGGTTTGTCTGGATGTGTGGTTCTGATTTGAGCACATGTTGCCTGGAGCCACTGTTTGTGGGCCAGGATAGCACATAAGGGTGGCAGAAAAAAATAGAAGAAGAAGAAGAAGAAGAAGAAGAAGAAGAAGGAGGAGGAGGAGGAGGAGGAGGAGGAGGAGGAGGAGGAGGAGGAGGAGGAGGAGAAGGAGAAGGAGAAGGAGAAGGAGAAGGAGAAGGAGAAGGAGAAGGAGAAGGAGAAGGAGAAGGAGAGAGGAGAACTAAAGATAAGACATTCTTTAAGACATAACCCCAGTGACATTACAGAGTTCAATACCATTTACATAAGAATTCATCAATGGAATACACTATCATAGGTTGCAAATTTAAGCAACTAACTTAAATTAACTAAAAAATGAAAACAATTTTCATATCACTTTGTTGTCTGTTATTATATTTGACCCTAACAATGAACAATTGTGCTGACATTATTCTCATAGTTCAATGTATCTTAAATGTAATTTTCAGTAAATATCAGTTAATTCTTATAAATAATAAAATGATAATTTTATTACTATTGTATGTATATGGTAGATGTACATGTGTGGTTCTCTCTCTCCTCTCTCTCTCTCTCTCTCTCTCTCTCTCTCTCTGTGTGTGTGTGTGTGTGTGTGTGTGTGTGTTTGTGTGTGTGTGTGAAGGTACATGAATTCTACATATCTTATGGGCTTATCATCTCAGAAAAGTGTATGCACTAAGAGGCAAGGTCAACTGTCTTCTTGTAGGAGGAATGGTTGTGGCCACTCCTGGGGCCACACAGCCGCAAAGACTTCTTTTGCAGGAGGACTTAATTGAAGACTACCCAAGAGATAAGGATTGATGATGTAGACATTGCCAGCCAATCAGAAACTGCTGTTCAGAAGCGATGCTTTCTTGGGACCAGTTGGACATGGGTGGAGGGTATGAAAGGAGCTTGCAGCAGCTTTCAGATGAGCTTGCTGCAGTGTTCTCACCTGCTCCAGGAGTCTGTTTTGGTGAATCCATGCCAACCCCCAAGGGCAGGTAGTGTCAGGCAGTGAGTAGTCCAGGGCACAGGCAATGGGCAACAGGCAACAGGCAGCATCTTCTGTGTTCTTTGTGTAATTACTCACACACCACAATGCCTGCGGCATACCATGGACTCAGACAGATTTCAATGTTTAGAATTATATTTCTTTCTCACATACTTTATCCTGTAGCATGCACACATCTTTGTCTTGCCTTATTTTGTGTGCCATTATGGGCTTTTTCTTTCTTGAATCTTCTCTTTGAGCATTATAATTGTACTGTTTTATTTTGAAATTCTTGGTATTTCAGTTTGTGCATTAAAGAACTCTCAGAAAAACAAAACTATTATTTATGGCACTGGACTTATTTTCCTCAGTGCCACAAGGCAAGAGTCCCCTACAAGAAAGATGAAAGGAAGGAAACCTTGTATCTTGGATGCTTCGTCATCTGCCACTTTAAATACTTTCCAAGCTAAAGCTCAAGAGAAAAAAAGGTTGAAGTCTGTGTGCCTAGTTCAGACTGCTGTCTCAGCACTTTTACTATAACTCTTTCCTGACCACTGTATGAGTTAAGGGTGCACATTATCACTGTAACTGCCTTTTAATGTTGATGATGATATCCTGACTGTTAATTCACTAGAGACTACAGGCTCCATAGCTGCTGCTATTAGTTCTAGGATGATTGCCAACAATGCAACATCACTTGGGATCCATTTGGGGCAGCCTTCAGAGCACAAAGTGTCCTCCAGATAACTAAACCATCACATTTAACTCAGACCAAAGCACAGTGATGACGAACATGTCTGGGGTGCAGGCAATAGATACTTAGTTTATGAAAGAATTGTCTTTTTAATAAAATATTCATTTAGAAAAGAAGTCAGAGTGTTTTGAAAGATTAACAGAGGGCAGAAAAACAATTGCTCCATCCAAGCTCCAAGAGGTTTATGCATAGGAGAGACTGAAAAAATGCTGACAGAATATCTAATAGAAACCTTAATACTAAATCCCAAAGCTTCTCTTATGCAGAAAGCATAGTTTATTCTGTAGTCTGTATTGAGATAAGTTCCTCTGAAAACTCAATATGAAGGGAAATAATGTTCATGGTGCCAAATGGTAGCTTCTGTATAGTCTACTCAACAACATTTTGCTTTAGTCTAGACTAATGAAGATGAAATTTCATATCCACAATATGAAGGCATTACTACATATACTTCTATACACAGAGGTGTATCTGAGGTCAATCAGTGACGTTTATTGTCAAACTTTCTAGATTTCTCCTCTTATGACAAACTGATAGTGTGGAATTACATAATATATCTCTGTCTAGGCTTTTTTTCTAGATATAAGATATTGGGCTGTTTGGCTTCCCTGAGATAAATGTTCATCTTATCCTATTAGGACTAAATTGGTCATTGTTATGACTAAATAGATGATTTATGAAAACATCTTTAACTTGAAAATTTACAAAAAAAAGTAAAAATGGCCATCTTGCCAGAAGCAATCTACCGATTTAATGCAATCCCCATCAAAATCCCAAAGCAATTCTTCATAGATCTAGAAAGAGAAATTCTCAAATTCATCTGGAGTAACAAAAAACACAGGATAGCTAAACTATTCTCAACAATAAAAGGACTTCTGGTGGAATCAATATCCCTGACCTCAAGCAGTACTACAGAGAAATTGTGTTAAAAACTGCATGGTATTGGTACAGAGACAGGCAAGTAGATCAATGGAAAAGAATTGAAGACCCAGAAATGAACCCACAGAGTTATGGTCACTTGATCTTTGATAAAGTAGCTACAACCATCCAGTGGAATAAAGATAGCCTTTTCAACAAATGGTGCTGGTTCAACTGGAGGTCAACATGCAGAAGAATGGGAATTGACCCACTCTTATCTCCTTGTACTAAGATCATCTCCAAGTGGATCAAGGCCTTCCACATAAAACCAGACACACTGAACCTAATAGAAAAGAAACTGGGGAAGACCCTGGAGGACATGGGCACAGGGGGAAAGTTTCTGAACAGAACCATCAATAGCTTATGCGTTAAGATCAAGAATTGACAAATTACAAAATTTCTGTAAGGCAAAGGACACTGTCAGAAGGACAAAATGGCCACCAACAAATTGGGAAAAGATCTACACCAACCCCACATCCGAAAGAGGGTTAATATCCAATATATACAAAGAACTCAAGAAGTTAGACCCCAGAAAACCAAATAACCCTATTAAAAATGGGGTACAGATCTAAACAAAGAATTTTCACCTGAAGAAATTTGGATGGCTGAGAAGCACCTTAAGAGATGTTCAACATCATTAGTCATTAGGGAAATGCAAATCAAAACAACCCCGAGATTCCACCTCACACCAGTCAGAATGGCTAAGATTAAAAACTCAAGAGACAACAGGTGCTGGAGAGGATGTGTAGGAAGAGGAACACTCCTCCACCATTGGTGGGATTGCAAGATGGTACAACAGCTCTGGAAATTAGTCTGGCAGTTCCTCAGAAAATTGGGCATGACACTTCCAGAGGACCCTGTCATATCACTCCTGGGCATATACCCAGAGAATTCCCCTGCATGAAATAAAGACACATGCTCCACTATGTTCATAGCAGCCTTATTTATAATAACCAGAAGCTGGAAGGAGTCCAGATGTCCCTCAAAGAAAGAATGGATACAGAAAATGTGGTATATTTATACAATGGAATACTACTCAGCAATTAAAAATAATAAATTCATGCAATTTGTAGGTAAATGATTGGGTCTGGAAAATATCATCCTAAGTGAGTTAACCCAATCACAAAAGAATACACATGAAATGCAATCACTGATAAGTGGATATTAATGAGCTCAGAAGCTCTGACTACTCAAGTCATAATTAGCAAATCAAAAGATTCCCAAGAAGAAGGAAGAAGAGGACCCTGGTCCTGAAAAGACTGGATTTAATTTTGTAGGAGAGTACCAGAACAGAGAAATGGTGGTGGTGAGGGGGTGATTGAGGAATAGGCGGGGGGGGGGGAAGAGGAATTATGGGACATATGGTGAGGGGGGAACTGTGAAAGGGGAAAGCCTTTGGAATGTAAACAAAGAATATAGAAAAGAAAAAAGAAAAAGAGATAAAAAAGAAAAGAAAAGGAAAGAATGAAGGAAGAGAAGATAAGAAAAGAGAGTGGATTTATGGGTAGAGGAGCAAATAAGGCCCCTGATGCCTATTGATAACAGTAGTATAAATTAGAACTTCATCAATGACAAGAAAAAGACATGGTAAGAAGCACTGCTGTGAGTTGCTACCCTTCTTCATTTAACTTAAAATGTAGCAGCAAAATCTTACAGTATGTCATATAATTTCAATGTAAGCCATATCTCTGAATGTGACATTGCTGTGAGGCTAACGTATAGTGCTCATTTAAAAGTATTACAAGACCATAAATATTTCCTCTCATTTACATTTTTTTAAATTCTGTTTTACTGCTCTTTTGCTATTTTATTTCTGTGTTTTTAAAATTGTTTTTGTTAGAGAGAAGGAGACTAGGGACCTTCCTGTGTTCCATGCTCTTACTCTCCACTGAATTCAACATTGTGAACTCAATTATGGACCTTTCAATCAACAATGCAGACATTATTCTCCTTTAATTTATATAATCAAAGAATTTTTATCACTTCTTTAAGGGTTTTTAGTATAAAACACTTATACTAAAGGGTTTTAGTATAAAACACACACACACACACATACACAGAGAGAGAGAGAAAGAGAGAGAGAGAGAGAGAGAGAGAGAGAGAGAGAGAGAGAGAACATAAAGTTTGGTGGGTAGGAGACAGAGGATCAGGGAAGGGACTAATATGATCAAAATGATCAAATTATTTATAGAATTGTGTAGACTGTTTTTATTCAATGAAATAGTTTAATGATATACTAAATCCCTTAAAGAAGTGATGAAAATTATTAGATTATATAAATTAAAGGAGAATAATGTCTGCATTGTGGGTTGAAAAGTCCACAAATAAGTAAGTTCACAGTGTTGAATTCAGTGGAGATTGAGCATGGAACAGAAGAAAGTCCCTGGCTTTCCTGCTGTGCCTATGGTATGATGCTGCTCAGATAAGGACTGTCTTATAGTTTCAATTGTTGTGAATGAGACACCACGACCAAGGCAACCCTTATAAAGCCTAACATTTAGTTATTTAAATGGGGCTGGCTTATAGTTTCAGAATTTTAGTCCACTAATGTCATGGTAGGAAGTATGGCAGCTTACAGGCACACAGGGTGCTGAAGGTACTGAGAGTTCTACATCTTGATCTGAAGGCAGCCAGGAGGAGACAGTTCTCTGCCAGAAGCCAGGAAGAGACTGGAATTGCACACTGGTCAGAAACTGAACATAGATCTTAAAGCCCACCCAAGCAGTGGCACACTTTATTGAACAAGGCCAGATCTCCTAATTGTGCTATTCCCTATGGCCAAGCATCCAAACATGAATCTATTGTGGCCATATCTATTCTAACCATCACAGAGACTATATTTTTCACCTGAGCTTTCATTCACATTTAATCTTTTATCATTTCTGAAGCTGTTCTTTCTTTTTGTTGTAAGAATATTGGCTCTCCATCTAGTAAAATACATGTTCTCCTGTCTTTAACCTGCAACTGCCCCACTCTACCTTGGTTGTATGTCTCTAAACTCGGAGGCTGAACTCTGTGAAATAGCTTACACATTAGTCTAGGGCTATCTTTTTAATTAGTTCTGCTTATAATAGCACAACCTGTAAATAGTACTGAAACAAGGAAATTTATTATGGATGGACAGTAGCTGTCAGATAATGTTCCATGCAAATATGTTTAAAACTGATATAAATTGGTATTTTTCAGGGGGAAGAAATTTATTTGTAAGAATGGATTGATTTCCATATTGTACTTTATAATGAGACTTTATGTCCAACTCTTTCATCCACCTTTTGTGTCTGTCATCAGTCCTGTCTCAGTCAGAACTCATGTATTGCCAGAATATTCATTTTCTGATTTAACAATTGACCTGTATCATGATCATCCCTAACAGGGATTATTACCAACCAAGAGACCAAATTCATTTTTTCTTTATTTTAAATTAAATTACTTTATTTATTTACATTCCAAATGTTGCCCCCTTTCCTGGTCCCCCTCCCTGAATTCTTTACTCCCTCACCCTCCTCCCTGCTTCTGAGATGGTGCTCCATCCCTAGCCCTACCTCATCCCTGCCAACATTCATATTTCCTGGAGCATCAAATTTCCACAGGACTAAGCACATTTTTTTCCCACTGAGTCCAAACAAGGCAGTCCTCTGTTACATATGCGTCTGGGGGCCACAGACCAGCCCATGTATGCTCCTTGGTTGGTGTCTTAGTTTCTGGGAGTTCTGAGGGGTCCATGTTAGTTGACACTGTTGTTCTTTCTATGGGGTCGCAATCCTCCTCAGCTCCTTCAATTCTTCCCTTAACTCTTCCATAAGAGTCCCTGACCTCAATCCATTGGTTGGCTGGAAGTATCTGCACCTGTTTCAGTAAGCTTTCAGTAGAACATCTCAGAGATCAGTCATTCCAGGCTCCTATCTGGAGCACAACATGACATCAGCAATAGTTTCAGGGTTTGCCTAGCTCGGATGGGATGGATCCTATGTTGGGCTGATCACCAGATGGCCTTTCCTCCAGTCTCTGCTCCATTTTTGTCCCTGAATTTCCTTTACATAGGAACAATTCTGGGTCAAAAGTCCTGAAGATGGGTGGGTAGTCCTACGCCTCAATTGGGGGCCATGTTTATTTACTGGAGGTAATCTCTTTAGGTGCCATCTTCCTATTGTTGGCATTACAGCTAATGTCATCCCCATTGAGTTCTGGGAGCTTCTCACATCCCAGGTCTCTGGGACTTTCTAGAGGTCACCCATGTACCTCACAACTGCATATTTCTATTCATTCTCCTGGCACTCTGGGCTTCTCTGCTGTCTCCCCCCACCCCCATAGCAAATTGTCATATTTGGAGATAGCAAAAAAGATGGTAAATGGCTTAAAGTGAGCCTATGAGAGGATATTTAAAGTATCTGTTTTTTATTCTGTCTTCAGACAGAATTATTGATAGCTTGAAAGTGATTTGGGGGGATAGAATTTATAAGTCAAAACCTGGAAAACTCTACAAAACAGCTTTATCATTTTTATTTGTCTTCTCTGCTTCTTGTTGGTAGTTATTAACAGTAGACCTTAATGCTTACAAGTAGCACAGTCTTGGCCATGTTTTAATATATTGAATATGAAGAACATCCTCATCTCAGTTTCTTGTATTCAGAAAATTTATTTTGAATATGTAGTACATTGTATTAATTTCCTTAATAAAGACTTTCTCTTATTAATTTTAAGTAACTTTTACTCTTTTTCTTTAAACAATTAAAAGTTAACACTTTAAATAGAAGGACTTTTCTTGGACTCTAGGCTTCTCCTCTTCCTCTCTATACTTCCTGCCTGCCATAATTTCTTTATCACATACTTGCTCCCTGGCAAGGCATATGGCTTTGCTATAGGTGAAAAGCAATGCAGCCATGAAATTGTAAGCTAAAACATCAAGTGTCATGAGATAACATTCTCTCCTGTTTTTATTTGAAGTAGATTGTGCTGGTTATGTTGTCATAGTGATAGAAAGTTGACTAATATAAGAAAATAACAGGGGAGGGTATATCTGTACCCAATCAATACTACTAAATTCTATCTTTGCTATGGAGGCATGTTCCTGCTACCTTTTCCAATGCTTTACATTCCCAAATGAGAAACACACATACAGTCTTTATATTTTGATATGCCTAGAATATCTTAATGCTTGGGCAACTTCCTAACCTCTGGGTGGCTAATGTATGGTCCTCTGATATTCCCAAGTTATTGCTTACTAAAACCTATATTGCATCTTTGCTTCCCCAGACCCAGACACATGTATGTAACCCTCTTGGCCCCAACCCCCAGCTCCTACATGGAGATTACACATTCTCTCTGTCTCTCCCTCCCTCCTTCCCTCTTTCCCTCTCGCTCTCTCTGTCTCCATCTCTCTCTTTCTCTTTCTCTCTCTGTTGCTCTCTATCTCTCTCTCCGTCTCTCTCTCTTTCTCTTTCTCTCTTTCTCTCCTGCACTTCTCAGGCATGGTATCTCCTCATATTCTGCAGCATGGAGGCTCTCCCTTCTCCTGCCTTGGTCCCTTGGTCAGGAATTCAAAAGGTCCTGCCTCAGTCAGCCCTGCCAACAATTCATTTGCTGTCTGCATCTTTATTTACCAATCAGAGCCAACTTCAGGCAGAATCCCTGCAAACGGGCTTTTGGGGAACATAGGATGAGAATACAAGCAGCTACAGAAGGTCAAGAGCGAAGCGTTTGCATCTTAATCAATGTTCCGAGATAAAGTTGGATGAGACCCTCTTACAGCTGTATTAATGAAAGCTGTTGTAGAAAGTGCAGATTCCGTGGAAAGCAGTCATGGCTGAAATGACCTCGATAACATTTGAAAGAAACATTACCCCTTGGTAACAGAGTTCCTGACCATAGGAGTTTACCCTTTGGCTTTCGAGCAGCCAATTAGATTCTGTCTCCGAGGAATTTGATTTGAGTTTGCTGAGCTGATTCTTTTTAGTGCACTTAATCTGTATCAAGTCCAAGTAGGGCCAGCACAGATGGTGCACATAGAAAAAGAGCAGAAAATAAGTCAGAAATATTTTCAGAAAAACAAAGTAGAAGTGAGTGAGCAAACCCAGGTATCATTCATGTTCTTTGTTGACATTTCTTATTCTTTTCCAATAACCAACCTTCTTTCAACCTTGCCTCTTTGAATTTCCCATGATTATCTGTCTCTTCCAGGCAAACAGATAATTCCAAACTAAGAGAGTTTGGTTGGGCATGGGCGAGACTTGAGTGAAACCAAGAAGAGCAACATTCACAATGTATAGAAACAATCACCACTTAAAACCAGAATCAGGCTATCCCTTTGACACGTGAAGAATTTCACAGGAGAAGTAAGAGAGTTGGAAAGCTGCCATGTGGTAGGCTCAGTGTTTCCCTTGCCTCTTCCATGTTTGACACCAATATTTTATTTGCTCCTATAAAGATAAATATTTTGATAATTAAAGCTGCTTTAAAAAACATTCTTCAAGTCTTTTTTCTATTTATCTGTCTCTAATTCAAAATCTTTAATGAAAGTATCCTATAAATATTCTTATGATAGAAACAATGGTTTAATAATTGAATGGCCTATAGAATTTTTTAAGCTGCATTTGACCATACACATAATAAATGCTTTTTTTTTGTTTGTTTTGTTTTTTGAGACAGGACTGGCTGTCCTGGAACTCACTCTGTAGACCAGGCTGGCCTTGAACTCAGAAATCCACCTGCTTCTGCCTCCCAAGTTCTGGGATTACAGGCATGCACCACCACGCCCGGCTCATTAAATGCTTATTAACAGAAACAATATAGGGAGTTGAAATCAAAGACAAAGTACTGCATTTTTATCTTTGATTTTTTTTCTGAACCTAAAATACCAGGTTGCCAGAGCACTGTAAACTGTATCTATCATTACTGATTCTTCAATTGCAAACACATTTTCTCCAAAGAAAATAAAACAATAATTTTTTGTCACCTTTAACATTTTGCCAGTTTCATAGATAGTTTGTAACCACTGTATGCATTTCAATATTAAAAGTGATCTTTATTTAGTTACATTATACCAACTGAGGCTCTTTAATAATTATAACAGAGCCATAGCCACATTAGCAGTGACCCAACAATATTAGTATGCTGTGGTGTATATAAAGTTTTGTTTTCAATTTAATACATTACAACTTTTGTGATATGGGGAGTTTGTTGTTTAGGAGAAGACAAAACAAGCTTTTAAAACTCACTTAGTGAAAGAATGTGCTGCAGAAAATGGTAATACTTAGATGTTTTGCAATTTGGAGACAGAATGGTAGGGAGCACGGTGGAGAACATACACAGCAGTGAAAGTGTGATAGAATACCTTGATATTCACTTCTAATGAAGAGTTAAATAAGAGATGAGTAGTTCTATCTTTGAGGAGAAATGTTGGCACATGTAACATTTATGAAACAATATATACTCACCTTTCTTGACAAGTGCAAAATTAATGAGGGTTCCTGTTGGTTGAATTCTGGGATATATGAGTTCATAGACATCAGTTTCTATGCCAGTAAAAGATTACTGTGCATTTTCTACAAAAATACAGATGCTACCAAGAGTTGGTAGCCAATGGAACAAAACTTGAGTCCCTCTCATATATCTCTGATCTCTTGGGTGCTGCATGGATCTAATACATTTGGACCTAGTGATTCTCTATCTGTTATTGTTGGATACAGCTTATCTGTGAAGTATAATGTGATAGAACATTGGAGTCTCGTAGTTATGCTATGAGGCAATGAGACCTTTATAAGGTAGATCCTAAGTAAGGGGAGATTAGGGCCTCAAATAATTCCCACAGACAATTACTATTTGGTCTCTTCTTAGACAATGAGTAAATCTGATTGTCTCACTATGATACTGCATCTTCTCATGTACATTCTTACTGTCATGATGTCATCCTCAATGAAGTCTTCACTAAAGCTGAGCTGACACCAGCACCATGTTCTTGTACTTCATTATCTGTAACCTATTATTTCATCCCTATAACAGTTCTAGGGGGAACAAGGTGATAAGGGTTCAGTCCTTAAGAATGAAATCATACTGTGATCATATCTATGTGTTTCACTCAGCACACTGGTATTCACCAGACCCTGGATCCTTAATCTTAGACTCCCCATCCTCTACATGTGTGAAAAATAAATTTCTGTTCTAAAATTATCCAGTTTGCGCTGTTCTTTTTTTATAGCCTTACCAAAACTTGATAGAGAAACATTTTATAAAAGTATCAATTTCTAAACCAAGTGCTTTGAATCCTGTTAATTTTTAGTGCCACACCTGTCTCACCACAGACCATCAACAATTTAACTCATCTTTAGCAGTAATCTTGATTAATTCTTTTCCTAGGTAGTTTTCTGTGACTCTATGAATACAGAGGGAAAAAATCTTCCTTTTGCCGGATTACTTCTGATGGATGGATTTTATTTTATTCTCTGCATAACTCAAAAAGAACATGAGAGCAGCGGTTGAAAGACTTCCCCAATTATATTGCACTTAGAGCATCTGCAGAGCTGGTCTTGGAGTCTGGGCCAAGGAAACCACAGCTGTGAAACTCTACTCTTGCTCCTAGTACAGATGCCAAAGCAGATGGAAGGGCAGGGATCATCTGCAGAAAGGCTGCAGATCTGCAAGCTAGTGGAGAGTGAAAGGCCCAGCAGACATCTCTGAAATGCTTAGATTGATGGGCTCTCACTCCCAGGAGCAGCCCAGGCGACAAACTGCCCACTCTGAGCCACAGACAGCAACATGATGGATAGTGTGCAAGCTGTAGTCTTCAGTCTCTTTGCAGCTATGATCTTTTATCCCATCAGGCATCCATTTGGGTGCCCTTGCCTAGAAATTGTTCCGAGGCTGCTGGTGTTTCATATGCGGAGGAAAACAGTTCCATGTAGGGTACATGCCAAAATACAAAGCTATTCTCAGTAGCAGGAAAGAAAGAATAAAACCAGAGCTACCAATCTGCAAAAGAAAAATATTAAATACCTTCTCCCTGGAGAGAAATAGCACTTTTCATGTTGCTGTGCTAAATTTACCGTAGGACTATGCCCGCTAAAACATCAGCTCTTGAAAATGCACCACTGGGTGGGAAAGGTTGACAGGATGATTATGCTTGAGGGGCTACTGTTATCTATGTCCTTTGGACAGTAGTGTGGAAAAGCTTCAGAGACACTAATTAATTCTGCTACACAGTTAGGGGTGGCAACCACTGGCCCAGTAGGAGGCTGAGCTACCCAGCTCTGTCTGAGGTCAGAGAACCAGGAAAACACTTCATGATCTATCTAGGCTGATCCTCCAGAAAAACAGCTCTTTAATCTTCCTTAGGGTTACAGTCTTTGCCCTCTTGCAAAACATTTCATCGTGCACAATTTACCGCTGTTCTTGCCATTCCATGAAGCAGTAGGAAGGATAAGGCCACTCTAAAAACCAGTAGAAATTCACTCTTTTCAAATGCCGATTATAAACTAAGAATATAATTTCTCTGATTCTTATAATCACCAAATTTTCTCTTGAATACATTTGAAATTTATCTATTCCATTTCTTATAGCTCTAAGTAAAGACCTTATTGGACACCTCCTACTCTGAAATTCTAAAACAGGGATTGTCTGGATTCCTGCTAGGTATACTGGAACAAATAGTTTCGTGAGGAATAAGAAATGAAAAAACAACCCCAACAAACTAAAAAACTGAAAATAACATCCACAAGTGAAAGAAGCAACAGAACTTTTCAACAGATAAATTTTGCTTGAGAATGTTTCATATGACTTTAAAATGCATTCAGGTGTAATTTAAATATCACACATGTACTTCTAATACTCAAAGCAGCAATTATTTAAAAGCCATTAGGAGTAGATGTGACCAGTGATTATTGCAACTTTTTTTCTCATGGGTGGTGTTAAGGATTGAACACAGAGCCCTGTATGTGTAGGCAAGTACTCTAACACTGAGCTATATACCCAGCTGATTAGAGCATCTCCTAATGCTAATCAGAGAAAGCACTTTTTTTTTTACAGTAGGTGGAGATTAACAGCAGGCATAGAATAACAGATTTCAGAGCACATATATCTATATGTGGGTCATCCATGTAATAATCCCTCTTCTCGCTGGACTTATGGAAGAGAGGTTGAAAAGTGTGCAAGAGTCAGTGTTGGTGTATACCTACAAGGAAACAGTCTTCTGGATAGAACAGGGCGGCTGTCACAGTAGTTGTGACAGTATGCACAAGCACTAGACAATCTCACGCTAGCTCACATCACAACATGGAGAGGGGCAGGGAACATGAAGTCTCACCACTAACCTATGAGGTACTGCCAAATGATAGCTTCTGGGAGAGGTCAGTCTGTTTTCCTCAAGATCGTTGATCCTGGTCTTGTCCCATTCCAAAGAATACATTGGCAGCACCAACTAGGTCTGATAAAAAAGATTAAAAATTAGGTGGGTTGGTAGGAATTGAATGGAGGTAGATTTGGAAGGAATGGGGAAAAAGGGTTAATCTAATGAAAATGCATTGTACAAAATTCTCAAGGAACAGACAACTAGTATGTATTTAGTATTAATTTATCCAAGTGTTGGGCTAAGTATAAAAAGTGATGAAACCTGTATAAAAATCTGTCACTAAGTATAATAATAATAGTGTACTAAGGATAGTTTTGGAATATTTATATAATCTTACAGGGTTGTACTTGCTTATTTGATATGATGGTAGAATTTAGTACAGGGCAGAATTGTGAATGTCAGAGAGGTTCCTGTTTATTTCTTTGAGTCAATGAAAATGCAATGGCAAAAAGTGTGTGTGTATGTGTGTGTGTGTATGTGTGTGTGTGTGTGTGTGTGTGTGTGTAAAGAATGGTAGGAGTGATCACATAGTATATAATTATAAATTGATAAGACAATTTCAGGGGACTGAACAATGCATAAGATGTATGTACATGATAATTTATAAGATATGATTAAGAGAATAAGGTGACAATAGATTTTATAATTTAAAAATTCCAAAAATTATCCTTTACAAATAAATTACTATCATGTACTCTAATTAATAGTACCCAACCTTTGATCATTTAAAAAGATATTGAAATACTGTGTGGGTTAATGTAACAGAAATTATGGTTTGTGTCCACCATTTATACAAACAAACAGTATTCTAAAGTGTATAGTCAAGATAGTGAAAATTTGATCTGATATCTCATGCTATCCTCATTTCTCCATGATTTTTGATTAGCCATATATTTAGTTGCATTATGTTATCTGTAAATTGGGAGGTGAGCTAATAATATCTTTCTTTGATTTATTTCAAACGGGATAGTTAGCATAATATTAAAATAATCACCCAGAAAATCTTTCGCATATTTTTTTTCTGAGAGACTATTTTATGATCATTTAGGATATACTTCTTATTCTTCCAGGCTACAGTTAAATTTTCAAAACATTATAGGGATTCATGAAGTATAGTCTATATTATGCCTGTGAACTAAACCTAACTAGTTAAAGATGCAAAAAATGCTTGTGGTATATTAATAAAATCCTGGCTCCCTAACCCACACCAACTGTTTTTCCTTTCTCTGTTATCTTCTCTTTCCCACGGGCATTTAGAATCACTATTGGAGTGCATGACCTATATCACATCATTTGAACTCTACGTTGTGACCCCAAGTGACATCTCATAACTGAATGTAGGAGTCATTAAAAATTTGACACTAGTACAATATTAGTGCGTGTGCCAGACTGCTAACTAATTCAAATCAGACATGTAAAGAACCTAAGGTGTTCTGGTAGAGCTCTGTCATACATTAATGTGTGACTGTACAAGTAACACTGGTTCTGAACCTGGAGCCTATACACCTTGCTGTGTGTAGAGGGACACAATGCATAACAATCAAATTGCCTGAAAGAACTTGGCTCATATCTGAAAAATGATAAAATCATGAATTAAAATGGTTTCACTGCATACAAAATTCATTGCTCATGGAGAAACCTAGTGACTGAATTATTGAAATTGAAGACTTTTAATATTTTCTTACTTATAAGTATCAAATTTGTATGTGTTTGTAATTTTTTTAAATACTTTGGTTTTAAAATATTGATTTTTGAGTTGCTGGAGTATGGTTTATAAATCTCTGTTCAATTAAATTTGGCTTGGATCTAGAATACAGACATGGATATTTCTGCCAATTTGTGCTAGACACTAAAATGAAGTAGTGTTCTCAACATTCCTGTTTATGAAATCAAACTATAGACAAATCTGAAAAACACTTAAAATGTTTCATCTTGAGATAACAAATGTGCAGTCAAGGTTTAATTCTTTACATGAAAATACACGCATGTATGTATCATTAGAATCATAAATTTCTTGAATCTTACAAAATGGTAAAATTATATACATATCAAATAACTGACTTAAAGTAAATTTTGCTATGATTTATTGCCTTCTAACATTTATATATATGACAGTAAATCATAACAAAACCTATACATATATACATATATTCATATATATGTACATATCCTATAAAAATGGCAGATATTGTAATTGTCATCCCTCATTAAAATCTTCTTTACTATTTATGTAATAAATAGTACAGAAAAACACAAAAATTAAAATGCAGAGTTAAGAAGTTCGGTTCCAACTGGTACATCTGAAGCACAACTCCTGAAACCAGGTCTCAGGGAAGAAGGGGTGAGAAGATTACAAAAGCCAGAGATCAGAAGTTTTCTGTAAGAGTCTGTCTCCTAGAAATGTCAGAAGCTATACTCATAAAGTCTCAACCACATGGCTGCCTGAATATTAGCTGAACAAAGTGGACAGTAATAGACATGTTAATGTGAAAGTGGGGGAAACTCACAAGGCCTCACTCTTAGAACAACTTGTCAAACCTGTCTTCTCATCTGTATGGACCCAAATCCTCCCAATATGCCAGGTTTCTAATCCATCATGAAGTAAGAAAACTAAGAACTCGGGAGCACTGCATTTGCATTGTATATAGCTCACTAAATACTCCTGAATAAGGTAAGCAGAAGTGACATTTCCATAATGTTTTATTAATACAGCTGCTGCTTTAGAATTCGATATTGAGTAAGGTCCTGACTAAGTTTAGCTCATGAGCTCCCTTGGTGGTTTCTTTTTTTGTTTGTTTGTTTGTTTGATTTTTAACTTTATTTATTTATTTTTAACTAAACAAGTCTATGCAAACCTTTGTAAAGGTAAACTATTTTCTGGACCATCTCATGTACAATTGTTTATCTTTCTAGATTTTAAAGCTGGTAAGCAATTCATACTGCATTTTTTCTTCTTTTCCATTATGTTTTGTATGTCATTGTGTTCTTGCTGAGATCAATGCTCTTTCATTGTTTAGGTTGAAAATATTCTGTTACAGTGTGCTGCTAAAGGAGGCATTACCCATTTTCATGAAATCTTCTTCTCAGAAAAATCCAAACTTAATTCTCTTTAAGTATGCACTATGTTTGTTTAATTTGAAATCTTTTTTGAAAAATTTTTGAGGACTGAAATTGTCAAGTTCTCATGTTTTGTGAAACCATATCCCCTTTCTTGATAAAACGTTCTTTTTCTGACTCATCTCATAAGAAATATTCCTAGTTTATGGCCACTAAATGGTAAGTGGAGACCTGATATTTGTGTATCCCATTAGATAAGCATCTTTATATGCAGCTAACAATATTTTTTAAAGCCTTTCGGGACCATGTGGAGGATTATTTTTACTATACACTTTTATATCTATTATATAATTTTTATATTTTAATTGAAAATAGTTTATCTTTTTTTCTTAGGAGCAGATTATTCTCTCATTCTGGCCAGTTTCCCCTCCCTCCAGTCCTTTCTAGACTGCATCTCCACCTTCCCTCTCACAGAAATCTACCTCCCTTCCTTTTTTTTTTTTTTTCTTCTCAAAGCGGTTTATTCAGGATCCTTACAGCATGAATGCAGGGAAAAGCGCCTCTCCCGCCCCCAAGCACAATCCTTTTATCTCCTCTAGCTCCACCCCATCAGTCTACTTCACATAGTCTCTGTTGATAGTTCCACGTAACATGGCCTAATACTGCATCATCTGGTGCACATGCGCAGTTCATCTGGAAAGGTGTGGCAAACTGGGGAGCAGGAAGAAATCAGGTGTTAGTCATGAGACTTAGCCAGAGTCCCAAGCGCCATCTTGGGACTGCTGCCACACCCGCTCTCCACAATCCCCACCCCCGATTACATTCATTTCTCATATGTGAATGTTCCCTCTTTGAAAAATTCAAATTCAAAAGCATACAATGTATATGAGAATCTCATATCATTTTATATGGGTGCATAAAAGGCATTTAAGTATCATTAGACCATTTACATCTATATTAAGCAATTAAAACATTAGGTATCTTCAAGCTATCACATTCTGTCCTTCTCAGTAATGCTCTACCTCCCTTCTTTTTCTCTTCAGAAAAGAGTAAGCCTCTATGGGACAGTCAAGCCTGACGAAACAAGATACTGTAAGACAAAGCAAAAGGTCTCATAGCAAGGTTGGACAAAATTCAAAACATTTCAGTTCTTAAAATTTAGAGGTCAGAAAGTTTATAGTACACAGATCTAACGATTTGTGTTTTAAATTTGCAGTATAAAAGTTTGAGTTTGGAGTATGTTTTTATAACTTGATATAGACTTGGGAAACAAAAAACACTTATCACCTAAAATTGATACTGAATTCATGGAGCAGTCTTTGAGATTGTGTCAGGCAGATAAATACATGGTATTTGCAAATATAATCACAGAAAGTGCATGAGTACTCATATTTAATTATAACACACATATATATGTGCATGATATGTATGCAATATAAATATATGACATGCAAACTATATATATGCATAGAAATATAACACAGTATCTTCTATATTTGTGTGAATTATATCCATAGTCCTTATAGAAAATTTTTTCTCATGTATAATAATTTGACTTGTGGTATCTACTGTGCACATATTTATGTCATTTTTCTTTGGTAATTCCATCCCCCCTACTACCTCTTATTTAACATGTAATAGACTTAATTAAGATTTCATGAAACTTCATAGTTTCAGAAACTTGGGTTCAACTGAGTCTCTTTTTTTCAGATTTTAATCATTTTTCTGACAGCACATTTTGCTGTTAGAGATTCAAATGTTATAAACAATTTAGTATTCATCCACATTTTTAAAATGGAAGAAAATTTTTTAAAGTGGCTTTAACTATAGAACGCAGAAAGTTGAGGTCTTGGCTTGGGACTATCCTAGGCTTCAAGGCCAACAGATTAATCAGGAATCCAAGAATTTCTGCTGACCCAGACTTTGTCTCTGTTTCTTATTGCATATCAACTTCATTTTTTCATGCTTTAATATTTTCTTGCTCAACCTAAGTCAAGTATGTCGAGATTTTCCCCTGGTGATGAGTCCAGATACAAATGATATTATTTTTCTCAATTGCCATCTTAAATTTCTGGTAGTGTGACAGGGATGGCTTATTTGGGGTATGAGTTTATCTCCTGACTCAGTGTATGCTAAGTAATCATGCACAGCATGGTGACTCCTGCAACAAGACATCATTGGGAGTTGGACAGATATACCTTGGTTATACTTCAGGCTGTATACACAACTTACACAAAGTATAGAAGGCATGAAGTCCATGGTAAATGGGTCTTTTTATTTTTTCAGTATTCGATATATGATCTTACATTTTTTGTTTTATAAGAATTAAATTAAATAAATGTTGTGATAAATATTAGATTTAGTGACAAGGAAATATCCTCAGAGACCATGAAGAGTTATCACATGCAAGATAAAGAAATACAAGACTTGGAAATTGCTTTTCCATCATAAAAGCTGAATAAATAGAAATAAATCTACTATACCGAAGAATGTCAAGGAGTAAAAAGACCTGAGTAATATGTCACTCTCAGCATTAGTCAATGGCATTTTTCAGGTTTAAATTTTAATGCCCAACTGGCAGAGATGTTGTGATTCCATTTAATTCAAATGCCATTTATATTTCCTGATTCCTAAACAGAATTCTTTAGGGAATGTGGCTGAACAAATGTTTAGGGGATGGAAGCCTTCTCAAATAAATTAGCACAGGATTCTCATTTCAAGATGCAACACTAACAATAACCTAGGTGACATGGATGTTTCTATATTTCTTTGAATCTTGTTTTGCAACTTCCCACCAGGGACCAAAGCTCATATGCCTAAGAAAAAGCAGTTAGAGTCTACACAGAGCACAAAGACTCATTGCTACTCATTTCTCACTGTTCTGAGCAATGAAGAATGCAGTGTTCAGGGGAATTTGATCAGAATAATTATGAATGTGTTATTCATAGCTACAAACTAAGAGAGAGAGAGAGAGAGAGAGAGAGAGAGAGAGAGAGAGAGAGAGAGAGAGAGAGAGAGAGAAACAATAAAACAAAACAAAACAACAAAAACAACCAAAGGTTTAGGAGTTGCTATCAGAAGGTTTTTGGCTGGGTTCACTGAATGTCTTCTCTGTCACTAAGTACTGGATATGTAGAAGTATCTATATGGAATTTCCTTTGAAATGAACCAAGGAGGTGTGATATGGAAAACCAATAAGATACAAGAAAGTTAAAGGGTAAAACAATAGTGTTTAGAAATTATCTCAAGAAATTGAGGGGTCATAGACCAACATTCAATGCCCCTTACTACTAGGTATATTACAAAATTTTTCAGAATCACAATTAGCATAATTATACCAACTTTACAGATTCACACAATATTCATCATGACACAAACCTCCTGACCTGCCATTGAAGATATGTGGATAATGCCAGTATATTTTATTCCCCTGGTGTAGAAAGCATGGCATGTATGTATTTTAAGCCTAATCCAATAGGCATATATGATAACAACTTAAGTGGCCTAAAATTCACATATGAAGAGTATATAACATATAATTTGATCACTTAGAGATGAAAGCATTTAGGTTGTCTTGAGAAATAGTTTATTTTTGAAAACCTCTTATTTAAAGCACAGTTAGAAGTATAGTGTAAACACCCATTTTTTTCTGAAGAATTTGAAAGTTGGTAACTGAATTCTGCAGACATTTTAATTTCCTGCACACAAAGAGCTCAGTGCGACTGTAGGGCAGGCACATGCTCAGATGTTCAAGCAGTAAAGTGCTTCCCTCCTCCTCAGGCCACACTTCGGTATTGCGAGGTTCAATGCGTTTGCTTCAACTGCAAAATGATTCAGATAGGGCCATTTGCATGAGTTCTTCTGTTGCTGTCAGAATTTTAAGGCTTTCCAGCTCAACTTCATAGTCCACCACTCAATTTTGTAGGGTGATCACAGACAAGATTTCCTATTCTTATTGAGTCATTAGGAGCAGCCCGTGCTTTCAACGAATGAACAACTGAGATTGGGTCAAATAAAGCAGCCTTTCCTTCAAAATTTCAATTGACTGTATTTCATGGATTTATAGCTTTGTGTTTTATTTATCAGGTTATACTTTGTCACTATTTTAAGATTTTATCTCATTATTCGTGTTAGGTTTTACTTAGGCAATGTACCAATGAATATTGAATTAGAGAATACTCAAAAAGTTCAGTAGATTTCTCTGAGTTTCTGGTTATAACATATCAATCTAATGATTAATAAATAATCTTGCTTTAATGCACATTTAGGCTTAAGGAGAACATATATTTATCATTATTGATGACTCATTAACATTGATGTCATTGTGTTTCTTTGTGTGAGATGTGCGAGCAGAAGGTATGCTGTGGGGGTGGTTTGTGGACAGATGGGTAGGCAGGTGTACTCATTTGGGACTGTGCAGGCTGGAGCTTGCCCTTATTACATTGATATACACATTCATGTTGGAGGAGAACCTGTTTTATCTCCATTGATGACCCATGAACATTGATTTCACTGTTTTTCTCTTCATGTAATGTGTGAGGAGATGGTGTATTGTGTGTGTGTGTGTGTGTGTGTGTGTGTGTGTGTGTGTGTGTAGGGGGGGAGTTGAGGATAGACGGCTGGGTAGGTGTGCTCTTAAGTGAGTCTGCAGGCCATAGGAGTGCAGGCCATAGGTAAGCTCATTTGTGTTTGTGCCTTGTGTGAAGGCCAGAGCTTGATATCAGCTGTCATCCTATATCACTGTCCACCATATTTTTGAAATGAGGTTTCTCTCTGATCCTGGAACTTGCTGTTTTTAGAGACTGGTTGTCCAGTGAGCTCCTTGCAATTTTCTTCTCTCCGACTCTTATGTGGTCATTGCAGACACAAACTCATGTCCTCATTCTTCCTCTGAAAAAACGCTTCTTTGGAGGATCATCTCCATAGACACCCCTCCCCAGTATTTTGATTAACTTTGAATTTGCCAACAGCAGATCCCCAAAGTCATGGCTGACCAAAGATTATGTAATTCTCACACAAACATAAGGAGCATCACAGCTTTCTTTTATCTAGGAACACTGTACTTCATTAAAGCTTGCATTCCAATTTTTTTTATACTCCAGATTTTATTCCCTGCCTCCATCCACCCCCCTCTGTTCCACATCTCATACCTTTCCCAACCTCACTGTGTCCATAAGGATGTCCCCTCCCCCCACCCCACCTGACTTCTAAACTCCCTGGGGCCTCCAGTCTCTTGAGAGTTAGGTGCATCATTTCTGATTGAACACAGGCCCAGAAGTCCTCTGCTTCATACCAGCTGGTGTATACTGCCTTTTTAGTGTTCCAATGTTTGATAGACCTCAGGAGTCCAGATTCATTGAGACTGCTGGTCCTCCTACAGGGTCTCCCTCCTCCTCAGCTTCTTTTAGCCTTTCCCTAATTCAACCACAGGGATCAGCAGCTTCTATCCATTAGTTGGGTGCAAATATCTGCATCTGACTCTTTCAACTGTTTGTTGGGTCTTCCGTAGTGTGGTCATGTTAGGTCCCTTTTTGTGAGCACTCCATAGCCTCAGTAATAGTGTCAGGCCGTGGGACCTCCCCTTCAGCTGGATTCCACTTTGGGCCTGTTGCTGGTCCTTCTTTTCCTCATGCTCCTCTCCATTTCCATAGGGCCCACCTCCAACAGGAAGAAAGGACATCAAATGAGGGAGGGGGTGTCATCCCACAGTCAAAACTCTGACCCATAATTGCATTTGATTTAAATAGTACATGCAGCAACAGAAACATGAAAATTGCAGCAGAAAAAAGAAAGAAGGATAGAAAGAAAAAGAAAAGAAGAAAACTTTAAACAATATACCTTTTTTCAGTCTGAGATTACTTGAACACAGAAGAGCTTTACAATGCTAATTCTTACCTGGGAGTATATATATTAGGCAACTCAAATATTTCCTGATGTGCTTATATCTGCCATTGAATAAAAATGATTAACTTTGGATGTACAAGTAAAATAGCATGAATAGGAAAACTCAGACATATGAAAACTGAAGCAATTATGATCATCTGTATTTGGATATCCAAAATGGAACATCCAGTTATTGGAGTACACTTAAGGGGGTCTCAAAGTCTCATTGCCATGCTGTCTTCATTCTTTAAGCTGATCTTTCATTTCAGAAATAAAGATATTCCAAGTATACATTATTCCCTCTGATCATAGAACTTTATCTGTATGTGACACATATTATTGTTATTTATCTTCTATCAGCCATAATTAAGTCACAAAGAAATTATGGTGTATTTCAAGTTATCAGATGACAAACTACATATCTACTCCTGTAGAAAAAAATAGAGAAAACAGGCAGGGTTGCTCACTAGAAGTGATTTTATGTGAGGTAGAAGAAAGGAATAGGTCATTTAAGTCTTATGAGATTTATTGAGTGCTCTCAATAAATTATTTAATTGTCTCCCTGTCTGACTTATGTAAATCTAGTTATACTGATTTCGTTGCAATGGTTGTTTCAGAAATGTGCTGGTCATGAAGTTAGGTCCTTTAAAGAGGCAAGTCTATGTTCAAATTCTGTTCCCACTGCTTTCCCATATTGTTACTTGTATGAGTTATGTAACCATGCTGGAAGGGAGTCCCCTCATATGTGGTGGTGCATATGAAGTCTACAATCTAATAGCTGGAAGACACCTTCTGAAATTCACATTACCTGTGCTTATGGAATTGACACCAGCTCCTATACAGTAAGTGAAATTTAAATATTTATTTGATTAGACAAAGGGCTTCACTGTTGTTTGCAGATAAAACAAAGCCTGGAGGGACAAGACTCTGTGGCCATTTAACTAGAAATATTATTTAAAATTAACTTCACAGCTCAGGAACTTGCCCTAACTATCAACATATTTCACACCACCTTGTCTGCAGAGCCACTGACCTCTGAGAGTGTGATTATTACCAGACTCTCTTTTCCAGTTAGGTTAATTCACACTGTGATGACGCTGTAGGCAGGAGAGTAATGCATAATTTCAAGAAATTTTAGATGAGAAAAAGGAACATCATGTTCACATCATGGACCAGTGATCAGACAGTTATTTATGTGTTTGGCCCAGTGCACATGCTCTACCTCATATCTAGCAGATCTTCCATCTCAAGCAATGTGGTAACATTCTATGTGCATGGAGTTAGCAGGAGCTACTGAATTCATCAGCAGGTGAGGTGAGAGAGAAATATGACAGGCTTTGCCCCACCCCATTTCCTTTAACAATGCTTAAAATACCACAAGACAAACTTGATTAAATAAAAAGGACTCAGGTGTCTTATTAATAGTCCTCTGGGCTAGATCACAAACAGCTTTAACTTTACCCCAGTTTATTTTTTGGACCAATGTGTCTTCATTAGGGAAGATTTAGTGCCAGCTATCAGCCTGTTAGTTTGGGACGTCAAACCAGTTATGTTTGATAGGACCTGCAAATGAGCTGGGAGACATCAAATATAGAATTGACTAAACACTCCAAGAAGACAAAGAGAACAAACCATTGTAAAATAAGAGCTATAGGCAAGAATAAGAAAGTGGGGGTAAAGATACCAGACTCTAAATACAGACTCAGACTCAAAATATATTTACAAATACCTTGGTCAAGTAGCTAGGCCTGTGTCTGACTAGATAAAAGTTAAAATACTATTCTAGTCTAGACTGTATCACATGTCTGGTTACTTGAGCTCAGGTACCGTGTGTGTCTGGCTCCTTACATCTTCCTAGTGAATCCCAACTCTTTCTCTCTCAGAATTCTCTCTCCTCCTGATGTTCCACCTTCTATTTCCTGCCTAAGCTGTAGGCCATATACATTTTAATTGACAGGTAAGGCATTCATATAACTTTTCTTCTCCAAGTTGCTTTTTGCCAATGTTTTATCACAGCATCAGAAAGTAAAGTAGAGTAGCCACCCACCTCTCCTTAGAAGCTCCAAGATCAGAGATGCATAGTATTATATCCTGTTGTAAGTATGTTCGGGCCATCCAATCTCTGACACTTATTCACTGAAACCTCCATCCCTCTGAGGGACATGTGTTTCTTTTCTTGTTTGTTGGTTGATACAGTGTAGTGTCAGTGCACTTGTGCATAGCACACTTATGGATGTCAGAGGACAACTTGCAAGAATCAGTTCTCAGTTTTCATCATGTGGATTATGGGAATAAAATTCAAGTTATTAGTCTTTGTAACAAGCATGTTTCCTGTTATCCCATCTTCCTGGATCATGAAGGATGCATTTTTTTATTAGATATATTCTATATTTACAATTCATTTCCCTTTTTCTGGTTCCCCACCTCCCCAAAGGTCCCACATGCCCTTTTTCCTCCCCCTGCTCCCTCTTCCACCCCTTCCCTCTTCCCTGTTCTTGTATTCCCCTACACTGATGCTTTGATCCTTTCCAGCACCAGTGTCCACTCCTTTCTTCTTGTCAGACATCATTTGGTATTTGAATTGTGTCTTTGGTGTTCCAAGGTTCTAGGCTAATATCCGCTTATCAGTGACTGCATACCATGGGTATTCTTTTGAGACCGGGTTACCTCACTTAGTATGATGTTTTCCAGCTCCATCCATTTCTCTAAGAATTTCATGAATTCATTGTTTCTAATGGCTGAATAGTACTCCATTGTGTATATATACCACATTTTTTGAATCCATTCTTCCATTGAGGGACATCTGGGTTCTTTCCAGCTTCTGGCTATTATAAATAAGGCTGCTATGAACATAGTGGAGCATGTATCCTTATTGCATGCTGGGGAATCTTCTGGGTATACTCCCAGGAGTGGTATGGCTGGGTCCTCCGGAAGTATCATGTCCAGTTTTCTGAGGAACCGCCAGACTGATTTCCAGAGTGGTTACACCAGCTTGCAGTCCCACCAGCAGTGGAGGAGTGTTCCTTTTTCTCTACATCTTCTCCAACACCTGATGTCTTCTGAGTTTTTGATCTTAGCCATTTTGACTGGTGTGAGGTGAAATCTTAGTGTTGTTTTGATTTGAATTTCTCTAATGACTAATGATGTTGAATGTTTTTTAAGGTGTTTTTCAGCCATGCAAATTTCTTCAGGTGAAAAGTCTTTGTTTAGCTCTGTACGAAAGTTTGACCTCTTGGAGGTCAATACATGAAATGAAAACCTTATAAAATTTGTTATAAAAGGGTACATGATAGAGTTTCCTAGATCATGAGCAATACTAGAAAAACCCTGTAGCTTGGAAATATGCCATGGGAATTAAATTCTTAACTTTTAGACATTCAGCCTTCTCAGATCATTCAGCAGGAGAAATCTGCTGAATAGTGCACATGGTTTTAATTTCAGTAATTACAGAGATTTTAAGAGAAAGAAATGGTTCTTAATAGTAGTATA
This sequence comes from Apodemus agrarius, assembly GCA_964023405.1. NCBI lineage: Eukaryota > Metazoa > Chordata > Mammalia > Rodentia > Muridae > Apodemus > Apodemus agrarius. The sequence continues at coordinate 64,399,244 of OZ030009.1, read as the reverse complement.
GTCAGAGCTTCAAATACAAAATGAGCGTAGAAAAAGAAATACCCTAACATTCTCTATATCGGTGCTTCTGAAACAAATCACCTGTCTGTTTTGAGCTATTTCTGCATCTACAAGGGGATATTAACAATACCTGCCCATCATACAAAGCAGAGCACCAGAGGGCTGGAAGTACAAATGTCTAAGAACATTTTCTGTAAGGAAACGGAAGGCACAGCACACTCTGTTAAAAGGTAAAAGTGGATTGCAGAAGCAGAAATCCCATGTTTGAGTATCAGACACAATATTGTCTCTTTTTTATCATTAATAAAGCCATGTTAGAGGTTTTGTAGATCTTGAATGATAGAAAAAGAACACTATTCAATACATTCTTAAATAAATCCTCTAAACACAGAGGTCTATAAGACACTCATGAACATATTCTTGATATTTTATTTGGTAAAACTTGGAAATATCTTAAAAGTCTCAACTGTTTTTACTAATATTTATTGTTACCATGTACAACTACATTAAACCCCTGGGAATAATGTTTTTGGTCATATCAAATATCACCAATCTTACTTCTCTTCCCTTAAAGCAGTTCCAAATCTGTACTGAAGCTATGTTCAAGAGTTAGATCAGATTTCCCAGATATCCCTCAAAGGAGGAATGAATACAGAAAATGTAGTATATTTATACAATGGAATACTACTCAGCAATTAAAAATAATGAATTCATGCAATTTGTAGGTAAATGGTTAGATCTGGAAAATATCCTAAGCGAGTTAACCCAATCACAAAAGAATACACATGAAATGCAATCACTGATAAGTGGATGTTAATGAGCCCAGAAGCCCTAAATACTCAAGGCACAATTAGCAATTCAAATGATTCCCAAGAAGAAGAATGGAGAGGACCCTGGGCCTGAAAAGATTGTATCCAGTTTTGTAGATCCAGAACAGAGAAATGGTGGGGGGGATGATTGGGGAATAGTTGGGGGGGGAGAGGACTTATGGGATGTATGATGGTGGTGGGGAACTGGGAAAGGGGAAAGCCTTTGGAATGTAAACAAAGAATATAGAAAAAAAACTTACTCATTTTGTTCCAACCTTTGATAAATGTCTTTAAAAATATAATTTTCAACTCTCAAATGGGAAAATTTTAGCTATATTGTATGTCTGTTTGGTTTATTAAATAAGATGATTTATGCAACATCTGTTATAAAATAAAGAACACAGTTAATATGTAGTTATTAACTCCACAACAATATGAACTACCCAGTACCCTCAGAGCTCCCGGGGACTAAACCACCAAGCAAAGAGTATACATGGAGGGACCCATGGATCCAGATTCATATGCAGCAGAGAATGGCCTTGTTGGACATCAAAGGGAGGAGGTGCCCTTGGTGCTGAGAAGGCTAGATGCCCCAGTATAGAGGAATGCCAGGACAGGGAAATGGGAGTGGGTGGATTTAAGAGCAGGGGAAGTAGGGATGGATTAGGAAGTTTTTGTGGGAAAACAAGAAAAGGGGACAACATTTGAAATGTAAATAAAGAATACATCTACTTAAAAAAAAGATAAAAAAGAGAGAATAGAGTTAGATTGCTGAGTTAGCAGGTTTTTAACCTCAAAAAAATCCATCAGAGTTTACCCAGGGAATTACTAAACAGCACATTTCCAGTAATCTTTCAGATCTAAAATATTCCCATAGAAATAGAAAATATAGAAGCATGCTTACAATTTCCATCCATAAAATAAATATTGAATGTTCTAATGCAAATTTATTTCATTATTTTTATCCTATGTGTGTACAAGCAAGAGTTGGGGAACTAAAACCTGTGGAAGGAAAATAGACACAGATTTTGGTTTCCACATAAAGGATAAAAGTTTAAGAAGAAATGTAACTGGTAGAAACTAAATCATAAATAAATCTTCTTAGAAAAGTTAGAAGAGTAATCTTTGTGTAGATTCTATTTTGGAAGGCAATAAGACATGAAAGCTGTTGAAAATGGTGTGGCCATGGATGTGCTGGAGAAGAGGAATTCCAAATATGCCTATAATTAAATATTGAGGTCCAGTTTCCTAATTATCAAGAGTTGGTGCTGGATAAGGAGGAGGGCTAACTGTTGTGTCACTATTCCCTTAGAAAATGAATGTTCAAGTCTTATTGCCAATATGATGGAATCTGGAGGTGAGGTAGGACCTCTGAAAATCATTCAGAATGGTAGAGGCTTTAGGATTGAGACTAGTGCCGTCATAGATACTAGGTAGTTTGTTTGGTCTCTGCTTCTCATGCAGAAATATATGGGGAAGAAAGTAGCTATTGCAGAGCAGGAAGAAAACATTTATCAGAGATCAGATATGGTCTTTATCAGATACCTCATTATAGAATTACCTGTGGTAAAATAAGTGTTTGTAATCAAAGTATCATAGTCTAAGGTACATTTACTATACCAGTCTGATGTAACACACAGGCTATGAAACATGGACTATGAAATGATTAAGGGTAGCACAGCATTAAAAAATACTAAACAGAACAGTTAATATAAAAACAAAGTTTAATGGGCTTCAGTTATATTTGATAAAAGACCACTTCCTTTTTCTATATTCATGTCAATAGGACCCAGAAACCTTCTCATTGTATCCCACTCCTCTTAGGTATACTTCAATGAAACCATTGTTTGAACCTATGACATGTTCATCCCTTTTTGTTTGACTTACAAAACACTGTCCTTTGAGTTTTTCCTTAGCATTGCTGATTTTCTTAAGAAGGAAACAAGCTTTAAAAAAATCTAAGATACATACATAAGTATTGATCTTACTGCCAATATTGGATAGTTTTGTAAACACTAATGAAAGACCATACTATTTGTAGCTCAAGGAATTTCTCCATCCCACTTCATGATTGATATACCTATCTTACTCTTAAGCAGAATTATTTTAAATATAAAGATACTAATACTATTTCTACCTGGCATGTAGTTTCTCAAGCACTCATTGCACTCAAATTGAGGTAGAGATTTTCTGTCAACATGAAGTAGCATTAGGATTCTGAAAAGTTAATGGATTTGGCTACCACAAGCCATCACCCCTAAGCTAAGCTGAGACTTCTGGGAATAAGCATGTTATGAATATAACCTAGCACTGCATAATATTTTCTACAAATTGTCATTATAAGAACTCAGAGGCTTGATTATCATCTAAATTTTACAGTCTAGAATTGTTAATATCATTTGGTATTTTCAACCCCTTCTAATAGTATCGGATTGCACTGCTTTGTCCAAACGCATGCATTGGCCTAATAATTGAAAGCTCATGGAAAGAATGATCATATTAAAACCCTAATTTCTACCAAGCAAAAGTTAATAGGGAATACGAAGTGCAAAGAGAGGCACCAGGTGGTTCATAGGAACTTCAGGTAAAACAAATGAGATTTTATTAGGCTGACAGATACAATTTTTGCCTATGTGTCAAGGGATAAGAGGGGTGTTGATTTGAGTGGCTTATTAAGCAGGCGTGTTTAGCTCAGCAATATTACTCATCACTGGGCTTTTTAATCTGCCAAGAGATGGGGACCATTTGCACTTATGAACTGTGTGTAATTATGGTGATTCAGATCTTGCCTGATAATGAATCTTCCATCACAGTGTGTGCCCTCGGTCCTTTGTTTTCTGTTCTTCTTAGTGAAAAGAGAGCAAAGAGAATTCTGCTTTGACCCTGGCTTGAGTGGAATGTGGATGTCTGTAAAAATATGTGCTATGTACCTCTATAAAAAATGTACTTGTGCTTTCCTTTCTGTCTTCTGCTCTAGTTTCAGAGAAAGTATAGAGAAAGTGTGTGCATGTGTGCTAAGACAAATGAATGAACAACATTCATCTTTCATAGTTATTTCATAGTAACAGGTAGAGAAAACTAGAAAAGAATCTTGATGTGACCTTAACAAGCTGGGACTTCCTAGGTAGATAGAAAGCGGTCTGTGCTTGGCTCCTCTCTCTCATCCCTATTCAGCTGCAGCCTTTCCATTTTTTGTAGACTGTGGTCTCAGTGCTGTGTTTACTTGTAGTTACTCCACAAGTGTATGTCCTTGTGTTCTTAATGAGTTCAGCTCCTATTCTTATAGCTGAGATAACTCCATTCCTAAACAGTCCATGAAACTGCAACTGGGCACAGTAATTTGTAACACGGTATCTACCTTGACAAGCAATCTGGTTTCTTTTTGTATTTTCTAGCCATCCCCCCATTTTCCCTAAAGCTGTGTTAACCTCTGCTGACACAGTAAGGGTTATGAGAGCTAATGGTATTTTTGCCTCCTAGGACTGTCTATAATGAGAAAGAAACTCTATTCAAAGGAATGAATCTTTACTATTTTATCTTTCAGAGCCCATGCTAGACTAGGCGTTGAAACTTTTCCGTTGTTAAGGATTTGGAAACAAGTTCTTGCTCCAGTGCTGTCATTTCCTTCCATGAGAACATTATTTCCTACCTAACACTGCTCTGCGGTCCTTTCTTAACAATTTAATAGAGGGAGAGGAAGGTAGTGTAGTGGTGTAGGGGGATTGAATAACTTATTTTGATTGTTATACTTGGAAAGAGTAAATTAGGCAGATTCAGATTAGTTTTATCCAATTTTCACTTTGGTTAAAGCTACCTTCCACAAAGCATGATTTTACCTGACAAATGAGTATCCATGTCCTAGTTTCCTGGGTCTGGAAGAGCAATTATGTCTATTGCCTGCATTATCAGCATGACAATGACATCTTTCTTAAGTTTCCTTCTTCAACCTTGCCATTCCATGATAGAAAGATATATTTCCATCTATAGTAAATCAAGTTCATAAGTAAAGAAAATCTCATTAAGCTTTTCAGCTTGCTTTGTCTTTTATCACAAATATTTAGTGAATATTTAGTCAGACATTCTCAACTATATTTTTGTTTGTTACATGAATTCCTTTCCAATTCAAATTTCATATCTTTCTTTTGGGCTATGTTTAAATATGTAGAAAAAAAAGACAAAGGGTAGTTCTGGTTGATCCCAGCATATACCTTTGCGAATGTATTTTAAAATGGTGTGGTGGTGGTGGTGGTGGTGGTGGTGGTGGTGGTGGTGGTGGTGGTGTGTGTGTGTGTGTGTGCTGTGTGGAAAAAAGAGAATAATCCTAATATTGAGAGTGGTCTTAAGAGAGTGGTTTAAAGATGACTTTAAGATAATTTAAGAAAGAGGTTTTTACTTTTCTATATACGGTCTAAAAAGATAGGAGTAGCAGAATTTTTATTTGGTAGCTAGAATTCTAGAATAGTTTTAATAAATAATAATACCAAACTGAAAAATTGTAGCATCTTCTAATAAATGTCAATTTCTACCCAGTGAAAGCACTTTGTAAAAGATTGGGTGAAATGAGCACGTCATGGACCTTAATCCCAGAAGTCAGAGACTGAGGAAGGCAGATTTCTATGAGTTTGAAGTTAATCTCATCTACATGCTGTGTTCCAGGCTATCTAGGGCTGCAGAGTGAGAGTCTTTCTTATAAACATACAAATAAAACAACCAAAATTCAAAGCAAACAAACAAATAACAAAAAGCTCCATCAGTCAAACAAAAAAAACCATGATCACCACTACCAATAAAAATGCAAAGAAAAAATAAAACAAGGAAGCAACATCAGCAAAATTATGATGTTGTTCTGAAGCCCTACTCAGGAGCTATACAGTTGGTGTAATCGGGCCACAGTAAGTTTGCACAATGAAGTAGTAGATTCAGGCCTTCCATCTCCCACGTTCTCAAATGTTTTCTTTCTGCCTTCCTCACATAAGCCAATTGTGGAGAAGCTTATGAGTGCAGAGAACTCAAGATCTCCAATTTGCAGTGAAGAATGTGTTTGTTGTCAATTCAGTTCATGAACAGCTTGTAACTATTATTTTGTCACCAAATGTGGCTGTTATGTACATTATGTCTTTGGGTCTAGCTATTATTTATTCAAGATTAGATTAGAATTTATTAACTTTGAGGTAGCTAATTCTATTTAGAATCTGTCTTAGTTAACGTTTTGATTACTGTGATGCAGCACTGTAACAAAGAATAATAGAATACTGGAATAATAGAGAAATGAGTTTGCTGGGAACTTATAGTTTCAGAAGATGAGTCCATGATCACCATGGTAGGGAGCATGGTAGCAGGCAGGCAGGCATGCAGGCATGCATGACAGGGTTTGGAAGAGTAACTGAGAGATTACATCCTGACACATATATATAAGGTACACAGAGAGAACTACGTACATGCACAAGAACATGAATATACACACATGCACACAGGCACACATGAATATGAATACTCATTCATGGGGTGGGGACAAGAGAGTGAGCTATTTGAGTCTGACATTTAGAAACTCAAAGATTACCCCAAATGTTACAACTCCTTTAACATGGCCACACCTCTTATTCCTTCCCAAACAGTTCCATCAGTTGGGGATTGAATATTCAAATATGTGAGCCTATGGGGCCATTCTCATTCAAACTATCACAGATACTATTGACAAACCTCATTTTATTTATATTTTAAGAGCAGTCAATATAGAAACTTTCCCCATAGACACCATGTAGGTTCTGATGAGGAATGAGCTAGCCTTTCAAAAAGTTCCTTTGGCATAACATACAATACTAAAACTCACTGGGCTGGATTCACTGCTACCAAAATATATGCAGTTGCTACTAAGTCAAGTTCACATAATATATCTTTCCATTTGGATAGAATTAATATAAACCTCATATTCTGTCTCTTCCTACCCACCCTAAATTTCAGTCTTATGGAGCTATACAATTTTAGTGATGTAAGAAGCAAGTACACAGATTTCTGTTCATTCTTAAATAGATTAGAAAACTTCATGACTTCTGATAGTTAGCTTTAGAATCTTTTACATTTCATAATGGAAATTTACATGCATAAATGAATGAGATATATTTGAAAAAACATTTTGAAGGAAATCCTAGATTTTAGGCACTGTCACTTATTTATAGTGAGGAGAAAGAGGATATGTTTAACTGAAAACATTTAGTGACAATGTTGTGATAGAAACTAAAACATCTTTAGTTGACGTCTGCATAGGGAAAGAAATATGTTGCAAAATATTTACAGCTTTATTTGCAAAAATGATGACTAGCAGATAAATTTATTCTTTCTGTTTCACTAATGGATAAAGGAATGCTGATCAGCCAGTGTGGCTGTGTGGAGTTAGTGTCATAACGGGACACTAGAGTGGTTTTCTTTCTTAGGAAACAGCACATAACAGTTCACAACATGAAAGTATATTTAATAAGAAAACAAGATTGCCTCTAGGACAAAAACTGCAAGCACTCTTCTCTACTTTGGCTCCAGTGCAGTTTTTGAAACCTCCATTTTCAATAAATCCCTCCACAGTAGCATTTGTTTTAAAATTTTACCCTCTTTTATATCTATTCCTCTGTTTCTTTGTCATCTTTTTTGATACTTGACTTCCTACCATGTGCAGAGACATCATGTGCTTTCAAGAAAGTTAGCTCTGATTTTGTCTTAGTCAAGTTTAGCAATGCAAAATTTATTTCATTTATAAAATATTTCTGCTTACATGAAAGAAGAGGTGATATATATTTTCAAGATTAAAATTAACTGAGAAAATGTATGTAGACTAACAGAAAGTATTGTAGATAAATAACTTGACACAGTTTCTTCCCCTTTTCCTTTATTTTCTCAGTCATCTTTGTTTCTTCTGATGTTCCTCTGATGAGAATGATGTCATCAGTAAAGACCTAGGTCCTTGCAGCTTGGACAATAAACACATCAAGAACTATGCAACTATTTAATGTTAGTCTGGGTAGAAGTCAATGTATAGAGCAAGAATTATAGTTCAGTTGTCCAGCCACATTTCTACAATCCAGATATACTTTCATTAAAAGAGGAGACACTCTGAATTAACACTGATAGCCAAGCTATCACTGCATTGTAGAAACGAAGGAAATTACAGCTGAGCAACCATGTCTACTTCCACGGGCAATTTGAAGTAAGTAGGAATTACTTTCAGAATAAACCCTTATGGATAAGTGTGTTTTCAGAGGTCAGAGTGATAGAGAAGGTATGAGATGTATCTGTAATATATAAAAGTGCACTCATTAGGTTTGATAACTGGAATGGATGTGCCTATAAAATTGGTAAAGAGTTTGGGGTATGTCTCTGAGGCTGTTTCCAAATTTATTGGCGTGTGGGACAGTAAAAGCAGTGAGATGATACTTATCCTGAATGTGGGTATCACTATCTGGTAGGCCAGGGCCTAGATGGAGTGAAAAGCAGGAACATTTGCCAACATGAACAGTGGACTCTTCTCATAAAGAGAGCTTTCCAAGTATGCATATTGGTCTCTTCTGAGGGTGGTTTACTTCTATCCTCTTTGTCATCACCCATAGACAGAAGACTCTCAGTTCTTCAGCCTTAAATGTGACCTATTATCTTTGACTCTCTAGTAAACACCTCGATCTTCAGCCTCCCACTGGATTCCATATGTTATACTCTTCTGAGGCTTTCAGCATTGAACTGAGTGGCGAATATTCACTCGGGCCCACAGCTTCCAGGTGAACATTTTGACATCATCCAGACCATGATTCTATAAACTATAAACCACTGCAGTTAGTCTTATAATTATGGCTATTGCTCAGGTTTTCCTGGAGAGTTATGATTAATATATCTATCATCAGCCTTTTAGTAAAAAGTTGGAAATTGTAATGACATAAATTCTAGGTCTACATACTTTTTTAACTTTATTCTTAGAATCTAAAGAGCCCAGGAACATGTTTCCATTGAAAACTGATAAAAATCAAATTTAAATTGAAAAATCCAGAATTAGGTTATATCAGATGAATCCTGGTATCTACAGTTCTGATAGAGGTCTTTGAAATGCAGATTGTTCAGTCTTGCTTTGGAAATTGTTATTCTGTAGTTGAGGCACAGTCAGGAGTTCTGGATTTCAGTGTATCTTAGGCAATCCTGTGTAAGTCATCTCTGGATTTTACAGAAAATGTTTACCTTATACCCTGCTTTATAAATAACTTCTACAACTGCTTCTTGGGGGCTGCGAAGCAAAAGAGATTAGTGGGATAGTTGCAATGTCTGGAGCTGAGAGAAAGAAATCCAATTAAGAAATGTAAATTCTTCTTCATGCTGAGAGAATACAAAGCAATAAAAGTATGAATTCTGTTATGTTGCAGGGGAGCTTCTGGGAGTCCGTAAAGGGTGAGTGATCCTTACTGAGCAGCTGGGCTGCCATCATCACCGCTGGCTGTTATGGTACCCGATGAGGCGCTTTCCTGGAAGAAATCTCTTCAGTGATTTTGATTCAGGCTGTGAATCTCTTCTTTTAATGTTTGTAGTTCATAATTAACTATTTAGAATGGAGAAAGTGTTAAAATATAACATGAATGCAATCCTTTCTGGGGATGATTATCTGATTTCTAATTGTTCCTTACAATACAGCTGTGCAAAAAATAAAAAAAAAATAAGAGTTCTGATGGTTGAGGGTAAGGCAGAGATTTTTTTCCAGTAATCTTGGTAGAAACTGGTGAGTGCTTTACAAAGCGCTATTACTTCTAGTCATTGCATGATCCATCACAGTTTTATGACTTGATAGCAGGCTACAATGCAAAGCTGGAGCTAGCATCTGCTCCTGAAAAAGGAAAGGTAAATGAAAGATGCAAAAGTGGGTGGGAATTTGGCATGAGATATTTTGTTGCTTTCATAAGCCAATGGGAGACAGAGAACTAAAAGTAACTTCTTTTTTCTTGTTTGTTTTTTTGTTTTAATGATTAGAAATATTGTTTTCATTTTTTTCTGCCTAGGAGGATTCTCTATAGATTTTCTAAAATAGTGTTTACTACTCCAAATACTAGCTTCATATCTTCCTACTGCAGAAAGTGAACTTGTTCAGAAAATCTTTTCAGGGGCATGCCTGGCTATGTTTCCTTTCCTTCCTCTTCTTGCAGTTATTTATAAATTCTGTCTCTCCTCAGTAATTCTGCGTCCATACCCATAAGGTTCACCTTTTAGAGCAAATCAAACATTCCAGTAAGATAGTTAAATGACAGCATGGATGTCCACTCTGTCTATTTTTCAATGCATTCTGCAGTGTTGATTTAAAGACTGCTATTTATGCAAACCAATCTGCTGTTGATTGAACAGCAAGGCTCCTGATAAATCTTGTCTGTTAAAATTACATTTTCAGATAGTCAGAGTAACTTAAAAAGACAAATCTGAGCCTTTCTTCCTGTGTAGAGAGTATTTTAGTCTCCTGGATTGAAGAACTGCTTTATTAGCACAGAAAAAGAGACAGACAAGCAGAAATATCCAGAAAAATTATAAATAAATAATTGAATTTAGAATACCATTTTAAAATAATTTTCTATCATTGAACAGACTTAGAAAATACAGAGATAACTAAAGTCAGGTGAATATAGTAACCATTTAAGGATATTTTTAAGTTAAAATTTGATGTTTTCTTTTCATTTTCAGTGAACTTAGTATTGGCAGAAATGTCAGAAGATCATGTGTTCAGCTCCCTCAACAGTAGACCTAGCAGAAATAATTAGCTATTTAGGTGCTCTCTGACAGTCTACATTAAGCCAATTGAAAGCTGCACATATTAAACTTTCAAACCTATCACAGAAGCTTGTGTTGGGGCCTTATTTAATGAAGGAGAACTAAGAATTCAACTAAATGTACAATATGTGTGGATTCATTATCTCTGCATTTATCTCAGCCATGATATCTTAGCCCCTGCTTTTTCAGCATTTTATTCTTGAATTAACTAATTAATCAATTCTATAGAAATCATGAAAAACAAAGATAATGCCCATGTGCTGCTCGCTCAGTTTCCCCTAATTGCAGTGCCTAAGGCAATTCATATCCTATCTCTTTTGTCCTTCATTTAGAAACACACTCTCTCTCTCTCTCTCTCTCTCTCTCTCTCTCTCTCTCTCTCTCTCTTGCTTAGTGACTCCACATTCCTCTGCTAATGGGTTCTTCACTGCTTATTTCTAGATGTGATCTCAGTTATGTTTTGGCCTTTGGGCTATTTCCTAGAGAAGCTAGATTACAGTGGAAAAACAGAAAAGTCTCACCTTAACCATGGTCCTAAAAGAGGTCACTGGTTTGAGTAGAACAGATACTTCCATTCATATCTTAGGAAGAGAAAGCCAGACAAAGTTGAGATAAAGGTTGCAATGTGTGACACAGCCATGGATTATAAATATAATATTGAGAGTGACACCTTCTACTAGTGCCTATTGGAAATATGGGTGGATCCCCTCATGTAGTAGAACATGTGTTCTGTAAGCATTATCTTAAATATAGTGCTACCTCCCATTAACTGATTGGAAGAAACCTTTAAATCTTCTCAAAGCCTTATTATCTCCATTTTAATAAAAATATTTTATATTAATTGTATGGATGTGTTCTTTGCCTGTATGTCTCTTGACCTTGTGCATGCCTGGCCCCCACAGATGTCATAAGAGGGCATCAGATTCCCTGGAACCAAAGTTCTATGAGCTTCCATGCGAGTGTTGGGAACCAAGCTTGCGTCCATTGTGAGAACAAGAAGTGCTCTTAACTACTTAACCATCTCTATATCTTTCTAATTATCTTCTTTATAAGTGGGGAATAGCATTAAACTCCACAAGATATGTTACACCACTTATGAAGCATTTGGTAGTGTGCCTGCTCCTGACAGTCTTAATGTGGGCTCATCTGTGATGCTCTCCCTATCCACTAGCGTGCCCAGCTTTTCCTATCTGTAGTATTCACTACTTTTGTCATTGCTTAATTTCCCTTCTGGCCCCATAATACTCACAAGACAATTTTCACTATAAAATATTAAAATTCCCTATTTTGTTTGATTAATTTGATCAATACAGTTTTAAAAAAAAGAAAAACTTTCATTTGTATTTATAAAGTCAGATTTAAATGAGATCATTGAAAGTCGAGTTGTTTATCTTAAGGGAATAATTGGTGATTCGTTTTTCTCTCTCTGAGTAATGAATTGTTATATATTTAATTGCTATTTTGAGAAAGGTATTCCTCCAAATGGGCATTAGGGAGAGGACAGATTTTAATTAAACCATTTAGCACATCCTGAATAACCCCACCAGGAGGCATGATAAAGGTATGGTTAATTGGCTGAGAGAGATGGTAGCGGTGTGGGAACTTCAAACACAAAGTTAACTGCAGAGATAATTCCACATCTATGTCCTTAATCTATAGCATAAAGAGCAATGAACATTTGAAAATCAGACTTGGCCAGTTTTTTAATTTTTCTCTTGAAAGTTCTCCTACTGTATGTGCATGTCCTGTTTCATGAATGAGACTATAGAGGGAGGACTGTTTTCTCCTTAACTTCTCTGAAAGTGTGGCTCTCCAAGTACTCTGTACTGGTGCCTTGTTATGTTTCCTCTTCTCTCGTTCCTTCCCTTCTTTTGCTCATTTACCCTGAAAGTTAATACTTTCCTAAAGATCAGTGACAGTATATGGGTACATTGAGGCAGAATGACAACTGAAGGCTGAATCTCTCTCATGTTCTAGTTTGTCATCATCAGGCAGCATAAGAGAACCAGAGATCTGAAGAAAGGATCAGATAATGGAACAAACATAAGGTCAACGGCCGGATAGTCATGTAGCTGGTAAGTCAATGCAAAGTAATTGTCTGAAGTGAAATCTAGAAGCTTGAAAACCAGGTTGCCAGGGAGCAAGTTCAAGAGCTGTAGAATTGAAAGAGGTAGTAGAAAAATAATTGACTGAGAATTATCTGTTTCTGTTAGAACTCTGGGTACATTATGAAACCTTTAGATAAAAGTACAGAATACAAAATAGAATAACTCTTTGATTATGCTTACCTTTCTCTTAAGTATTTTTGAAGATTATAAGGAATGCATATATTAACAGATGACATAAAACCAGAAATAGAACTGGTGAGTGGATCTTGCTTTTCACCAAGGTTCATGACCTGAGTTTCCTACCCAGAATTTATATGGTAGATGGGTTTTGATCACTGAAGCTAATAAGCTAATAATATAACACATGTTCTTTCACTCACTGTTATTCTCATTTGGTGAGAATAACAAAAGCTCTGCAACATTATTCATTTGTCTTGAATGAGATTTAGAAAAAATGTGTGGAATGAAGTCTTTCTATAGTTAAACATATGATATTTGACTATTGACATTTTTTAATCCATTTCTCATGTATTTAAGCTTACACTGTGCACCTTCCATCTTTCTAACTGTCCTGATCACTATTGAAACAACTACTATACTCTTCTAATTCATGTATTAATTCTTTAGTTTTAATATTTTTTTTAAAAAAAATCAGTTCTTACTGTCATTTCTACTGGTTTATTTTTTTTTACATAAGTTATTATTTTTAGTCCCAATGTTTTTTGAAAGTATTTTAAGAATTATCCCTTTTGTAAATTGTTGATTTACACATGCCAGTGTTCATGGGGTTTCTTTAGTAGTCTTTCATAATTTTTGCTAGTATTGTATTACTAGCTGTATTTCTTGTTATTTTCACATATAGTATAGTTATTTGACTTGAAAATTTGTACCATATAGATCTACTACCCAGAGGTATCCATGTGAATTTAGAAAGTGTACCTGATCCCCAGGAACAGAGATCCCAGAATGTTTTATTTTTTAATCTCTATCAAGTAAATCTTCTAACATGGATTCTTTGTGCCTATCTTGAAAAGAAGCTGGGCTAAGAAAACCCATTTCTCCAGTTTCCCATCCCTCAGGTTGAAATGTAGAAAACAAGGAAGAGTGAAAAAAGAGATTGAATGAGTCATCTTTTGAGGAAGAATTAAATTGCTTTGTATTGTGTAGGGAACAGTATATGTGCCAAAAATGGAGTCAACTTGGAAGTGGATTTTCAGCCTGTCAGACTTCCAGAAGAAAATTTAACTGGCTGATGCATTGATTATAGCTTTGTGAGAAGCCAGGTGGAGGACCTTGTAAAATCATGCCAGGAATCCTCATACACACAACTTACAATGCAATATATAAATGTTTTTCTAAGTCTCTGAGATTTTGGTATCCTATTGTATAGACATAGACAAGTGTTAACCTTTCTTGTAAAAGTCACAGCATGAAAAAGAGAAATAGGTATCAGGAACACATTTTTGTCTTTTACATATTTTTGGTTTTGTTTAATTTTATATTTAAAAATTTGATTCATACAACATATTTTGATCATGTTCCACCTCAAATTCTTCCGTATCCTCTCCACCTTCCCACCTTTCTATGTCTCTTTTCTCTCTTTAAAAACAAAGCCCCTACTAACCAACAAAACCAAAAAACCCAAAGAAAATAAACAAACAAACAAGCAAACAACAAAAACCCAAAGGCCGGTGTGATGGAAATGTCAAGACAAGGCAAAACAAAACAGAAAGATAAAAAAATTGTATTTTTGTGTTGGCCAACTAATTCTGGGCATGGAGTCTGCTCTTGAGCATGGCTGATATGTACAGTGATATTCCAGTGAAGAAAACTGATTTCCTCATTGCCAGGATATATCAACTAAAAGTAACTCCTTGGTCAAGGATGGAACTCTGAGTCCATGTTACTCTCTTGGGACTGGGACCTCATCTGTGTCAGTCTTGTGTAAACTGCAAATCTCTATTAGTTTTGTATCTGGAAGACACTTTCCTTTGAGTTATATATTTCTTCTGCCTCTAACAATATTTATGCCTCCTCCTCTGCATAGATCCTTGAAAATTGAGGAGTGATTTGATGAAAACATCTCCTTTAGAACTGAGTGCTCTGAATTCTCCCATGTTCTGCACATTGTTCAGCTGTGGGGCTCTGTGTAAATTATAGTCGACTGTTAGAAGAAGCTTTTCTGATGTGGATTGAGTGAGGCACTGAACTATGTATATATCAGAATGGAATAAGGAATCATTAATGCTATTTTTCTTTAGAAGAGTAGAAGTAATAAGATTTCCATGAGACCTGTGATACCCTTTTTAGCCTTTGGTTCTTTGACACTTTAGTATGATATATATGATTATTTGGTTTGTAGCATATGCATCAGAGGCTCAGAAGCTATTACACACATACAAAAGAAAATATATAATATTTTTCTTAACAGAAGGAAGAAGATCTCCCAGGATCATCGAAGATTCATATTATAAAAATGGCTACTCTACGAAATGAAATCTACCAATTCAATACAGTATCCATCAAAATTCTAATAGAATAGTTTACAGAAAATTAAAAAGAAATTAAAAAGTTCATGTGGAAAGACATACACCCACAAAACAATACAGAGTAGTTAAAACAATCCTTAATAATGAATCCCAGCTTTTAGGATGTACTATAAAGCTTTAAGAATGAAAATAAATATCATGTGGTCTTGGTATAAGAGCAAACACATTGATCAATGGAATAGAACTGAACAAACAGACATAAAGCCACACACCTATGAAAACTTAATTTTTGACAAAGAAGCCAAAAGACAGGATATGTAACCAATGGCATTTGTCAAACTGGATGTTGAAGAATGAAAATAGACATCTATCACTATGCACAAAACTTACCTCCTAGAGGCTAAGTGCCTCAACATAAGATCAGATATCCTGAATATTACAGAAGGTAAAGGAAATAGGAAATAGCATTGAACTCAGGCACAGGAAAGAATTTTTTGAACAGAATATCATTAACATAAACACTCAGAACAAACACTAATAAATGGGATCTCTTGAAGCTGAAAAGTTTCTGTATGACAAATACCATTCATTGGGCAAAGCAGCAACCTGCAGAGTAGGAAATTATCTTTACCAATTATTCATATTATAAAGAGCTAATAATCTAAAATATATAAGGAACAAAAAAAACCCCTAAATATCAAGAACACAACGAACTCAAAAACAGAGTCTAGTTTTAACCACAGAGTTCTCAAAAGGTGAAACATGAACAGGTGAGAAACCTTTAAAGAAATCTTCAACAGTCTACCTGAGCCATCAAGAAACACAGATTAAGGAACAGGGTAATGGTGAATAATTTTAATACCAACATTTGAACAGAGGCAGAGGAATTTCTAAGAGTTTGGGGCCAGGCTTTTTCCAGGAGAGTGAGGTCTATGTAGAAAGTTCCAGTCTGGAAAAAAACAAAAAAAACAAAAAAACAAAAAACAAAGAAACAAACAAAAAAAACAAAAACCAACCAAAAAACCAGCCAACCAAAATAAAACAAAACAACAAAACCAAATTAAAACAACTATAAGATTTCATTTTACACCAGTTGGATGGCCAGGATTAATACAAGCAAATGACTGCTAATTCTGGTGAGGATGAAGGAAAAGAAAATCTATTCCTTTCTGGTATGAGTGCATCCACTATGGAACTCAATGTGGTAGTTGCTAAAACACATGGGATAGATATATTTTAACATTCAGTAATACTAATCCTGTGTATATTCACAAAGGACACCGTATCCTATTATAGACTTAGTTGTTCATCCATATTCTGCCTATACTGCCCTGTCCATAACAGCCAGAAATTGGAAACAGCCTAGATTTACATAAAATGAGGCATGGATAATGAAAAATTGATACATTCACACAATGGAATATTATTTAGCTGTTAAAAATGAAGTTAAAGTTCAATAATGAATGCAGCCAGAAAAAATTTATCCTGAATGAATTTGTCTTAGATTAGACCCCCAAATATCCTTCTACAGAATATACAAGCTGGAATATGAAATGCATATTTCCATCATAGATGGAGAATATTTTAAAACTTGGAACACAGATGGCATGTGTTAATCCAGTGGGCTATTAAAACAATCAAACAAACAAAACTACAAAACAACAATAACAACATTAACAAAACTCGATAAAAATAACATCAATGGAAAAAAATTCTAAATTTTTCTGTACCATCATGGAAAAGTTTGGGAAACACCCCAAGAGGCTAAGAAACATGTTAATTTGCCTAAATAATTTACCATATTGTAAATAAAAATGATGTCTTTCAAACCTAGTAACTGAACTTCAAAGTTTATAGTATTTTGTAGTATTTTTTATTACATACATCAGTATTCTAGTTTAGAAGACAACAATCAATTTAGGAAATTTGATGGCCTTTACATGAAATAGGTACTTCACTAGTACTGTAAATAATGTATTGAATTTAGTACCTAATTCGTATTCTCATTTAATTCCCATACCACAGATGAAACACAGAAAAACAAATAAAGAACAAGGTAAAAAATTAAAATAAACTCAGGCAAGTGACAAGAGGTGCCAATTTATAAGTGATGAAAGTAATTTAAATCCATGTTCATACAATCCTATAGACAGTTTAATGATGAAATAAAATAACTCGAACAGAAATGTTCCAAGTCAAAAAAAAGAAATGTTCAAAGTCTGAAAGAGGTAGGAAAATTTAGCCTACTGATAGGTCCACTACGATGGCCAGTTTTTCACAAAATGTTTGCAAATTAAATTTTGAAAAATAGCTATTCTATTTCATAATTCAAAATAAAATTACAGAAGACAACACATTAAGAGCATATTATGTTTGTATATCTATCACTAGGAATGAACAACAATATCAGGATTAGCTTCAAGAAGGAAAAATACCAAGATGGCCTGCAGAAAATACACCCACGTGTTTGTCAAAATTGTATGGCATTAAGAAAGCAATGGGAACTATGGACATTGCAATTGATTCTAAACTTAATGTTGAGGTTAAAATAAAGATAATTTAGATAGACAAAAATCTATTTATATTTTTCCACTAGTCTAGGTTTTAGGGGGATAAAATAAGAAAAAAAATGAAAGTGTATATTCTATATACGGGAAGGCTTGGGTACTCCCTAGAGGGTCAATATTGTCAATTCAAAGTTAATATTCAAGAAGATGGAATCTGAAGACAGCAGGGGCTATGTTAACTGCTAGATTGGCTCATTCAGAAAAAAATGGAATATGTATATATTCATGGGGTTGAATTCCTCTTTCTTTTTCTCCTATCCTAAAGTCTAGCCCATTGGATGGAACCCACATGTACTGTGTATCTCTTGCCCAGACTGCAGTCATTGTAACCACATTTCAATGATTTCTGGAAAGACTTCTAGAAATGTACTCAGAAATGAGTTTCACCAGCTCTATACATCTCATAAAACAGTTGAAACGCAGATAGAGTCCAACCACAATGTGAAAACAACTCTCAGCAATGATTCCAGGTATGGGTTTGTGACTTTCCCACATCTGCTTGCCCCATTTGTATTTCAGTTTACCTACAAATAAAATGGGAATAATTATGATACTTAACTCAGAGGGCTCATGTGAAGATGGAATTATATGTAATTATCCTTAGAGCTTCTTAACTAGATAAATTTCACTCAGATTCTAAAATGCATGTTTTTTCAGTAAATTAAAACCATGTACAGTTAAGGAACTGCTGTAGAGGCATGCTAAGTGGTCTAGATAGTTTCTTCTCCTGTGGGTTTGTGGGATTGTGTATTTGAGTGCAATTGTTTTCAAATGAACAGTTCTTTGAGTCTTTCACAGCTTAAAGGCTGACACCTTTACTCCTACTTCTCCCAAAAGTGACACGTTAGGAATAATTGCGTGTAGGTGTCACTAAGCATCAGCTTGGTGACAAAATACATTTTCCTGCACAATAGATTTCTCTTTATCTTGAATAGAGATTTAATTTTGTTTGAGAAGGAGAAATAAAATGCCTGAACTCTTTTAATCCAACCAAATTGATCTTCCTAAACAATCATGATCTCCATGCGTCCTCTCAAAGACATTTTTTAAAAATTCTTTAATCCTTTTTTACAGTCCAGACTTCATACCTCCCTGGTCTGCTCCCAGACCGCTCCCCAAAGACAACATTTTTATGAGGAAAAACAATCTTAAGGAACCAAGCTATATTTATCTCTATAGCTATTCTGTAAGACATGAAAACAAATCTTATGCTTGTCTTTAGAACAATAGAAAATATGAAAGGACAAATAATTTCTTTGGATAAAATTGAGAAGTAAAATTTCTAATGAAAGTAATACCCCATTCCAAGCCTAATGGGAAGAAAGTCCTTCTCGATTTTTATCTGGAAGTTAATATCTGGAGTATAAGGTCAGTTTCATTTTTCTGCACTAAAGTAGCCAGAGAAATCAGAGCACCATGAGTTACAAACAAAACCAAAGGGCATGATTTTCTTATGAGTTCTGTGAATATAGTAGTAAAATGGAAATCAACACAGTTGTAAAAAGACTGAAGAAATTTCAGTGGCAATATAAATTATTAATAGAAAAAAGTACCTTATGCTGAACTCATTAATGGTATTCAGATTTGCGACCTACTTAGAACGAGTTTTTCTCTCTGTATTTGGAACAGGCTGGTATAGATAGAAGCAGATTTTCTGTAGTGAATCATTCAAATTGCCTGTTGTGCCTACTTTCAAAAGGCAAGTGAAGATGTTCATAGGAAGCACTGGTTAAGAATCCTTAGAGAAACCTGATGTTTTTCTTAACAAGAAACTTTACCATCTGTAGTGCTCGAATTCAGCAATCCTTCCTAATGCTAACAAAGTGGCTGCTTTGGCAGATCAGTCTGAGAGCGAGCCTGGAGAATTATCTGTTTTGAAAAGGTAACTTTAAAGTAAATCTCCCTCCAGAAGAGAGGATCTCCTTGGGGTTTATAGGTTTCACTAGAGGGGATCTTTTTATTCTAGAAGCATTTCCATTTGTTTGCTAGCAGAAGGAAAGGCTAAAACCAAAACCCAAAACAAAACACCCAAGACAGCAACAAGCATATGTATCTCATAATTTCAATCATTATAATGGAAAATGTAGTTGTGGTTACTGGATTAACAGCTGTTTTCTAAAAGAGCCAAGGTAAGTGTGAAACAGGTTAGAAGATAAGCCAGTAGTAATGTCAGTCAATTTAAGAATGAGATAAAATTTGCATACTTAAAACAAAAGTAAAGAAAACATCCATGGGGGAAATCATATTAATAAGACAAATTCAAGCAATAAAATCATCTGGTGTAATGAGCTTCTACAGTAGGCTTCTGGATGAGTTCCGTTGGTATTTCTGTTTAGTGAGCAATCAGTGACTCGACTCTGACACTAAATCTAAAGTTGCTTTGTTGGAGAAATTGCCAGTGTTGTTAATAGTACTAAAGGCACAAGGAAAGGATACACCCCAATCTTATGAAAGGGCCTCCAAAGGAGGCAGCAGAATCAAAGACAACCCCTACACTCACTGTTAAGAGTCTCACAAGAAGACCAAGTTAGACAACTGTAACATGTATGCAGAGGGCCTAGGTCAGTCTTATAGGCTCCCGGTTTAGTGATTCAGTCTTTTTGAGCCCCTATGAACCCAGGTTGGTTGAGTCTGCCCTGGGTTGGCTGGTTCTGTGGGGCATGTTCTCCTACTGTCCTCTACCAGACTGGCTGCTACAGTCCTTCCTTGGCTGTTTCTGAAGAATTCTCCAAGTTCTTTATCGTGTTTGACTGTGGGTATCTGCATCTGTTTCCATCAGTTGTGCCTATTTTAAAATAAAAATAAAAGTTCCTTAGGGCATCAAATGAGTGACGTAGGGGGGCACCCCACAGTCACAACTCTGACCCATAATTGTTTCTATCTGAAAGAATTATAGTGATGGAGATGGAGAGGAGTTTGAGGAAAAGAAGGTTCAGCAACAGTCCCAAAGTGGGATCCAGTTCAAGGGGAGGTCCCAAGGCCTGACACTATTACTGAGGCTATGGAGTGCTCACAAAAAAGGACCTAGCATGATGGCACTCTGGAAGACCCAACAAGCAGCTGAAAGGGTCAGATGCAGATATTTGTACCCAACCAATGGACAGAAGCAGATGAAACCTGTTGTTGGATTAGGGAAGGCTGAAAGAAGCTGAAAAGAAGGGTGATCCTGTAGGAGGACCAGCAGTCTCATTTAATTGGAACCCCTGGTATCTCTCAAACACTGGACCACCAGCTGATATGAGGCCCCCAACACACATAGAGACTGCTGGGACTGTGTTCATTCAGAGATGATGCACTTAACCCTCAAGGGACTGGAGGTCTCAGGGAGTTTAGAGGTCAGGGGGGTGGGGACATCCACATGGAGACAGGAGGATGGGGAGGAGGTACAGGATGTGAAACAGTCAGAGGGTAGATGAGGGTGGGATGGGGTGAATAAAATATGGAGTGTAAAATATAAATAATAATAATAATAATGATACTAATAATAATGATAATAATAAGCTAGAAAGCTTCCAGTTTCCCTGCCATCATCACTGTATTCACTATTTGATTCTCTGGAACCTTAGACCAATCCACTATTGATTTGTACAAAGTAAATGTTCAATAACAGAATATGTGATATTCCTAATCACATAAACTTAAGGAAGAATGATATACACTGATTTTACAGAAAATATTGTAAATCAAATGCAAACTTTCAGCACATATAAAAAAACAACCTACTATAAAGAAGGTAGTCAATGACTGACAATAGAACATATGAGACTGCAACTTGAACTTAACTATACGTTTACTATTGCAATGTCTTTTCCTATGCCGTAATTCATAACTCATCTCCTTCCTTACCTCTTCCCTTCCTTCCTTCCCCCCTCACTCTGTCCCTCTCTCTATCCTTCCCTCTCCTTCCCTCCTGTCCCCCCTTCCTTCCTTCCTCCCTCCCTTCCTTCCTTCATCATGCATTTTATTTTGTATGCCAGGCAGTAGAGGAATGAAAAGTAGTTTCAGCTCTGCACCTAAGAATTGTCTTAATGTCGTAATGGATACAAATTCACCAATGTACAATACCAAAAAATTTTGAGTTTGACTCATAGAAAAGAGGCTAAATAAAATGAAATACACTCATCTTTATTAAAAACTGTTAACTACTGGGCAATGAAATGTAAAAGCTTCTCCACAGCAAAAGAAATATCAACAGAGTGAACAGTCTACAGAAAAATAAAATCTATGCCACGTTTGTTTCTCGACTATATAAGGAAATGTATAAATTTACCTCCTAAATTAAAACTCCTAGTTAGTAAATAGGACACTGTACATGATTCCTCAGGCTCTGCCTGATGTTTGGCTGTGGGTTTCTGCATCTGCTTCCATCCACTGCTGGATGAATCCTTTTAGGAGACAGTTATGTAAGGTTTCTGTCTGCAAGCATAACAGAGTGTCATTAATAGTGTCAGGGGCTGGCTTTCCCACACGGGATGAGTCTCAAGTTGAGGCAGCCATTGACTGGGTCTTCCCCAAGTCTCTGCTATATCCTTATCCTTGCACATCTTGTAGACAAGACACATTTTTGGATGAAGGTTTTGTGTGTGGATTGACATCCCCTTCCTTCCTCAGAAAGTCCTGATTGGCTGTAAGAGGTGGTCATTTCAGTCTATATCCCCCTCTGTCAATCTCTAAGCTAGGGTGACCTCCATCACTTTCCTGTATCCTCTTTCATCTCAGGCCTCCTGCTAGGCACCAGAAATGTGTCCCCCACTGCAGATTTCTGTTCTCACTTCCAGACCTTTCACCCCATCTCTCCCCACACCTGATTGCCACCCAGTTTCCCTCCTCACCTCCTCTCCTACCCAGTTCCCTCAATCTATCCGTCTCTGATGAGCATTTAGTTTTTGTTTCCTAGTGAGATCTGTGCATCCTCCCTTTGGCACCTCCTAATTACCTAGTTTCTTTGGGTCTGTGGATTGTAGTTATTCTGTACCTTATGACTAATGTCCACTTATAAGTGAGTAGACAGGTCTTTCTGACTCTGGGATACCACACTCAAGATGATATTCAAGAATGGATGATAAAAATGAGCAAGTTGGAGGAGTCAAGGGCACCAGAAGACCCACAGAGTCACCTAACCTGGGACCATGGGGCTCAGAGACTGAAACACCAACCAAAGAGCATGTAGGGACTGGACCTAGACCCCTGCACATTTGTAGCAAATGTGTAGCTTGGTGTTCATGTGGGTTCCCTACCAAGAGGAGCAGGGCCTGTCTCAGTCCTTGTTCACTGCTCACTTCATCCCTTTCCCCTACTTTGGACTTCCTGGGTTTCAGTGGGAGAGGTTGTGCCTAGACCTACTAGAACTAGATACCCCAGGGTGGGGTGGTAGCCAAGGGGGGGTTCCCCTTCTCTGAGGAGAAGGAGTGGACAATAAAGGAAGGAATGAGGGTGGGACTGGAGAAAGGAGGGAGGGGTACTCTGATTGGGATGTAAAATAAATAAAATAAAAATTATAAGAAGGAAGAAATATGCAAATAGAGGCTTATGGATATAAATAGTAAAAAGGGCATGTGGAATTGGTGGCGCATGCCTGTAATCCCAGCACTTGGGAGGCAGAGGCAGGCGGATTTCTGAGTTCGAGGCCAGCTTGGTCTACAAAGTGAGTTCCAGGACAGCCAGGACTACACAGAGAAACCCTGTCTCGAAAAACCAAAAAAAAAAAAAAAAAAAAAAGAACAGTGAACTGAACACATAGTCCTCAAAATGGCTAATAAATATTCTTGAAAGTGTTTACTATACATAGACATTAAAAAATATAAAATAAAAAAGTTTTAGATTTCATCTCACTCTAGCCAAAATGGCTATCATTAAAAAGAAATAAAAAGCAAAAGCAAAAATAAACCAAAACCAAATGACAACAAGTGCTGGCAAGAATGTTGGAGTAGTTGAATTCTTACCAACTTTTGATGGGAATAAAATCATTGT
Organism: Apodemus agrarius; assembly: GCA_964023405.1. Taxonomy (NCBI): domain Eukaryota; kingdom Metazoa; phylum Chordata; class Mammalia; order Rodentia; family Muridae; genus Apodemus; species Apodemus agrarius. The sequence continues at coordinate 64,375,524 of OZ030009.1, read as the reverse complement.
ATATGTATAGGACAAGAAACTGGAGTAGGGCTGCTGGTTACCATTAGGTTATGAATAGGACCATTTCACTCAGTGATTTCATTCACACCAGCTGCTCTACTGTGTTTCCTTCCCTATGCATTTTAATAGGTTTCCTAACATTTATCACTTTCATTTTAAACTTTTTCATCCTCCAATCAAGTTTTTAGTGAAAGTCCTTTTTTTTAAGGACTTACTTTGCCACCATGGGCACAGTTAGAACCTCTTATTTGCTCAACTAAATAATTATTTTCCCCTTTAAATCAAGGAACTCTTAAATAATTTTAATATATTTCCCAGAGCATATTTCTAAATACAACTTTGTTGACATGGAATTGATAACAGTCATCCTTTTAAAGTATGGATAGAGTCACTTGTGTTTCATAGAGTCATGCAAAAATATTAGAACTATTTAAAACAATTCGATACTTTTAGATTATACTTGGTATCCATAACTCCTAACTAGACCTTTGCTCAGTCCCTGGTACCAGCTACTGAATTTTCTGCATATTTGCCAAATGTGGACATTTTCTCTAAATAAAATTACACAAATTTCTATTGCTGCTTATTTGAAAATTAGCATGGTGCCTTCATTTTCATAACCCATAACAGTGCATTACTTTGTGTTCTTTTTAGTTGAATGACTATTGTGCTACTTTACTTATATAGTTAGTTAGACAAATACTGAGTTGATTATTTTTCAGAAACTAGAAATTAATACTTTACAAATTTTTGTACACTCATCTTTTAGGGGACAGAGTAAATGCCTAGAATCTGAGTTGATGGTGAATAATATATTGTTTTTTGAAAACCTGAAAAGTTCTCATCTCAAATGACCTCATTATTTACAAACACACCAGCAATAAATTCTTCTACATACTCACTGATATATGTATCTTTTAAAGACTTTAAGAAAAAACCTTTTGATTGATTCTTGGTGAATTTCACACCATGCAGCCCAGTCCCACTTATCTCCTCATGTCTTTGAATCTATCTCCTCTCCTTGCAAACTTCCCCCCAAAATAAATAAAACCCAAAATATTCACAATAAACAAAACAGAGCATAAAATTGTCTTGTCATAGAAGCTGTAGCGTGTCACAGTTTGTCCCATAGTATAGCCTTTGTCTACATCTCTTTACTTGTAAGTGTTCATTGCTAGGAGTCACTTGTTTGGTCCAGTCCTCTTGCTTCTGCTACACTGTCAATACTGGATCTTCTCTCTCTCAAATGCTACAGCAGATAAGTGGCAGGGACAGTTCTTCCACTCTCATGAGCCCAAGGACAGCTCTACTGACTACTATAGATGGCGAGGGTTGAGAAAGGAAAGAGAATCTCCCTGGACCCATGTCACCCCACAGCAGACAGGGGGTTGGACCAGCTCTCCAGTACTCACACCATTTGGGGCCAGCTCATTCGTGTTCTCACCACCAGGGACAGCTCTACTGTCCTGCTCAGGTAAAGGGCAAGACATGCGCTCCTGAGTGCTGAAGCAAGTGAAAGGTGAGTCCAATTCTCCTGAATGCTAAAGTTAGTGAGAGGCAGGGTCAGCCCTATACATCCCTAACATCAGTTGGATGCAGTCCCAGATGGTAGTCCAACCAGGGAATTCCAGATGGTCTTTAGTGGTAATATGAACCATGGGCATCTAAACAGAGTCCTGATTGGACATGACCACAAACTCAGACATGCTAAATATTCACTTCTACAAAAGTTGAAACCATTCTATAGTTTTCATGAAGTTATTTTTGTGGTGGTAATTTTCTTGCATTATAGTTTTGATTTACTAGTTAGGATTATTCCAGTGTATCTACTTATCTTAAAATATCTCTCTCTCTCTCTCTCTCTCTCTCTCTCTCTCTCTCTCTCTCTCTCTCTCTCTCCCCCTCCCCGTGTGTGTGTGTGTGTGTGTGTGTGTGTGTGTGTGTGTGTTTCTGTCTCCACTCTCAAGAATGCTTAAAACAAATGATTGTACCTCGCAAGGCACTGCCTGCAGCTCCACTGGTCTAATCACAGATGAAGACCGACATTAAGTGAAGTAAATAATAATTAAAGAATATTTAACAGTTGGGTGGGTAGTTGTCATGATTAGAAAGACACTACCTTACACATTATTCAAAGCAAAGCACAATGATATATTTTCTAAGTTAAAGAAGCTTTGTGGTTTACAAAGGTTATTTTCAGTGATAGTACAGGGGAAAAAGATCAAGATTCTTAGAATACTTTTCTATCTAATTGTGTTGGATTTACACATAATTGATAAGTAGCAGATTTTTGGAGTTGTATGCAAATGTCCATGACTAGTGCCACATTTGTACATATTTGCGATGCTCTATCCTCACATTGCTTGTGTAGACTACATAGACCTTAGGACCAGAAAAGAAGCCTTCACATTTTAACAAAGTGCATCATGGCACTATGGTGCCAATACCACCAAAGTCTTTTTTTAAAGGGAATTATCAAATAAGTTGATAGTCATATGACTTAGTTATGCTCTGGGTTTTGCGCTTCAAGCTCTCCAATATCATAAACAGCCAAGCGACGATGTATTTTCTACTTAGCTTTACTGTCAGCTTAACATCCTAGAGTCACCAGCCAAGGGATTCTTAATTAAATGATTGCTCATATTAGAATGGCCTGTGGGCATGTCTGTGGGGGTTAACTTAATGGGTTAGTGATGTGAGAGGTCCCATTCCATTCAGGATTGTGTCTATATTGATGGGCCTAGAATAGAGAAGCTAAGAGTGAATCAGTGAGCAAGCCATCAAGAAACACTCCTCTATGATTTCTGCTCTACTTCAGCTGTGCATTCCCAAGTTAGAGGTAATATTGCATGAGTGTGTAGGCTTGCTGTAGTTTACCTGGGTTCCTGCCCTGACTTCTCTACAATGATAAGCTGTAACCTGTAAGTTGAAAGAAATTCTTTTCTCTTCTAAGTTGCCTTTAGCCAGAGTGTTTTATGAGAGTAAGAAAGCAAACTGGAATATCTTGTGAATTATGTTTTTAAACTTCTGAAATCAATTCCTCTAGTTCAAGACTATCTCCACTGTGAGTTTGCATAGCTATGACTACAAAAATAACTTCATGAAAAATATAGGCTGTTTTAAATTCCTGTTGTATTTAAAAATGAACAATTAGCAAAGAAATCTATGTGCTAATGGTTTTAAGATATCTATATCTATTTTAGGCTAAAGGTTTACAGTTTATATGTATTTTCGACAGAGTTAATGTACAAACAACATAATAATTCATTTAGAATAGAATTTTACATTTTATGCATGGTTTGAATACCCAGTCTTCATTAAAAAATACTTTCTTATGATAATTAGGCAATGGCTCAATTCATGCCAAATGTCTAGTAAAGTTCTTTCTAACTATTAATTATAGCTTAATAAAAGCTTCCAAGTGAATCAAAATTTTAATGTTTCAGTGGGTTATAATTTCCCTGGTCTCATAAAGATAAACTAAGTTAAAGGGACAAACTTAATTGGAAAGCTGAATTCTGATCTCATTCTGTTTTTGTGCCTAAATTTATGATGGAGAAAGTATGGGAATTAAGCTACCACCAGGCTTTGTGTTGGTGAAAATATGTATATTCCCATCTGGCTATGGTATTTCAGGTTTGTCAGGAGAGCATCCATGAGGCTGATGCTAAATATCTAGGGGAGTTTATGGTCAACCTGGGCTACAGCTGAAGATAGTGAGAGTCCCTGACAATGTGTGTGTGTGTGTGTGTGTGTGTGTGTGTGTGTGTGTGTGTATGAATGGGTACTTACTGTGTTGCCTGTACTTATTTCTGCTGTGTTTTGTTCATGGGTGCTGGAAGTACCATATATCCTAGAATCATTCTATCTGTAGACTCAAACTCTGTTTCCTGTAAATTTGAAAACTATTTATTACTTTGATGTTATCTACATATTTGAAATTGAAATAATTTGTTTGTGAGCTTGTATGTATGTGTATGGTTATAATAAAGAACCTCTAATCTTTATCTCAGATTCCTATCATAGAATCTTGAAACTTGATATTTTCCCAGTGGTAAGAACATCTTTATCATGCTTATGTTAGTCCAGTAGGGTTTATATGCCAGAGGTGATTATTGCTGGTCTCTTGGATAGATCATGCAAGTGAGATGACTCAGGAATGGAAGAAAAACTAACCACATGATGATAGTGCTGAGGCTTTAACCCAAGTATCAATCTGACCTCTGGGCAGAGGAAACAAGTAGGAGATTGTATTCCTTCCTCTAGTCAACAATCCAATCATCAGTGCATGGTGCAATTTTAAAAGAAACTGTGTATGCTAAGGTCAGAGTGAGTTTTTGGATGTTGAACTTTTTTTTTCTGGGAGAGTAGTAAATTTCACTATGGAAAGAAGACAGTTTAGAATACGCCAGACAGGCTCTTAACCATCTGTTGCTTCTGTATCCTTAAAATATTCACAAGTATAGAGTTTTTCTGAGTTCAGTGGGTCATTCTGGTGAGCTTTAAAACAGAAGGAATCATGGATACCCACAACTATATAGGACATAAGCCTAAATTTGGGTTGCTTGAATACATACATCCAAACTTATACTTAGTGTCTAAAGTAAGAGCAGTCTTATTGAGGACTATATATTTAGCCAATCCAGTTCTACTTAAGAATAGCAATATATATCTTGGATCATCTTTTTCTTCAATCAGAGTTTGGAAACAGATATTTTTAATTATTATTTTTTTCTTTTTACCTTTCTTTTTTTATATTGGATATCTTATTTATTTACATTTCAAATGTTATTCCCTTTCCCAATTTCCCCGTTAGAAACCTCCTATCCCACCCCCTCATCCTGCTTCTATGAGGGTGTGCCCCCACCCACTCACCCACTCCTGCCTCCCCTTTCTTGCATTCCCCTACACTGGGGTATCGAGCCTTCACAGGACCAAGGGCCTCTTCTCCCATTGATGCCTTACAAGGCCATCCTCTGCTATATATATGGCAAGAGCCATAGGTCCCTTGATGTGTACTCCTTGGTTAGTGGTTTAGACCCTGGGAGCTCTGGTTGGTTGATACTTTTGTTCTTCCTATGGAGTTGCAAACCCCTTCAGATCCTTCAGTCCTTTCTCTAACTCCTCCATTAGTGACCCTGTGCTCAGTCCAATGGTTGGCTGCAAGTGTCCACCTCTGTATATGTTAGGATTTGGCAGAGCCTCTCAAGAGACAGCTATTTCAGGCTCCTGTTAACATGCACTTCTTGAAATACACATTAGTGTCTGAGTTTGGTGACTGCATATGGGATGGATTCCCAGGTGGGGCAGTCTCTGGGTGGTCTCTTCAGTCTCTGCTCCACATTTTATTTCCTTATTTGCTCCCATGAATATTTTGTTACCCCTTCTAAGAAGGACCAAAGCACCCACACTTTGGTCTTCCTTCTTCTTGAGCTTTATGTGGTCTGTAATATTTTTTAAGTATAAATTTAAGTTCTTATCATTAGTTATTATGATATTGACAATCTCAGAATAGTCAATCCATAGCTTCAATTTGAAATACACTCAGAATTTGCCTCAAATATTGAATTTTCTTCCTTTTTTCTAAATATCATTTCCCTTTTAAATAATGGCTGTTTTAATTTTTTATTGATTATATTCTCTATTTACATTTTGAATGTTATTCCCTTTCCTGGTTTCCTATCACCCAGAAAATCCTTAGCCCATGCTCCCTCCTCTTGCTTCTATGAAGATGTTCCTCTACCCAACCCATTCCTACCCTACCCTCCCTTGTTTTCCTTATGCTGGGACTTCTCTTGAGCATTCATTGGACCTAGGACCTCTCCTCACATTGATTTCTGACAATGCTACAAATGCAGCTGGAGCCAGGTGTACCCATTAGTTGATGGCTTAGTCCCTGGGAGCTCAGAAGCAACTGAAGGGGTTTGCAACCTCATAGGAAGAATAATAGCCACTTTAAATAATGGGCCTTGTTTTCTTCTCTTGGGCCAGGGCTCTTCTCAATTATCTTACCAACTTATCAAGAAGGATTCATTTTTAAGGATCCTTCAACAGAATTAGAACATAGTTCTGCACATGCTGTTAATATGTGAAGCAGGGTAGATCATTGATTATTAATATGGGCTGCAGAATCAAACTACCATGACAACATCTTGGATTCTCCACTAATTAGCCAAGTAGCCTTGAACAATTGCTATTCCGCAACTTTACTCTCCTTCCAAAATATTCCAAAATCTGAACCTGAGATATGAAGCACATCTAGCTCCAAGAGTTTTGGACAAGAAATATTCCTTACCCATTGTTTTTCATGACATGGTAGAAGGGGTTTGCTTGGCTTTTATTAAAATCCTTGTTCTCTCCAGTCATTTTTATATAATAGATGTAACAAAACAGTTCATTATGCCATTTGTTACTTTAAATGTTTCACATGGACTAACTTTAAAAATTCCCCATAAATTTTACCTAATTTCATAAGTGATTATGTGAGACACAGTGAGTTAAAAGAAAAACTTCAACTAACAGTAGTGTGCCCAATCCCAAGTGGTACATCTCCAATGGTACCTTTACTGCTAAGGTTCAGGGTACAACCCAGAAGAGAAGGCACAGAAATTGTAAAAATCAGAGAACCAAGATGTCCACAGGAGATAAGATAGTATCCTCTATACCTGATTTAGAAGCTGTACCTAAGAAATCTCAACAACATAACTGACCAGACAAGACCTGAAAGGTAACAATATCTATTGGCACATCAATAGGTTTGGAGAAATTTTCACAAGGTCATACCAGTGGATGAAGAGCTTTATCCAATAAATAGCTGCTGCAGAAGAAAGACTCTGCCTTCTCCAGGGACATGTCCCCTAAAAAGTTATGTAATGCTGTATGGAAAGCCTTAAACATGTACACACTAAATCAGCTATCTGTCTACCTATCAATCAATCAATCAATCTATCTATCCATTACCTATCATCTCTTGCATGTGCATGTTTATGTAGTAAACAATAGATAAATAAAATGTTATGTATTTGCCAGAACAGGTGGAGTTGGAAGAAGGAGAGGGAGGAAATATGAGTATAGTACTCATATAAAAAACATAATAGCAGCATATATGCATATATACATATATACATATATATACATACATATATATATATATGTATATATATGTGGTATGTATATTGTGTAAGGAATATTTCGTGTCCCAAATTCTTGGGATTGGATGTGCTTCAGATCCCATGTCTTTTTTTTAAAAAAAGTTTTTATTGTTTTATGTATATGAGTACATTGTACCTGTCTTCAGACACACCCGAAGAGGGTATCATATCCTATTACAGATGCTTGTGAGCTGCCATATGGTAGCTGGAAATTGAAGTCAGGACCTCAGGAACAAGAGTCAATGCTCTTCAGCACTTGTTGTCTCTTGAGTTTTTAATCTTAGCCATTCTGACTGGTATGAGGTAGAATCTCAGGGTTGTTTTGATTTGCATTTCCCTGATGACTAATGAATGATGTTGAACATCTCTTAAGGTGTTTCTTGTCCATGCAAACTTCTTCTGGTGAAAATTCTTTGTTTAGCTCTGTACCTCATTTTTTGATAGGGTTATTTGGTTCTTTGGGGTCTAACTTCTTGAGTTCTTTGTATATATTGGATATTAGTCCTTTGTCAGATTTGGGATTGGTGAAGATCTTTTCCCACTTTGTTGGTTGCTGTTTTGACCTTCTAACAGTGTCCTTTGCCTTACAGAAACCTTGTAATTTTATGAGGTCCCATTTGTCAATTCTTGATCTTAGAGCATAAGCTATTGGTGTTCTGTTCAGGAACTTTCCCCCTGTGCCCATGTCCTCCAGGGTCTTCCCAAGTTTCTTTTCTAATAGTTCCAGTGTGTCTGGTTTTATGTGGAGGTCCTTGATCCACTTGGAGTTGATCTTAGTACAAGGAGATAAGAGTGAGTCAATTCGCATTCTTCTGCACGCTGACCTCCAGTTGAACCAGCACCATTTGTTGAAAAGGATATCTTTTTTCCATTGGATGGTTGTGGCTCTTTTATCAAAGATCAAGTGACCATAAGTCTGTGGGTTAATTTCTGGGTCTTCAATCCTATTCCATTGATCTACTTGCCTGTTGCTGTATCAATACCATGCAGTTTTTAACACAATTGCTCTGTAGTACTGCTTGAGGTCAGGGATATTGATTCCCCCAGAAGTCCTTTTATTGTTGAGAATAGTTTTAGCTATCCTGGGTTTTTTGTTGCTCCAGATGAATTTGAGAATTGCTCTTTCTAGATCTATGAAGAATTGAGTTGGGATTTTGATGGAGATCACATTGAATCTGTATATTGCTTTTTGGGAAGATGGCCATTTTTACTATATTGATCCTGCCAATCTAGGAGCAAGGAATATTTTTCCATCTTCTGAGTTCTTCTTCGATGTGGAGAAAGAGAAACACTCCTCCACTGTTGGTGGGATTGCAAAATGGTAAAACCGCTCTGGAAATCAGTTTGGCAGTTCCTCAGAAAAATGGGCATGTCTCTTCCAGAGGACCCTGTCATACCACTCCTGGGCATATAGCCAGAGGATTCCCCTGAGTACAATAAAGACACATGCTCCACTATGTTTATAGCAGCCTTGTTTATAATAGCCAGAAATTGGAAGGAGCCCAAATATCCCTCAAAGGAGGAATGGATACAGAAAATGTGGTATATTTATACAATGGAATACTACTCAGCAATTAAAAATAATTAATTCATGCAATTTGTAGGTAAATGGTTAGATCTGGAAAATATCATCCTAAGTGAGTTAACCCAATCACAAAGAATACACATGAAATGCAATCACTGATAAGTGGATATTAATGAGCCCAGAAGCCCTAAATACTCAAGGCACAATTAGCAATTCAAATAATTCCCAAGAAGAAAGGAGAGGACCCTGGGCCTGAAAAGATTGGATCCAGTTTTGTAGATCCAGAACAGAGAAATTGTGTGTGGGGGGGATGATTGGGGAATAGTTGGGGGGGAGAGTAATTATGGGATGTATGGAGGGGTGGAACTGGGAAAGGGGAAAGCCTTTGGAATGTAAACAATGAATATAGAAAATAAAACTTACTGAATAAAAAAATGAGTCAGGGCTCTTAACTGCTGAGTCATTTCTCTAGTCCCCAGATCTTATATTTTAATTTTGGAATATTTGCATATACTTAGTAAAATACCCAGGGAAAAAGGCTGGGATGGGGAAAAAGCATTTGTTCAAGACTACTTGGCTAATTAGTGGTGAAACCAAGACATAGTCATTATAGTTTGATGCTGGAGCACACATTCATGATCAGTGAACTATTAGCATAACATAAAATCTTAGCATATGCAGAATTGTGCCCTAATTCTGTCTCAATATTTTTGTTCATTAAACATACAAGAGCAGGTAATTTATTTTTACAATCTTTGTCCTTATTGCCCTCCTATATATGTCCTCTTCCTACTGTTTGGAAATCTTCTCCATTTCCCAAATGCCCAGACTTTCTCCAGCTTCCAGTCTTCTTAATCTACTCCAAAGTTCTTCTCAATATCTTCCCATCATTGACTCTTAACTAACTCTTTCATTCAGTCTGTGACCTTTTCTTAATGCCTAGCATGTTGAAAAAGCCCTTTCTGGTCCCTTCAGTGTTTACAGGTAATCATCGTGATACATAATGAAGCCTTCTTTGCACCTGAATATTTAAGGAGAATAAAACTTATTTTTTGAAAGTTTTTTCCTTACACATCTCTCATTGCACTCTCTGTTTCTTAGTGTTAGCACAAATTCTATATCATAATTACTATTTTGGTTTGAATGTAAAGCATACACTATAGGTTAGTACATTGAATGCTATTGTTCAGCTAGTTATGCTGCTTTTTGTGTTTGTGCTGGAAAAGGCAGGTTGTAGATCTCTTAAGAGGTAGGGTGTGGTTGACAGATTGAAGGACACACCCAGTGGACTCAGGCTACAATTTCTGTTTCCTAGTCGATTGTGCCATTCTCTTGCTACTGTGAACTGAGCTACCATGCTTCCATTACCATGGTACACTTAAACCTTCGAAACTATGAGCCAAAATCAATCATTCTTCCCTTATGTGGTTTCTGTCACTTGTCAATTTTAATATAGAAATAATTAATATACCATTTCATTAAACATTTGTAACCTGTGTGAACAATTCAATGAAACCAGATACCATTGCAAGTAAATTATATATCTGAAACCTTAATATGTAACCAGAGGTTACACTTTTTTTATAACTTGATAATATTTGAGTACTATAGAGAGGCTAGGTCAGAGGACTTACTTCAAACATACTTACAGGATTGACTGAAATTTTATATGGTCTCAGAGAGTGGAATGAATTTGAAGTGAAAGAAAAGTAAGCTAAATAGTATCATCTCTTCTCCCATCCTTTCTCAATGTTATCTAGTGTTGAAAGAGTGTTAAAATACCAAAGTAAAGTCATTACAATCTATTTTTAACACTTCAAACACACACATATTTATGCATATATACATAAACTATACATGGATTCATTATTGTGAGTGTACATATTTGTGTGTGTGTCTATTTTCACATATCCTCATGTGATATTTGAAAAGCTATCCTATCTAAATTACATACTACCATAAAATCATAAGTGATTCATTTTAAAAATATTTTATTTAATAGTTTTTTTACACTCCAGATTTTATCCCTCTCCAGGTTCATCCTTTCACTGTTCCACAACCCATACTTCCTCCCCAGTCCCCTGTCTCCAGGAGGATGTCCCCACCTACTCTATCCCCACCCTACCCACCAGACCTCCCCATTCCCTGGGACTTCTAGTCTCTTCAAGGTTACTTTTTAAAGTCATTGTATTTTCTACACTATCATATTAATAGTATGCTAATATAATAATGCTGCTCAGAAGGATTTTTATTGATCTCATTTTTGATTGTGCAATTCAGTAAAAAGTCTGAAAGAATGAATGGGTACATAATGAGTGGATACATAATGGCAAAATATGCATAACGTGTTTTGCCATTGTCAGAATTTTCATATCTTGGCTTCTCTCATTATTTAGACCTCTTTGTTGTAGAAAGGAAAGCTCTCCTGACTGGCATATGTGGACCATTCTAAAAAGGACAAGGTTTATGCCAGTGGTTGTCAAGTTTCCTAATGCTGTGACCCTTTAATACAGTTACTCAGTTTGCGGTAACCCTTGCCACAAAACTATTTTGTTACTTCTTAACTGTAATTTTGCTACTGTTATGTCTAATAATGTAAAAATACAATATGCAGAACATCTGATAGATATGTGACTCCCCTTTAAAAGTTAATTTTGCCCAGAAAGGAGTTGTGATCCACAGTTTGAATACCACTGGTCTATGCTAACTCTAAAGCTATGTACCTACAAGCTCTGGCCAGGAAAGGATAATTCGATGCAGGTTTTTTTCCTATGAACACACATGACTCCTATTTTGTGATGAGTCTTTTTACTTTTGTCCTGATAGCTGATCCTAGTACACTGTGAGAAAACACCTTCCTTCACTTCTCTGGAAGTCTCAAAGAATGGCAAGATACAGGTATTGCATAACATTGATACTTCATTAGTTTTATACATTGCTTTCTCTATACCATTCATAATTAATATAAGGTGTCTCTCACAAAAAGTAGCAAAACCCCACAAATTTCTTTACTGAGGACTTAGCATACAGAAAACTTTGTGCTAAATTGAGGCAATTCTCTGAGAAAACTTAAATTGTTGCCTTACTTAATGTGGCATAGATTGTGGATGATAAACCCACAATCAACTGGTCTTTCTGTTTCTGGCACTTATGTTCTCAACTATTCTGTAGACTGACTTCTCCCCATAAGCATAGGGAGGCTCACATCACAAAACAATAAGTAATGGTGAGTTAATGATGACTCTACAGTAGAGAATCATTATTCGTTATTCTAGGGAATTGGATTCAATCAGATAGTCTTTATTTGCCAAAGAACAGAACGATCTACAAATCCATCTCTATTATTTCAAAAAGAAAAAAAAAGATAGGTTTACAAAAGTAAGGGAAAAATTATCCCTGGGAAATACTTAGCTGATATTTACAGAGAATACTTTGGACAATGCAGACTGATGTTGTCTAGATGATTGTATTAGAAAGCTAAGAATAACAGGAGGTTAGCATACTCAATAGATATTTGATCAAGTGAAAAAATGGGCATGATCAAAATCACATCAGGAAGACTTTTATATATATATATATATATATATATATATATATATATGGATGTGAAGCTATGATATGGAAGGCGTGACTGTAACACAAATTGGAACCATATGGATCATTTAAGTAGATTGATAAATATTTCAAAACTATGATGATGGAATATGATTTAAGTAGTGCAACAATAGAGATCATTTGATTGCCCTGTTCTGACAAGAATTAACATTAATAGTTGAATTCAAATGCATAAATTTCTAGTTTTTAATTACATATGTTTCTATACATATGGACTATGTGTACATATTTACCCCCTCTGATATACAAATTAAATGTATTGTACTTGCCTATTTTCTTAACATGCTCTTATGACAACTGCCCAAACATCTTGAGTTTATTATATTGCTAGTCATGTGTTGTTACTTGAAGACCCTTATGCAATGCACATTTGCCATCTGGTATTTATATAATTTCTCACAAGATGCAGGTTAAGATACTCCTAATTATGTTTGCCTAATGTAACACTAAATCTGAAGAAAAGTATCTCTGTTAGAGAGTGTTCACTTCTAGTCAGAAGGTACAAATGAAAACTTCTATTGACAATCTGAGACTTTGATTACATATAAGAGAAAGAAAAATAAGTGCTTTACTATGGGATATTTACAAATCCCATTTGGAAATAAGCTTGATTGTTTATATAGGAACTCATTTTCCTGTAGCAATTGTTGATGTTGATGGCATCTACAGTAATCTTTAATTCATCCTTACTTTGTCTAATCATAGAATCATTAATATATTTTTAGTTTAGTTCTCTCTTCTACTCTCTCTCTCTGTGTGTGCATGTATGTGTGTGTGTATTGAGGCCAGAGGTAGATGCCTACTACGTTACTGTATTGCTTTCTACACATTTAAAAAAATAATGACAGGTTTCCCACCAAATCTGGAACTTTGATACATGTACACTGACTAGGATTCTGCAGTATTACAATTATACTTTCATGATAGTGTAATAAGGTGATTATGTGGGTGCTTAGGGTTCAAACTCAGGATCTTCTACTTGTACTATGTGAATACTTTACCCACCAGACCAACTCATTAGTCCATAGTAGCTTCACTATTGTTTACCTTTTACTTATATTCTCTCTCCACATTCTCATTTTTTTCTATTTTTCCACATTGCATCTATGTAGCTATGTTTTTGTGGCTGAATTCTTGAAAATCCAGTGAACTATAAGATATCATATGAGAGCCAGTCTCTGCTTCCCGCACAGGCCTCTTCCTTGGGTGTTATTTATAACCTCTGTTGGAATTTTTTATGCATTTTCTAATTGCCTTCATTGCTGATAACAAATTTGTGTACCTTGTCCATCTATTCCAGTAGCAAATTCTCATAAATCCTAACCCATTAAAATTATATTAAGGATTTATTTTTAAATGAATGAAATATAGAAAAATATATAAGTAAGTAGAGATCTAAAACATTCATTTGAAGAATTCTCAAAATCACAAATAATAACTCATATAGGAAAACTAAACAAATGAAAATCTCCAAGAATTCCATGTTCTCATAGAATTTTACTTTAACAGTTTAAATAGTATTATTTCATTTAATAATCTCAAATTTCTTATATTCAGCCACTTATGAGAAAAGAGAATTTTTCAAAATATATCATCTACCGTGGAAGAGAAGAAAGAGGAGAAAAAGGAGAAGGAAGAGGAAAAGGAAGAACAGGAAGAAAAGGATAACTTTCATATAAATTGTAGCCTACTTCTTATTACTATGTCAGACATTAGTGAAAGAATTTAGCAAGCATAAAGCATATATTGAATTTTGACATCACTCCTTTTCTTCTAATCTTCATGAAACTTTTTTGTGTAAGTACATTATGTAGTCCTGTCAGAATCACTATACCACATCTCTACCTGTTTCTTTAAAGAAGTACTTATTTAATTAGATTATATGTTGAATAATTTTGAGTATCTGGGTATCTTCTACTATGTTTGAGAAGAGTTCAATTAAACATGGTTTTATATTTTGTCACTTTGGTTAAAAACTGGTCAATCCCATAGTACTAATGAACAATTAATTTTTTATGTTCTATTTCTAAAAATCAATTGCAATAAATGATTATTTCTTTGAAAATACCTGTTAAGGATTGAGATAATTATCATTATCATTGTAGGAAAAGCAAAAATTTAAAAAGTCAGGATTTATTTGTCTCAAGTCCAAAATTATAGTCTTTAAAATATTACTTATGTTTATTAAATTATAGGTTTTGGGAATTAAGAACTTTTGCCATTTGTATGTTTGTAATATTTGGAGACAGTTTTATCTATATATCCACATAGGCTTATGAAAGCTAATAGCCACTGGCAACCAATAATATTTTATAATTTTCATGACATATACAATCAGATGGAGAAAGGTTAGGCTTATTCTGTTTTTAGTTTCTTCGTGGATAGTTATTGATGAATGGTCATTAACAATTTTGCTTTCTACTTGAATTGGCACCATCATATTGTGTAGCTGACATTTTAATTCAACTGCCTGAAAAGTCAACTTAATGTTAGCTACAAAATCATCTGATTCAAACGCATGGAGTTCTAAAAGCCATTAAGTTTTATGAGCAGAGTGAAAAGTTTACTCTATTGGCACATAATTTTATTTTTACAGTCAGGAGATAACAATAACATGAAAACATTACTATCCATGAAAATATGTCTCATGTACAATATGGAGTAAAATGAAAGATTAATTATTTTTGAGATAAGTGGTTCTGAGTACATTGTAGAAAGCAGGAGGAAAAAATCTACTCTTTCCCTAGCAATGGATTACCATTCAAGTAATAAATATGATATAATTGTAACTAAATGCAATATGAATGAAACACTCAGTTATGCATAGTAATGCACCTGAAAGTTATCTCTTCTGAATCCACTGTCATGAAACAGAAAAGCGAGAAGTGAAAGACAATATTATCTATTAAACAATGCTGAGATGTCAAGTTCTGTCAGAATGAAAGGCAGTGTCTGCCTCACCAGCTGGCAAATTGTCACCTCTTCTGCATTGATCTTCATAGATATCTGCCTTAGATTATTTTATCTTGTTACAGTTCTTTCCATTATAGGATGGGTATTTTATCCCTTAAGTTTTCTTCAGAAAACTAATTTTGTTGTCAAAATCTCTAAATATTTTTATTTGATCAACATTTTAATGTATGGAATATATGCTGTGGAAAACATAATTTACCCTCAACATTCCTCCTGTGTTCTGCATTTCAAAGGTCCTAGCATAGACACATTTCCTTCTAAGGCCCCTGTCAATAGTATACAGGAAAACGGAGTGATAATGGCTCTGGATTTTCAATGGTGTACATTAAATACTATTTCCTTGTTGCTAATCTTTTCATGGCTACTGACTCAGTAAACACCTGTGTATGCAATGCTGCCAGTTTCATTACTTATAAATCAAGAAATGGAAATCTGGAGAAATTAAGGTAATTTTTCATATTCATCTAATTCATAATTCTGAAGCACACACAAATGAGTTCACATATATAGAAACTGTACATATAAACATAAAAGAATCTACCCCAGTAAGATACCAAAAAATGATGTGAAATCTTACCGATGTTCATGAGAATAATTTTAAATATATAGGAAGCTAGGTAAAATCCTAAATACATACAGTGAGATGTATATAAAACATCAAAGTATAGTGAAAGAAGTAATTATATTGTCTATCACATAATGTGATATTTTACAGGGTGTTAGTGCTTATGTAAGTTTTGTCTGATCAGCATGATTTTATTAGGGAAAGTAGTATCAAGTATAGATTCTAAGACCCATGTATGTGTCTGACTTCACCATTACCATGCATGCTTACTTTTAATTGCATATGAAACAACTTGTCATAGTCTGTTGTGATATAAACAGGACAGATGTATTAACCTATAGTTCTATATGTTATTAATATGGCTTGATTATCTTATGCTAAAATCAACAGGTTCCCTGGGTACTGTCCCTTCCTGAGGCTGTAGGCAAAACTCTATTTCCTTGTATTTCATCTTCTTTTATTTAATATTATTATTATTATTATTATTATTATTAATTTTTTTACAGTCCAGTCATTATCCTCCTCCCAGTACACTCTCTGACAGCTCCTCCCATTCATCATCCTCCTTCTCCAAGAAGATGTCCCCACCCCCCCCACTACCCCATCAAATCTCCCCACTCCACTTCTACTCCCTGGTCTCTTACTGAGCCATTAAACAGGTAGCATTTCTTCTTCTAGCAGGTCTTTGTGTTTGTGTGTCTCATCTTCTATCCCAGCCACATGTCTTGAGTCCTTTATACGTGCATGTCCATTTGGCCTGAGTTTAGGTTTAAGTATATTTCTTGATGCAAGGATTAGTTCTTTACCTTTATGGCACTGTGTGATTTTAATGTGCTAAAATGGATAATGTAGGATATTTTCACTATTTCAAAGTCCCTAAGCTTAATCCTACCACCAAAGTCCCTTTGGTCTTGTAAAGTAGTATATCCATAAATTTCAAGGATAGAGGTGTGGAACATATTTTGGGGACTGGGAGATTATTAGATTATCACATCCGATGGAGAATCTTAAATTTCTTCAGGTCTCTAGCAGATTTAAGTAAACTTCTTTGTCTAGGAGAAAAGAACTTTACACTGATGACTGATGATGCCTACTGTTTCCCAAGAGAGACTCAATAAATAGAATGGAGGAAGCCAATGCTCCACATCCTTCCAGTGGCCTTGGAGGCCACATCTTTAGCATATTCAACTTTTCACTCTCAGGCTCCTAACCATCCAAGCAGTGTTGGAGATGGGCTCCCTCTTGTGGTATGAACCTCAAGTTAAACCAGACAATGGTTGGCCATTCCCACAAGTTCTGCTCCACCATTGCCCCAGGTCATCTTGTGTGTGATGGGTTTTGTTGTGGCTTGATGTTGAGGTTTTTCTTTCCATAGTCTTCAGGGTATCTTTTTTGACACAAAGAGACTAGAATATAGGGCTGCAGAGTATCTTTTTGACCCAAAGAGACTAAAACATAGGGCCGAAGGCTTCATGCCCACACCAATTTCATCCCTCAATGAGCTGTGTGGATGTTGTCCCCAGCAATGGGACCCCCACTGTCATAGAAACAAATGGGACTAGCAAAAGAAAAAAGTGAAATGATTCCTAATGGTATTTTGCTGTACTTAGAGATCAGTGCCTTGTTCAGTCATAAAAGAGGCTTCCTCCCATAGCATATGGGAACAGATGCCAAGGCCCAGAGACAGATGTGATGCAGAAAGAGTCTAAACTGGAGATCTCTATTGGGTCCCCTCCACTCTGAGATCTGAGAACCCAGTCGGTGATGAGTAAAAAGACTGTGGGATCGGAGGAAATGGAGGACACCATGGCTCACTAAACTAACTATGTAGGGCTTACATGGACTCACAGAGACGGAAGGAGAAAGCAAGAGGTCTCCATTGGTCTGTACCAGGTCCTCTTCATATTGCTGGATGTCAGCTTGATGTTTCTGTGGGACTCCTGCAGTGGGAGCAGGTGTATCTCTGACTCTTTGCCCTCTTGGGACTCCTTTTCTCCTCTTTGGTTGCCTTGTCCAGCCTTGTTATGAGGGCTTTTGCCTTGTCTTAGTGTATCTTATTTTTTCCTGCTTGACTCTTGTCTCTGAGAGGCCTGATCTTTTCTGAAGAGGAAATGGAAAAGGAGAGGATAGAGGAAGGGGAGATGTGGGAGGGGAGATGGGAGGTGAGAAGAGAGACAAAACTGTGGTCAGGATGTAGTATATGAGAGAAGAATCTTTAAAACTTAACTTTGGAAAGCTCAAAATGATGAAGACCTTTGACCGACTTGTCTGAACCCACTACCTCATGAATGAAGTCTTCCATGCTGCCTCATTGCTTGCTCTTTTCTGTTATCAAAAAAGCTATTTACCTTGAGTTCAGACACTGTGTTCTCACACATCCAAACGTCTGTTGACTTGGCTAATGGTTCTTAAAGACAATATTCCCTTTGCAGAACTTTTTTTCTACATTCTTCCTATACTTCTACTTTGAAAGTGTTTTTGCTCTGTTTCTAACATTAGAAAAGAATAAAAACAAAACTATACTGTGACTTTATTAGAAAATCCAGTCTCATAGCAAACTCCCTGAACTTTGACTCTTACAATCTTTATGCTTCCTCTTCCACAATGTTTTCTGAGCCTTATGTACAGGAACGTTTTGTGGATATATGCATTTGAACAGGGCTCCACAACTTTGCAATTTGATTATTGTTTTTTCTAGTGATCTCTGTCTGTTTCCAAGAGAAGTTTCCTACATGCGGGTCAAAGACACATTTCCCCATGGGCATAAGAACAGATGTTTAGATTGCTCTTAGTGATGCTTATTCCCATAAGTCTCACCAACATGTCTTCCCAAATATAAGCTGACCAAAGACCCAGGATTACATCCAAAAGACATACCAAAATGCAAAGGGAAAATCACACAAGCCCTCAACCTACATTAGAAACATAGACAACTAAGCAATTCTGAGAGGAGGAGAAATAGTATTCCTGGAAAAAGAACAATCTAATTTGTTATTCAATATCAAATAGTCACCTCCGAAAACACATATACATATAATTAATATTATTTTGGTTATATTTATGAATATATATGTCTATGCATATGATATGTGCTTTTAATGAAATAAGGGAGGCCATGAATTTGAAAGAGAAAAGGGAGGTCTTAGGGAATGAAAGGGAAGGGAACATTGTAATTATATTATAATCTCAAAAAGAAAACAAACAAACAGACAAACAAAACAGATTGTGACTTACAAAATGATAGGCCTGGATTTAACTTGTTTTCATCTCACCTTTAAGAAAAAAACAACACAAGCAAGCAAACAAATCTCTACTAAGAACATTAATTAAATCTCTTTGTGGTCCGCTATAACCATTGCATGTCTTCAATTCAGGATCCATTTACAATGAACTACTTATATCACCACCTTATCTGTAGCATTATTTCTTTGGAGGGTTCAGAATGCAGTGAAACTGCTTCCCCCTAAAGGGCAGCTCACTGTTATCCTTTGTTCTTCCAACCCTGTATGACTTGCTATTCAGCCAGGATAAACCCCAACTAAACCTGACTGAAAAATGCTGACTGGTATGTACACTTT
Source organism: Apodemus agrarius (assembly GCA_964023405.1). NCBI lineage: Eukaryota > Metazoa > Chordata > Mammalia > Rodentia > Muridae > Apodemus > Apodemus agrarius. The sequence continues at coordinate 64,356,117 of OZ030009.1, read as the reverse complement.
TTCAGCATCTGGTCTTTAATCACACTATCCTTTCTTTAATCCTTTTTCTTCTTCCTTTTGCTCCACATATTTTCCATTCCCCACCCCCAGGACTTCTTGCTCTTTGTCCTAACATGGAAATAATTGTGTCCACTAGGAAGTTTTTTTTCTTTCCCTTGTCTAGGTTCCCCTCTATCATTTGTTGAAAAACATATCAGATTAAAGGTGTTAAGACAGTGAAAGTCAATCGAAATTTCTTCTCTGTTAAGGATTTGCACTCAGCTTTCAATATAATATTTTCTAAACCATCCCAGAAACAATTTTGTAAAGTGCTTGTTAAGAGGAATTACAGCTAGCTGTGTGGTACACAAAGGTACTGTATGGAGTCATTTGGGAGATGCTCGCTGGCTATGAAGACAAAGCTTGCCCTTGACTGTCATGCATTCAGTCTCGGGTTTGTCTTTTACACAGGCGGCTCTGAAACAAAGCTTCACTGTGTTCCTATTTTGATCACATTCAGAAATGCCAACTTACACCAAGAATGTTCTTATGAAAGTAATGTAGAAATTTATTAACTGAGTGTTTTCCCCAAGCACCTAAACCCATGGAAAATCAGAGCAAAATTTTCTTGGTACTAACAAAATTAGGAGTTCTTAATACTAAAGGTAGTTGGATTTGAATTTTGAATTTCTTTTGATTCTCTCTCTCTCTCTCTCTCTCTCTCTCTCTCTCTCTCTCTGTGTGTGTGTGTGTGTGTATGTGTGTGTGTGTATGTGTGTGTGTGTGTGTGTGTGTGTGTGTGTATGTGCGTGTGTGTATGTGTGCGCATGTGTAAGTCATCAGTACTTCATGTCCTCCTGACCCAGAATGGAAGGTCCATGATTGGTCCCTGGCAATGATAGTCTATAGTTTACTTTTTCATACTTTCATACTGATGAATTGAGAACCACAGAAAATCTCCTAATCTTTATGTATAAACAATAATTCTGATACACTCTTTGTAAAGGACTCACTTTTCTTTTTACTGTTTTGATTTTTTTCATATTTTGCTTTAAAAAAAAAGGTTGTTTACAGTTTAAACATTTTCTATGGGGCACACTGTACATCCTACTTTATCCAGTAATTTGTCAAATTTCAATCATAATTGTTGGGGTTTTTTTAGACCTAGAGAGATATGTTTGAGATTACTAACTACTCATGGAATAGCAGTTTTTACAGAGGGCTGAATCTAAGGAAGGAGCCCGTTTCCTTTTAAGCTTTCCCTCCCAACTCACCTGTGTCTACAAATGCTCACTGGCAGATGAGTAGTCACCCTTGTTTCCCTTATCCTAAGATATTACTCTATATTGTTTCTAAAGCTTCTTCTAGTTCATATGTTTTATTATTAGAAACAACATCATTTGGGTTTTCCATAAACATCAGGAATCCCTTAGAAAGTGTATAGGTTGATTAAAGTCAGAATGTTGAGCTTTTGTCATTTTTCTTACTTTTTTCTTACTAGTTTCTTTATGATTCAGTGATAGATTGATTTTCGTGTACATAAAAAATAGCTAGGATCCAGATGGTTCTATGAACTACTTTTTGATTTTACAAGAATTCACATTTTATTTTTTTATTTTTATTTTTTATTGAAAAGGGAAGTACAAACACTTTATGATAAAATTAAAGTTTTACATGGAAAATATTTCAGATAAAATAGAAGAGATACATAGAAAAACATGATAAAATTGACAATTTTCATGGATAATTAAAGAGTAAAGTGGTAGACTTGTAAAACATTGCTAAATTAATTGAAATATAAAATAGAAAAATTTTATAATAGAATTGAAGATTTACATGGAAAATATTTCTGATAAAATTGTAGAAAAATGTAGAAAAACATGTTAGAATTTAAGATTATCATGGAAAATTTTATATAGATAAAATAATGGTAGGCATAAAAGTATTCCTAAGTTGATTGAAAGTGGAATTATAAACATTTTCTGATAAACTTGAAGATTTACATGGAAAATATTTCTGATAAAATTGAAGAAATATATAGAAAAACGTGAAAATTAAAGATTATCATGGAAATTATACATATAAAATGATAGGCCTAAAGATAATTCTAAGTTAATTGAAGGTGGAATTATAAACATTTTTGATAATATTGAAGATTTACATGGACAATATTTCTGGTAAAATTCAAGAAATATATAGACAAACACATTAAAATTGAGTATTTCGTGGAAAATTTTACATATAAAATGGTACATATAAAACTCTTTCTAAATTAATTGAGGGTGGAATTAGAAATATTTCTGATAAAATCAAAGATTTACATTGAAAACATTTCTGATAAAATAGAGGAAATATGTAGAAAGATGTATTAAAATTGAAGATTATCATGAAAATAATGCAGATAAAATGGTAGGCATAAAAACATTACTAAATTGATTAAAAGGGGAATTACAAATATTTTCTGATAAAATTGAAGATTTACATGAGAAACATTTCTGTTAGTCTAGGTCTTTTTTATTGGGGAGTTGAGTCCATTGTTGTTAAGAGATATTAGGAAATAGTGATTGTTGCTTTCTGTTATTTTTGATGTTATTTTTATGTTTGTGTGCATATCTTCTTTTGGGTTTGTTGGAAGAATATTATTTTCTTTCTTTTTCTAGGGTGTAGTTTCCCTCCTTGTGTTGACATTTTCCAAATATTATTCTTTGTAGGGCTGGATTTGTGGAGAGATATTGTGTAAAATTGTTTTTATCATGGAATATCTTAGTTTCTCCATCTATGATGATTGAGAGTTTTGCTGGGTATAGAAGCCTGGGCTGGCATTTGTGTTCTCTTAGGGTCTGTATGAGGTCTTCCCAGGATCTTCTAACTTTCATCATCTCTGGTGAGAAGTCTGGTGTGATTCTGATAGGTTTGCCTTTATAAGTTACTTGCCCTTTTTCCCTTACTGCTTTTAATATTCTTTCTTTCTTTAGTGAATTTGGTGTTTTGATTATTATGTGCCGGGAGGAGTTTCTGTTCTCGTCCAGTCTGTTTCGACTTCTGAAGGCTTGTTGTATGTTCATGGGCATTTCTTTCTCTAGGTTAGGGAAGTTTTCTTCTATAATTTTGTTGAAGATATTTACTGGCCCTTTAAGTTGGAAATATTCACTCTCCTCTATACCTATAATACTTAGGTTTGGTCTTCTCATTGTGTCCTGAAGTTCCTGAATGATTTGGGTTACCAGCTTTATGCATTTTGCATTTTCTTTGACTGTTGAGTCAATGTTTTCTATGGTATCTTCAGCACCTGAGGTTCTTTCTTCTATCTCTTGTATTCTGTTGTTGATGCTTGCTTGCATCTATGACTCCTGAATTGTTTCCAAGGTTTTCTATCTCCAGAGATGTCTCATTTTGTGATTTCTTTATTGTTTCAAACAAAGATATGGAGTCAACAAAAGATATGGAGTTAAAACCCATCGGCTCCAGGCAAACTCCCATCAGGCTGCTTTTCTCTTGGAAGGATGTGCCTCAGGAAAAGCACTGAGAATATTCCCACAGCCACCTAAAGATAGCAGAACTGTCAATCCCTACCCACCAGGGGCAGCCACGCCTTACAGAAGAGCTGGATCATCAACTTGATTTTCATCAAAATTTCTCTAATAACTCAAAAAAATTTTTTTTGGTTTGGTTTTTTGGATTTCAGTTTTTTCAAGACAGTGTTTCTCTCTATAGCCCTGGCTGTCCTAGAACTCACTCTGTAGACCAGGCTGGCCTCAAACTCAGAAATTCGCCTGCCTCTGCCTCTCAGAGTGCTGGGATTACAGGCGTGCGCCGCCACCACCACCGGCCTAATAACTCAAATCTTAAAACAATGCAAATTTAGCAATTACAATTTGTACTACAGTAATAATCAGTTTCAGGGAAAAAGAAGGTCTGTAAACTTCTGTAAGTCATAGTCTTCATGTGTCATTTCCAATCTTACTGATAATAAGAAATAAAAAGCCTGCAAGCCCAGTGATTAGAACAGTATCATGAAGCCGGACAGTGGTAGCGCACGCCTGTAATCCCCACCTTTAGATACTGGATGGTTTTGTTCAGTTCCTTCACTTGATTGTTTGTTTTCCTATAATTCTTTAAGGGATGTTTGTGTTTCTTCTTTAAGGGCTTCTGCCTGTTGACCCATGATCTCCTGTATTTCTTTAAGGGATTTTTGTGTTTCCTCTTTAAAGACTTTTACCTCTTTACCAATGTTCTCCTGTATTTCTTTAAAGGAGTTATTTATGTCCTTCTTGAAGCACTCTATCATTATCATGAGATATGATTTTAAATACAACTCTTGCTTTTCAGGTGTGTTGGGATATCTGGGACTTACTGTGGTGGGAGAGCTGGATTCAGATATTGCCATGTGGCCTTGGTTTCTGTTGGTAGGATTCTTGTGCTTGCCTTTCATCATCTTGTTATCTCTGGTGCTAGTTGGTATTGCTGTCTCTGGCTGAAGTTTGTTCCTCCTATGGGTATGTAAACCTGTGTCCTTACTCCTCTGAGCTCAGGAGTGAAAGCACTGCTGGGAGATCACTCTCTCCTGGCAGGCTATGCACAGAATCTGTCCCAGCTGTTCCACTGATCCTATGCCCTGTGTGCTCCTAGCTGTTCCCCTCTAGAGAGAAGGTGGAGATCCCACCTCTGTGCTCAGAAGTGATAGCGCTGCTGGGAGATTACTCTGTCCTAGTGGACTGTGCAGAAGGCTGTGTAGTCTCCTGGCTCCCTGGTGCAAATGGCGGCAGGAATACTTCTGTCCCAGCTGCTCCACTGATCTGTCAAGAATTCACATATTAAAGAATAGATTATTTCAACTTAGTCAAGGTGAAGGAGATGCCAATTATATCTACAGAATATCAAAATATCAAAATATCTTTTCCCTATATATTGATTCATCTGAATCAGGAGAATATACTATGAGCAGTTTTAAAAGAGAAATCAAAGTCAAGCTGCTTTTACACATTTGGCTTTGCAACGTCTGTGTAGGTTGGAGGCATTTTGCCTTTCCATTTACTGAGGAGTTTGGTCATGACAAGCCATGTCTATTTCTCTGGTTATTTTGAAAGCTTTGAATCTAAAGGGATTGAAGTAGCTGAAATAAATTGCACTGATGCCAGTAAATAGCGACTTTTTAGCAGAGGCCGAGTGAGCATCTGCTTTGCCTAGAATTCTGAAGCCAAGTGTCATGTCTAGAGACAGGGAATAGAACTGGACTGACAGCTTAGTTTTTCTGCTGCCCTGAACTGACTGAAGTTAGCTGTGGAAATTGCCCAACTTCATCACTATAATCCAGTTTATCATATCATTGTTTTGAGTGACACCATCTGAGACTAGAGTCAGAGCTTACTCCCTATATCTCATGTACACCTCACTGAGAGATTACTGCTGTTACACAGAGATCTCTTGTGTAACCCTCCTGTCCAAATGGCTGCTGTGCTAGCACTTCTAGATATCACCAATACCCAATTAATGATTGTTCTCTCTCAGTGAGAATGAAAGCAAGGAAACCAGGAAGGGTTCTGTTACTGGTTAATGAAAAGCCAAATTACTATTTCCCAGCAGGATCCACCAAAGAGTATAAACAGAAAAAAAATTACACAGTCACCACAGCGTTAGCATCTAGCCTGTTATTTGGTAAATTGCTTTGAGATCGAGATGGAGTAAATCAATACTCAAGGAATCTGGTTCATGGTTCTATATTTTAAATGATTATCAATATCTAAAATTCATTAAGCTAGGGCATGCTTGCATACCCTGAGATGTGAGAGAAAAGCTAAAATTTGAGGCAATTTTGCTTTTATATTCATGTTTTAAGACTGAGGACACCAGGCAGGTAGAGTGAGCCAGTGATAATGTGAGTTATCGGTATGAAGTCAGGACATCCTCTGAACTCATCCTCCTTATCCTATCTCCAAAAGTACTCAGAAGCAGTATTTACGTTCAGCAAATCTTCAGCCTCAATATCCATCACAGGATTCTTTGTAGAACTGGAATCTTATATCAATATTGTCTAACTAAGAAATAACCACCTTAAATCAAATAGAAAAGTTGACTGTATTTTTAAACTGTCAAAAACCACCTGATTCAGATGCCTTTGCTTTTATCGTAGGCCTGATTTTGCAGATGACTTATAACTGGATTCTCAGATCACTTGCTTTTGCACTGATGGGCAGCTCAAGCAATGACTAGGCATGGAACATTTGTCTCATTCTGGTACTTTGAAATTTATTCTGTAAGATATAAGAACCACTATTGAAATGGAAAGAATGATTTTCAAAAAGCCATTGTCTTATTAAAGGAAGATTCTATTGATAGTTGTGTGTCATTTCAAAGAGAGGAATAGAAGTGATATAACCCCATCTCTATAATCCAAAAATGGAGATCTTCGAGAATCTTGTCATATAGTCAAGACTGAACTGATACACAGGTTTTCACCTCTCCTCTGTGAGTTATTTGTCACGTGTTCTCCAACATGTTCACATCTACCACAACACAGCATTTTAGAATAAATTAACTTGAATTAAATCGTATGGCAGTATACTGAACATAATCATCACCAATGAGGAGTAATTTTGCTGGCATCATCCCCAAATGTACAACAATAAAAAGTATTTTAAGTCACAAGTAAGTAAGTTAAAATACTACAGGCATAATATTAAGTAAATAAAATGTGAAAGAGGAGAAGTTTTTTGAAATGACTTTATTTCTGTATGGGTCACAAAGTATGTATTACCTACAATGGTGGTTTGAAGGAGTATGACTGCAATAGGCTTATATTTAAAAACTTGGCCCCAATCAGTAGAACTGTTTGGGAAGAGTAAGAAAGTATAGCCTTGTAGGAGGAGGATAGTGTATGGATGAGAGCATCTCGAGGCTTTGAATGTTCCTGCCATCACCAGTGACACATAACAACTGGAGCAGGGGACATTTCTTACTGTTGCCTGCCTGCCTGTGGACCCCTTTCCCCTAACTGGACTGTCTTGTGGAAGCTCAATAAGAGAAGTTGCCAAGGTGGGTTTATATACACGGGGAACCTCCACTTCTCTGAGGAGAAAGGGAGGGGAGTGGAAGAGACAGGGAGGAGAAGGAGGGGAAGCCGAGATTGAGATGTATAGTAAATACATTAATTTAAAGACCTATTCATTATTGTGCAGAGACAAGGAGACTTTGAAATGCTCATCCTTAAAGAGGACTTCTGTATCCCACCATTCTCTTCAAAGATTTGGGGGTAGAGAAGGTAGTAGTAGATAAGGTGGAAGATACAGAACTGATGGGAACCAGTGTTCCCAGAGGGAATGGCATAGATGTACATATGAACATATAGTAAATGTGATGCACATACAATACTTGTACAAACTCAAGCCAGGAAATTTCTCAGCATGAAGAAATGAGATACACATGAAGCCACCATCCTTCCTAAGGAGCTAATGTCATCTGATTGCTGCTGACAGAAGTAAAGTCAATTTTTTTCAATCAAGGGACACCTAGCACATCAGCCATATTTTAAACTTCAGATTTTATTCCCCTTCCAGGCAACCCTCTGACTGCTCCATATCTGCTGTCTATGTGTTAGGGGCCTCATATCAGCTGGTGTATGCTGCCTGGTTGGTGGGCCAGTATCAGAGATCTCAGGGGTCCAGGTTAATTGAGACTGCTGGTCCTCCTACAGGGTCACATTCCTCTTCAGCTTCTTCCAGATTTCCCCTAATTCAACCACAAGCATCAGTAGCTTCTGTTCATTGGTTGGGTGCAAATATCTGCATCAGACTCTTTCCGCTGCATGTTGGGGTCTTTTAGAGGGCAGTCATGATAGGTCCCATTTTGTGAGCACTCCATAGCCTCCATAATAGTGTCAGGTCTTGTGGGGAGAGAGAACTTGTAGAGCCCATCTCCAGTAGAAAGAGAGTCCATCAGGTGAGGGATGAAGTTTCCATCCTACAGTTAAAACTCTCAACCATAATTGTTCCTGTCTGAAAGAACTGCAGGAAAGGAAATGGAGAGGATCATGAGGAAAAGAAGGTCCAGCAACATCAGCCATATTCTAAAGGAGGCTTAACATCCCTGCTCTGCCAGCACAAATCAGAGTTCATAGATTTCGCTGTGTTTTGCGATTTGGGTTGAGGGAGATAAGGGGAATACATGAAGCTGCATTATAGATGGCCTGGAAGGAGAAAGAAGGTGAGAACTATTACCAAAATATATTACATGGGATCCTCAAAGAATACATAAAAGCTGTATTAACAAACATAAAAAAAAACCCAACCCAAACAAATCAGTATTTGTTTGTCATGTTGCTGAATGATCTTTCACCCATGCAAATTTTCAATTTTTCAACTTAATCCTATTTTTCTTTTCTGTAGACTAGCTGTGTGAGTCATATATTAGTAACAAATCTGGACTTTAGAAACTAGCCTTAAAGTTCTGGTGAGAGGAAAGGAAATATAAAGAGAACATGGCACATTTGGAGGTGTCTTATGTGAACCACAGAAAATAATATCAGGGAATTTTACTCATTTCCTGAGGCTGTGGAGTTGTAGCACATTTCCTGTTGCACAGTAGATAACATAGAAAGGCTGGAGGAAACCTGTGAATTTCCATAGTGCTCCTTAAAAAATAATCCACTGAATTGAATGGATGATACTTTTTGATTGTTAATTCCAAATTGGAATTTGAAAATGTTCACAGACTTTATGAATGTTTTTACCAGACAAATTTAGCACATTGATGGGATAATAAAAGCTATCACTTGAGAAATACACACATTATTCCTCCCAGAATTCTCAGTGGTACTAAGAGAGGGACCTGCCATGGAGTGCAACAAGAAGTCTCTCTCTGCCCTCCAGACATATTTACATCTTTTGTACTTTTGATCTTGTACATAGATGAGCAGAAGGGAAGAGAAGTGGATGTGGCTAGCATCTTATAAGATTTATGAACTGCTAAGTTTAGAAATGTCATTTTGTTATTGCCAGTGAACTGCTGGCATCTTTGTATGAGTCACTAAGAAAAAAATAGCAATCACCTCCTTTGCAAGAGCTGGTATGAGTAACACAAAATGGGTTCAATTAATCATTTTAACCATTGAATTCACTCTGGATAAACAAAGTGTGTATCAGATGATATGCCCTAGAAAGGTAGTCATCCTTATAAAATGCTACTCTGCAGCTATGCTCTTCTCATTATCGTATTGCAAATAGTTTTCTGAAAGAAAAAACTGTTCAAGCAAAATATTAAACAGCATTCATTTGTCATTTTCCTGCAGGGAATAGGCAGCAACCTGCTGTGGATGAAAATATGTGGTCATTATGAAGCTGGTATTGAATTGTTTGTTTATCTTTTAGCAGAGGAGAGAGGTTTCAGTGATGTTACTTTTTGATTGTTAATTTCAGACGCTGTGCTTTCTACAGGCATATTTTCTGTCCAGTGTTATTAATAGACGAATATGTAAACATGCTGTTTGGGCTGTTTGTGTGTTTTTTAATGTTCACATAATTTTATGTGCCACCACCTCTATTCAACCTAAGCAATGACAAGAGGCTTCATTTTTTTGTTAGTGTGTGGTGCCTTGTACCACAGTGGGTCAGGCTGCTTGCCCTTTGAGGGGTTAGAAGCCCTCATTATAAATGGAATGGGTAAAGATGTCGAAGATTGATAGGAATATAGATTTGGGTAGTGGGTCATTGGAAGATAGGATCCATCGACATTTGCTATCTGCTTCTAGTTCAGGAAAGCAACACTCGTTTCTTCTTTCTTCTTGATTCAGGGAAATCTTTTCTCCTTCTCATGCTCATTATTTCTCTTCATCTTACCTTTGTCCTTCTTATCTTATTCTCCCCCCATGATGATTCATAATACTGAATAGTTATCCAAGACCGTGACAGACCATGGCATGCATGGCTAGTATCTAGTCCACTTGAAAGTAACTAATGACAATATCTTGGTACAACAACCGTCACAGCACCTTTACTATGTTTAATCTAGTTTTGTTTCATGACATGCTTAGATAACATAACAACTCATCATTTTTCCATGACTTTCTTACTCAAGATTATCAGCCTGGTAAGACATAAAAAGAGCTCTAATCTCATTAACTTTGTCTATAAACTTGCGACCTGTTTATGACACTCTTCTGCACTTTCTTCAAAATTCTTCTGATTCCCTTTATGTCAAAGAATACAGAAGTTTACACATTCCTCAAAAATATGTGTGAATCATATATAGCAGCTGTGTAGCTTGGTCTTCCTGGGGGTCCACTGTCCCTGACTCTGTTGCCTACCTATGATCATCTTCCCCTAACTGGGCTGCCTCATCTGGCCTCAGTGGTAGAGGATGTGCCTACTCCTGTAAGAACTTGATGTGCCAGTACTGGCTGATACTATGGGGTGGGGGAACTTGCCCTTATAGGAGAAGAAGGGGAGGGGAATTGGGAAAAGGGCTATGTGACAGGGTACTGAGAAAAGAAGGGCGATTGGTATTGAGATGTAAAGTGAATAATTAAATGAATGAATGAATGAATAAGGAAAATATGTGTGCCTGCTGAAAGTAAATGATAGGTGGCAGTTAAATGTAAATGGAGCCAATTGGTGCTCTTCAAATACTTACTGTCACATATGCTCCAAACAGTATGTTTAGTATGTGTAAATATTTGCTAACCTAAGATCCTGCTGAGAAAGAATTTGACTTGGCTGCTAGGAATAAATAAGATGGAGAAGTGAATTGACAAGCATGACTCTCCTGGCTACTACCTTATTTGGTTCATATTTACACAGAAGAGAGAGAAAAGTAGGATTCTGATGGGAAGTTTAGATTATATCGGTGACTGTGACTAACACTTGTGCTTGGAGACAGTACTTAGCCTGCATGTGTCCTGATAGTACGGATTTGTGATCCTGTCTTCCAAAATAGACACTACTTTCACTGAGTTAGCTGATGACCGGAGAATGCAGAGAAGTGTAAGAACAGTCACAGTTGGGTCAAAACTGTACTTGCTCAATAAACTATAAAGTTGTTCCTCCAGGCAGAAAGGAGACAATCGCTGGGTTTATTACTGCCTGAATGAAGGGGCTGAATTGCTCAGATATACTGCTAAGCTTCTCTGCATCATTAATTGTATTAATAGTCTGTGCAGTGGAAGGAAACATGAAAAAATTAAATGAGGGTAAAACCATTGGCTAAATAATTGGCTTATAGTAACATGGACCCTAAATATTTGATTCTAAGTGGGTCTTCCTTCTTTATATGTGTGTCTATATGTGATTTGACTTAAAAATGTTTTACTCTTTCCTCATTCACTCATAAAAGTACTGTTTACTAACTACCACTATTAAGCTACAATAATTAATGCATAGTAAAGATACCATGCATTGTTTCATTCTTAGTATGTGACACTTAATATACTTGAGATATATTATGATAGTTATCAATATAGCTCTTAAAACAACTGAGCAATTGCCCAAGTTATTCGCTGTAGCATTCGAGTGTTTTACTCTGAATGAATGACTAGCTGCATTGCTCCATAATGAGGATGTGTTGCTGGTGCTGCAGACACTCCTGTATCCCTTTCCCTTACACACTGAGATCTGAGGAACTTGGGCCTTGCTCAAGTATCAGTTCATTAGTGAGGAAACTTAGTTTGCCAATGAAGGTGGTGCTCTCTCAGTGCCTCCCAGTGATTCTGCACAAATTCCAGGCTCACTTTGCTTCTTGCCTATGAGTGAGCTGTAGTATAGTTCTTTAGGCATAATATTACCACTAGCTAGGATAGATGATGGTCCTACATTTCAGTTACACAATTTGGTACTTTTGGATATTATTTCTCTCACATAAACCCAGAGAAGGTAATAAGAAATAAAATATAAACACGAATCGAAGCCTCCAGAATTTTAATGGCTAAGCTGCTGTGAACACAACATCATCATGGCATCATTATAGCATTGTTGCAGCTATTGGTTTTATAATAATATATAATGCTTCTACTCGTTAAACCGTGATTAATGCATCTGTTTTATGATGCTCTTAGGCTCTGCTTCCTTTCTCCCCTCCCTCTCCATTTATTGTTATACCGTTTTCCTTGGGCACTTTAGAAGAGTCACAGAACCACAGGTCTGTGTCTTAATATATATACTTTATGGTTGGAGACGTTAGGCCAGGATGGTAGCCCAAGGGAATATTAATAATCCGTTTTTAAACAAGACTAAATTTATACCATTGTCACATAGCTAATTATTCTGTTACACCCCTGGTGTTTAGGATTATGGAGTCATAAGGGGTAATGATAGCTAAAAAATAACTTTTACAAAAGCTAATTTCCTATAACTTGTGCTACTGGCAAGGCATGCATTATTACTCTGGAATATTTGACTACCTATTGAACAAGAAAAGAGGATGTGTTTTATACAGATACACAATAATTCTGTGGTCCAGAGTCATTTGGAACTCACGCACACACACACACACACACACACACACACACACACACACACAATGTTTATAAATTCAAAGGATACCAGAGTCAAGATGCCTGAGTGACTTGGGAAATATTATTATTTTGTTACCAATATGTGTTTTATGGGCTGCCACGTGAACAAATAGCTGCATTCAGCGGCAAGCTTCACTTTCCGGGTAACTTGTGAGAGGAAGAGATAATAAATAATCTCATGTTGAGCCACCTCTTGTTTCCTAGAATCTATAGACAGCTTCCTGATCTTAGACTTATATGAGAGAACACAAACACATGTTAAGGGTCAGAATGAGGAATGACTACAAAAACAGGTGATAGAGAATTTGTAAATAATATAATCCTCTGAAAATTCTAAGGCAGTCACTGAATCACATATTCTTTTTGAAAGCATAATTCAAAGCACTTCTGCTGGGCTACCACTAATTTCTCATTCAATCATTAGGTTAAGAAGGGTTTAAGAGTTTCAGTGACTTAATTTTCTTCTGTAACTGACAAATGGAATTCAACTCATCTACTAGGGGCTCATACATACATTTGAGGTAGCTTTTCTGGAGTATGTGAGAAATACATGCTACACTTTTCACATCAATCTACCTAAAAATTGCTGATGGAACAACTTCAGGGAAACTACTTTTTTTTGACTCCAAGTTTCAGAGTACTTAACCATTTGACTGTGGACCTATTTTAAGTCAGAATATTATGGTAGAATCAGAACAACTCAGAATAATAAATATTCACCCACCCATTTATATTGCAGATGTCTCTTACCCCCTTTACCTTTCAGTAACACCATTATATTATATGAAGAACACATGAAGGGATTGAAGAAATTAATTCATCCATATTTAAATTTCTTCTTGAGATAATGGTCTCTGGAAAGACAGTGACAGATATGCCTAGAAGTATGTCTCCCTTGGCATTACTTTATCTGATCATGCTGACAATCATTAATAACCAAAAAATGTTATATGTAAATGGATATTATAGCAATGGTACACTTTTACTATGCAACCCTATAAGGCATGTCCAATCTGTGAATATGGTCAAAGTTTGCATTTGAGAATGACACAATCAAGTACAAGAAATTAATCTCAAAATTATTATGTTTTGAGTAAGTAACCTAAGATTTTGGTTGGATTATACACATAATTATTCTGGGGTTTTTGTGTCCTTGTGGGCTGCAGATAAAATGTATCTATGCAATTGTGTAAGTAATTCATTTCCTCTAGATTTCAATAAAAATTCAGAATTCCCAACTTAGCATTCTTCTTCATAAACTGTCAGTATCATAATTTACCTTTCATAGTTTACCTAATGTAAAATGTTGGTTGTTTCCTCTCCCATTTTCCTCTTCTTTCTATCATATATACACATATGCATATGGTATATGTGTATTCTAAAGTTCTAATATATTGTCAATTTTTGAGAAAGTTCCATGAGCAGCTTAGAAGAAAGTACATCTGTAGTGTTTAGTTGACATGCTTTGTAAATGTCTTTGGGATTGATATGATCTATGATGTCTTTTAACTCAAGCATTTCTTTGTTTAGTGTTAGTCTGGATGACAGGTCTAATGATGAGAGTGGGGTATTGAAGTCCCTCACTATTGTTGTGTGAGGGTCAACATGTGATTTTTATATGTAGTAGTGTTTTTATATGAAATCAGGTATCTTTGCCTTGCTGCATAAATGTTTAGAATTATAGTATCTTTTTGGTGGTTCCATGACATCTTATTTTTCTTAATCTGCTTTTGAATATTTAGTAGATACTATGACATTCTCCATGGCTTAGAAGGAAGATGCAGTGGAGTGAGGGGTGAGAAATAACTGACAATCCCAAGCAGCTTTATCATTTGTTGGCCTAAAAAGTTACTTAAAACCCTTTTGTAGTAATTTAGAGTGAGAAATATCTAACAATATATTTTAATGTAGAGTCTCCTGTGAAGATAATTGAAGCTCCAGTTCTAACAAGATGTGAATGACTCAGATATTGGCTTGATTTCCTTGCTGTGTGAATTGTAGAAAATTATGAAATTGTTTTGTAATTCTGATTTTCTATTTATAGTTCAGTGTAAAAATTGATTAAAGTGTTGTTTATGAAAATTGTCTCTGTCTCAATACATGCTTGTAAAGCAGAACTCCTTAAATATTATCATTGTTGCTTGCCATGATTCTTATTTTCTATTTAACTTACACCATTTACAAATACATGCAGACAGTTAATTCTTGTGTACTATGCACAAGGCACCTGCTCTCATAAAACTGACAATTTATTTTTAAAGACTAGTCATCCTGGGTTAAATACTGTCTACATGGCACTTATAAAAGGCTTTTAAATGTTCCATGTTGTTCAAGGTGCAGAGGTACTATCATGTAGCTGATACAAATAAAACTTTAAACATATAAGAATGTTTGGTATAGGGTCTGGAGAGAGGGCTGAGGGTTAAGAGTATTGACTGTGCTTCCTGAGGACCTAAGTTAGATTTCTAGCACTCATATGTCAGCTCACAACTGCTTATAACTGCATTTCTAAAGGGTCTGATACACTCTTCTGGACTCCATGAACACCAGACATACATATAGAATGCAGGCAAATATGCAGCAAAACATCATTCACATAAAATGTAATTTAAAGAAATCTTTTAAAGATATTTAAAGATACTGTTCATTATTTAATGCAATTCAACATTTATGTCCTTCATGATACAATTAATTCATGCTCAGATATGTAGCTATAAAAGTAGAATGAAATTTACATCAAATTTTGCATAGAAATGCTGATAAAAACTTTGTCTATAACATATATCAAACCAACAGCCAACGTCAAATTAAATGGAGAGAAATTTGGAGCAATCCCACCAAAATCAAGGACAAGACAAGGCTGCACACTCCCTACCTCTTTATTCAATGTAGTCAAACGGAGGTCAAAGGGATACAAATTGAAAAGGAAGAAGTCAAAGTATCACTATTTTTGGATGGTATGATAGTATACCAGAAATTCTACAAGAGAACTCCTACAGCAGATATACAACTTCAGCAAAGTGGATGGATATAAAATTAATTCAAACAAATCAGTAGGCTTCTTCTATACAAAAGATAAATGGTCTGAGAAAGAAATTAGGAAAACAAAACTCTTCACAATCCAGATGTCCCTGACCAGAAGAATGGATACAGAAAATGTGGTACATTTGCACAATGGAATACTACTCAACTATTAAAAACGAGGACTTCAGGAATTTTGCAAATGGATGGAACTAAAAAAATGTAATCCTGAGTGAGGTAACCCAGACCCAAAAGGACATCCATGATACGTACTCACTGATAAGTAGCTGTTAGCCAAAAAACTCAGAATACCCATGATGCAACTCACAGACCTTATGAAGCTTAACCAGAAGGAAGGCCAAAGTGTGGATCCTTGAATCCCACTTCTAAGGGGTAACAAAATAATCATGGGAGACAGAGGGAAGGAGGAACTTGGGTGGGAGAGGGGAGGGGAGAGAAAGGGAGGCAGGATCAGGAATGGGAAGAGACAGGAGAGAAGTCCAGAGACCAGGAGAATGAAAAGAAGTATGTAGCAGGCTAGGGTAGGAACAAGGAACCATTAGAAAGTCCCAGGCACCAGGGATGCAAGAAGCTCTCAGCACCCAGTGGGGATGACATTTGCTGAAATGCCCAACAGCAGGGAGATAGAATCTGAAGAGACCAACTCCAGTAGATAGACATGGCCCCCAGAGGGATGGGGCCACCCACTCATCTCAAAATTTTTAACCCCAAATTATTCCTGTCTAAATAAAATGCAGCAAAACAAAAATAAAAATGGAACAGAGACTGAAGAAAAAGGCATTCAGAGACCTCCTCACTTAGGGATCAATTCCATCTGCAGACACCAAACCCTGACACTATTGCTGATGCCAAGTAATGCTTGCAGGCAGGAGGCTGGTATAGCTGTCCTCTGAGAGGTTCTCCAAGTGCCAGACTAAGATAGATGCAGATACTTACAGCCAAGCATTAGGCTCCCAGGGACCCCAATGGAAGAGTTAGGGAAAGAACTGAAGGAGCAGAAGAGGATTGCAAACCCAACGGAAGGTCAACAATATCAACTAACCAGAATGCTTAGAGCTACCAGGGACTAAACCTCCAACCAAAGAGTATACATGTATACTGGCTGTTTTTGTGTGGCAACTTGACACAAACTGGAGTTATCAAAGAGCCCCCCCCCCCTTGAGGAAATGCCTTCATGAGATTCAGCTGCAAGGCATTTTCTCAATTAATGATCAAGAATAGGAGGGCCCATTGTAGGTGGTGCCATCCTTGGGCTGAGTTCTACAAGAAAGCAAGCGGAGCAAGCAAGGGGAAGCAATCCTGTAAACAGTACTCTTCCATGACCTCTGCATCATCTCTTGCCTCCAAGGTCCTGCCCTGTTTGAGTTCCTCTCCTGACTTCCTTTGGTGATGAACAGCAATGTGGAAGTGTAACCTAAATCAACACTTTCCTTCCCAATTCACTTCTTTGTCATGATATTTTGTTCAGGAGTACAAACCCAGACTAAAATAACATGGGTGGGTCCATGGATCTTGCTACAAATGTAGCAGAGGACTGCCTTTTCTGGCATCAATTGGGGGGAAGGCGCTTGGTCCTATGGATGCTTGTTGCCCCCACAAAGGAGGATGCTTGATGGGTGAGACAGTAGTGTTTGCTTGGATGAGGGAGCACCCCCTTAGAGGCAAAGAGGAGGGGGAATGAGAGATTTGGGAAGGGGAGACCAGGAAGGGGGACAACACTTGAGATGTAATTAAATAAAATAATTAATACTAAAAAGAGATTTATCCATGGCAGATATAAATTGAACAAAATGCATCATCCAATTTAGAATGGATAAAACCATAAGTAGAATATCTATATAAATACTATACAGGAATGACAATTTAAAAATATTGATAAATTTAATAATTTAGATAGATCTTACAAACATAGTAAGTTTCCCATAATTTGTGACTATTTTCTTTTACATTAACAAGAGGCAAAATCTCTTGGTGATGACATCCTAGGACAGTAGTTCTTTTTAGAGATGCAAGCTGTAATTGGAAAATTGCCTGAAGAGGGCTTGTAAAGTAAACATTAAGATATTAAAAATTCTGTGTAGTATCAAAATTGATTAAATATACAGGTTAAATTTGTCCCTTCTTTAAAAAAGAAAAATTGAAAATGTTTCAAGTTCATTCAGAATTTTCCCAACAAGATTTGACTGCTTTTTCAAAGGTTAAGCAGAGTTTTGAATCTATATCATAAATGAAGTTCAAGTTTTGACTATTTCTCAAACAGTAATACTTTTGGAAAGCATTGGAATTAAAACACACACACACACACACACACACACACACAATCAAACAGTATCTTAATGTATTACATAAATAGAATCATACATTTACTTCTGGGATGACATTTAATCTTGCAACATCATTTTAAAAAAGACCTTTTTTGAACTTAGGGAAATACAGTAAAAAGCTGCTTGAAAAATAACTTGAAATCATAGCTACATGTGGAAACAGAAAGTGGGAAATGGGGCAAATGTGCAGGCAGAGCTTACAAAGATTCCCAGGCTTCACACTCAGGAGACCAGCAGCAGGTTGCAGCCTAACTTTACTGTTTAGTACATATGCTTATATACAGCTTATATACAGTTTTCAGCCAGTTAGGGTACATTTATGTATACAAGGGCATATGGGGGTCGGGTGGGCATGCTTTATTTACCTGAATCTGTCTCCTCTACATATTAGCCTGTAAGGGAGGGGCCAAGCACCAAGCTTTCCTTGTTGACAGAAGAAGCAGCCACCACCCTGGCCTCAGGCCCTTTGCATGATTTCACCTTGTGCCTGGAGTCATCCCAGACAATATACTGGGTTTGGGTCAGGAGGACTCCTTGAGGAGTTGCAGAAGCTTATGGGGCTTTACTCTCCTTCCCACTTCTTCCTCCAATGGGTTCACTTCCCCACACCTCATGGTTATGCAAAATACCTTTCTTGTTGCTACAATAAAATACTTGCCTAAAGAAACTAAAACAGCAAATATTTTACTTTGGTCCATGGTTGGAGGGTATAGCCCAGCACTATGGGGGAAATATGGCATAGGAACATGGGGTGATTTATTCACATTGTGTCTGCAGTTAAGCAGAATTTCAAAGCCTCAGCCTATGGGCTGATGCTTCCTACAGTCAATGTGGATTTTTGCTTTTAGTTTAAACCTTTTTGGAAATGCCTTAACAGTCATGCCTGGAGGTGTGTATCCTATTTATAATCAAGTCAATGTGACAGTGGAAGATTGTACATCATGATGAACACTTAGATTGACTTTTGGTTCACACTGAACACATTTCAAACTTTGCATATAAGGTCTATCTTTAAAGAGCTTTGTCCAGCTCTCAAATGGTTATCCAGAATTTAAGAAGGTTGGAGAACTAATACGCAATTTAAGAAATTCATTATTCTTTGCATCAAAATCTTTCATTCTAAAAATGGATTGATATGTTCCCACTAACTGGTAAACTTATAGAAACCATTATTTTGATTAGCATATATACAGATCGAGTAACTCAGGAACAAGTCTCCAAGATCTATCCCCATGAGCAAAGAAATTCTTTGCAAGTGATTCAATCTTTGAGGAGGGCTGGCAGCTATAAGTGGTAACAGTTAGTCCTCTCAGCTTCTGGGTGAATACATTCTTCATTTAATAGGGATCTGAGCAACACATTGTCAACTATAATCATCTATCTACCACAGCCAATCTGTTGCCTACTTGATTTTTCTTCTTCATAAAAATTCTGGAAATTGCTCTCTTGGGATTCTTGTAGATTTTCTTTCCTGAGTAAATTGAAAAGAGGGGATAGGGTTCATTCACTTTCCCTGCAGTTGGTCTTGGCATGTTGAGGCAACAGAATCTCCCCTGTTCATTCCGTTGTCCCTGTTGTATCACACTCTAACAACTTACTGGAGTCTTCAGGTTCTAAGGCTCAGGTCATCATGCCTTCCTTAGATTAATTTTCTGTTTCTAGTGCATGTATTTTCTCAACAAAAAGGAATAAAAGCAATGTCCACACAGACCACCTATGTGTCATATGTATTATTTTTCATGTTCATTGGCTACAAGCAGCTGCACCCCTTATTGATTATGACATTCTTCTTTCAGGAATTTGCCTGCTCTCCAGTTTTTTCAGGTGGTTGTCACAATTTATATCTCAATGGGACCTTTGAAAACCATACAGCAGAAATGTTCTGATTCTGTTAACCAAGACTGTTAATCACCACGTACTGAACTAAAAGAAACACAAGGTTCACAATTTGCTAACATGTGTTTTGGAGTAACTCAACCAAGGTCACTTAAGACCTGGATACTCTTCAACTGGGACCAGAAGACAGCTGCATATAAAATGCTATCAACTCAATGAGTATGGTATGGCTTTTGTCAGAGAATTGCACTGTGTTCCAAATAGAAGTATAGCTTATCTATTTGAAGAATCTTACTGTTCTGGAGAATCTATGGGGGAAATGGTTTACTTGAAAAAAAAAAGAAACAATATTTTAGTTTAAGAAAAAAAGGGATGATTCTCTCCAATGTACCTCCCTTTCCTCCCTCCCTCCCAGAACACCTCCAAGCTTCTTTCTCCCCCAGTTGTACTGCTCCTCATTTCTCTTCAGAAAAGACACAAGCCTCCTAGTGATCAATTGAACATGACATAAAAGATGCAATAAAAATAGGCATAAACCTCATATGACGGTTGAATGAGGCAACCAAGTAGGAGGAAGACAGGCTCATGAGCAGACACAAGAATCATGCCCCAACTCCCACTGTTATGAATCCAAAGAATCATCTAAGCAGGGCTGGTATAAGTCCACAGAGACTAAAATGGCAACTAGAGAGCCTGCCTGCATGGGTCTGTCTCAGGCCCTTTGCACATATGTGTTGGTTGTTTAACTTGGGAATTTTCCTAGACTCATAATATTTTAATTTTTTAATCACCTTCTTGCATTTAGTTATATTTTTACTTTATTCTCATTTTGAGAAAATAACCTGTTGTTTTCTTTTAAAAAATGGTTTACTCCTTTCTCTTTCCCACTGTAATAGTCTTCTTTACTTTTCATCTGTCTCATTTATGTAACTTGCCTTCTTTTCTATGTCATATGATGAATGAGATTAAAGGGGAAATAAAGAAGGAGATGTATTCAGTCCAGTTCCTGAAGAGGAAAGCCAGTGATACAGGAAAAATATCAATAAAATGGACAACTAGTTTAACAACATAGGTTAGAAAGACATACTGTGCAAAGAAATAAAGTTTAACAAATAAGAGATTAAAAATAAAAACAGATTTCGCTTATTTACCCCATATTTATTCATAGCTAGTGTATTGGAATCTTGTAGCCATTATTGAATTGAGTGTGGAGCTCCTGAAAAACACTAAGAATATATCTGCCAAATGATACCTTTTTCATTGTTGTTTGTTTGACTGTTTTGTAAAGAAAGAGAAAAAGGCCTGACGTTAGGTAGGAGGGGAGATGAAGAAGATTTGGAAGAAGTTGGAAGAGGGGAAACTTATGATCAGAATAATATAGACTCATGTCTTCTGAAAAGAGTGACAATTTGATTTCTTCCATTCCTACTTCCCTTTATATATCTCTCTACTATAGCTAGACATAGTGATAACAAAATGGAATATCTATTTATGTAAGTATTAAATTCAACCAACTATTCCTACTTTCACAAGAGTTATTTAAATATAGATAGAAGACTTTAATTTTTAATCTGAAATGCTGAAACTTCTGGAGAAAAACATGAATATCTTTCAAGGTACAGATATATGCAAATAGTTTAAAATATTTTAAACATTTTAAAGACAAGACTCTAATAGTACTGAAAATAGTCCTTAAAATTAACTAATGGTATGATGTGAAACTAAATTTCTTCACATAAGAAGAAACTATGAGCAGAGGAAATAGAATTAGAATAGGGGAAATCTCTGTTAGCTATGTTTCATACTGTGGGCTATTATATAAATTTTATAAAAAATTTTCACAATTAAACATACACACTAAATAATAAGTTATAATCATCAAGTAAACTAATGAAATAGCCAAATGGTAGTATAAGAGAAAAACACAGACAGTTGATAAATATTTTTAATACTGTTCAAGATTCCATGTCAGCAGATATGCATTATTTTAAATGATTTTGAGATACAAACTCACCAGAGTCAGAATATCTATCATCAAGAACTCAACAAGTTCTTAGGAAGATATGAGGAAAGAAGTTCTACTCTAGCCACTGCTGCCAAAACACCAAAAATACTATGGCCATTATAGAAAACGTATGGAGGTTCCTAGAAAAATTACAAATAAAACAACTATATGACCCATTCATAACAGTCATGAGCATATGCATTAAAGGATCTTTATACTTTCATACACACACATGCACACACACATACACACATATACATATATAATTTTTAGTTGTCTGTATGTGTGGATGTAGGTTTATAATCTCCCAGAGGGTGTTTGCACACGAGTGCAGTGCAAGGTATCTTTATAAGAGGGTGTCAAATATCCTAGAACTGGAGTTACAGGTGGTTGTAAATTGTCTGACATGGGTGCTGGGAATTGAACTTGGGTCTTCTGATAGAGAAGTGCATGCATTTAATTACTGATCAATCTCTTTTGCCCCATACAGAAGAGATATGCTCATACTATGTTTATTGCTGCTTTATTCATGTTAGCAAGGAAATGGAAATAGCTCAATAACAAATGAGCTGATAATGAATATATGAAACATTTATGAAGTGAATTTTTATTCATCAGCAAAGAAAAATGAAATTACAAAAATTGAAGTAAAATTTATTCAGTCAGTAAGTATGTTAATCTAGGTGACCCAGATTCAGAAAGAACAACCTCATGATCTCTTTCATTTGTAGATCCTAGACTGATGATGGGTGATGGTGGTAGTGTTTGTGTATGCGTGTGTGCATGCACACATGGCATGCACACATGTGCCGGAGTGTGTGTGTGTGTGTGTGTGTGTGTGTGTGTGTGTGTGTAATTATGTGTTCAGCCCAAAAGAAGTTAAAAGGAATTTTAAGGAATGGAGGAAGGGTCAATATGAATGGGCACATGTGAAGTGCAACAAGAGGCTGTGGGGTGGGGGCGGTCAGGTAGTTAAGAGGAAAGGAGGAGAAGAGAAGATGAATAATGTCCACTTGGATTGTAGCAGCCAAAATTCAGGACACCATGACCAATTTTCAGATTTTATTCAGTTTATGGACCTTGAATCCCTTTGGGTAAATGATATTATTGGCGTAAATGATCATGGAAACAACAGAGATCCCTCCACATGAGAAAATAGTGGGTCTGTGCCAATGTTACACACCTTGAGAGACTGAAGAGAAAAGTTCCAGCACAAGGATTCAAAAGTTGCAGACATGGTGGGTCTTACCACATCTCCATTTCACTTACCTCTTAGGCTTGTGCAGAAGATGTATGGGTCTTAGAGAATGACAGTTGATTATTGTAAGGTTAATCAAGTGGTGATTCTTATTCCTGCTGATGTGCTTGATATGCTTTTCTTCTTCAAGAAGCCTAATACATCTCTTTGTATTTGATATACAGCTATTGATCTAGCTGCTTTTCTCTTCATACTTGCCTCTAAGGTCCATCAGAAGCAATTTACTTTCAGCAAGGCTAGCAATACAATTTTACTTTCTTATCTTGGGCACATTAATGCTCTAACCCTATACCATTATTTTGTTCTCAAGAATCTAAACTACCTGTCTTTTCAGAAAGTTATTATACTGCTCCATTATATTGGTGACTTTATGCTAATTGGACTGAGTGAGAATCAGGTAGCTGTCACTGAAGACTAAGTAAAGCAGTGACACATCAGTTTGGGAAATAATTCCTATATAAATGCAAGAGAATTCCAGTTCAATAAAATTCTGAGGAGTGCAGTGATGTTGCCCATACAAAATATTCCCTATAAGATAAAAGATAAGCTCTTTTATCTGATATCTCCTCTTACAAAGAAGTAAAACATAATTCTTAGCAAGCCTATTTAGAGTTTGAAGAAAGGACATTTGTCACCTGGGTACTTTTCACAAAATGGACTGTGTGAATGTGTAAATGGGCACCAAATACACTGAAAAAAATTTAAAATATTCTACTTCTGACTCAGGACTACAAGAGGAGAAGTTTCTTCAATATCTGTAGTTTGCTGTACAGTCATGTTGATATAACATTATTACTTGGTCCTAATGATTCATGAGATATAAATAGTAATGTTACAATATTGATCCTTTGTCAGACCTATATAGGCATAGGGAGTACTTTAGAATTCTTGAGCAAGGTCCTTTAGTCATCTGAAGAGAACTTACCTCCTTTAAGAGACACAGTTCTAGTTCTGCTCCTATGCTTTAATGGAAATGGATTGCTTAACAAGCCCTCTAAACCTGAATTGCACATTGGTATGAACTGGGTGTTACTGAACCTATTGTACCAGAAACCTGGCTGTGCATCTCACTATTTTCACAGACTATATCTTGCTAAGCGTGAACCCAAAGCCTTATGAGCTAGTACATTTTAATTAACTGAAAATGTGAAGATCTAGGATATTTCTACGTGCTTTGAAAACATTTGCTGACTATGAAGATCTAGAGCATTGTAGCCACTTTCTGGAATATTCTTGAATGAGTATAATAGTTGAACAGTATCATTATTGACTGATTTGCAATGAACAAGCATATATATGTGTGTATATATATATGTGTATATATGTGTATATATGTGTATATATGTGTATATATGTGTATATATATATATATATATATATATATGAGAAAAAACGGCAATGTTATGGTTGATTGTTAGAGACTAGGAAGGATCATGGATGGAAAATTGATGAAAGAAACATATGTGAAAGGGATATTTGAATATAAATCTCTAGATGGCTGAGAGAAAGATACTTGCATGACACTTAATTATCTACCAAAGTGTTGCCTCAGTAGAGAACTTCCAGAATCAATCATTAATGGTGACGTATTCTGAGCAGAAATCAACATCTTTCCTTACCATTCCTTTCATTGCCAAATACACTGAACCCCTAACACACACATACACACAGTGGTAGTCGTGACAGAGGTGAAGGTTACTCATGGGATCAACAACTTGCATTCACCAAACCTGATGAGTATGGGTACTTTTCATTGACAAATTTTCCAGCAGCACAAACCACAATGCGGCACTATGTTTGGTACCATTCTCTTGAAACACATTATCCTACCTCAAATTGTACTGCAGAGCTATAGTATGAAATACAACACAGTACTGGAACAAAACAGATAATGTATATCAATGGAACAGAGTATAGGACCTAGAAATAAACCCTCACAGTTATAGCCACCAACTTTTCAACAATGATTGAAAGGTATATTGGAAAAAGCCCTTGTAACAGCTTGGGCTGAGAAGTAAGAGTTACCAGTAGAAGAATAAAACTGTGTCTATAGTTCTAATTCATCAAAACTTCAGTTCAAAATTGATCATGGATCTAAATGATAAAACATAAAACTTTAAAACTTAACAGTCTCTCTAATGATAAAAACACAAGTGAAAATTTTGTAAGATAGGCATAGATACAGAAGGCCTTCTAAAGCAGAGGCAATAATTCAAAGAATTGACACATAAGATTATATAAAATTGGAAAGATGCATGGATAAGGAGATACTAATCAGAATGAATAAATTGCCTTGAGAATTTGAAAGTATTTGCTGACAACATATCTCTGAGAGATTAATATCCAGAGTATATAAATGATGGTAGATATTAATACAACAGAAAATCAAGGCATGTAATTGATAAATAGACTAATGAATTGAAATTGCAGTTCTCACAGAAAGGAAAACAAATGGAAAACAAATATTTGAATATAGCATCAGCAGTGTTAGCCACAAACTAAGTATAAATTAAGACTACATCAAGGTACTCTCTCATCCCAGTCAGAATTGTCATCACCAAGAAATGAAATGACATCAGGTGCAGATGAGGATTCAGGAAAAGAAAAGTTCTATACACTGCTGACAGGAATGTGAACTGCTGTATCCACTATGAAAACCTGTGTGGAGCTTCATCAGAAATAGTAAAATAAATGTATTAAAAATAGATGTACCAAGACTCTGGCTTACGATATTCGGGGTGACACAAAGTCAATCAGCTACTCAGCTATGCACACTCGTGTTTATTGCTGCTCTGATTACAACACCTGTGAAAGCAAACAAGCCCATATGTTCACCAACATACGAATGGATGAAGAAAATGTACACACAATACACAATGCTATTATACACAGTGGTGTGGAATATGAAACCATGAAGTGCAGAAAAATGGTTACAATTGAGACCATTTTAAAGGAAAATTAGCAAGCCTACAGTGGTGACATATTTCTTATCTTACAGGTGTTCTATTATTTTAATAAAGAAATATTTAAAGAAGGTAAGGAAGAAAAATGAATAATAAAAAAAATCCTATGGCATGAAAGCATATGGGGTACCAAGTGGGTGAAGAAAG
Organism: Apodemus agrarius; assembly: GCA_964023405.1. Taxonomy (NCBI): domain Eukaryota; kingdom Metazoa; phylum Chordata; class Mammalia; order Rodentia; family Muridae; genus Apodemus; species Apodemus agrarius. The sequence continues at coordinate 64,330,064 of OZ030009.1, read as the reverse complement.
AGAACCAGTAAGTGGTGGTAAGGGGATTAAGAGAAGAATAGCACAAGGCAGTGGGGAATAAATAAGAACAATATCAAATAATTTGAATATATAAAAATGCTATGATGAAATCAATTACTTTCCATATTTGCTTACCAAAATATTATTACCAACAAGCAAATTCAATTAAAGTTATTAAAATCATATGAAAAATAAACAAAATAGTATAATATTGACCAAAGGTAAATTATTGTTAAAACAATTAAATTGTCAATATTGTAATGTTTGAAGTAGTCATTTGTAGAATATAAATTTGGACATTTCCTCTTCATTGTAGTTATTCCAAAACACTTTCCTTTTATTATTAAACTTTTAGTTTAGTATACAAATAAATGGGTAGAACTGGAAATAAAAATATTTTCTGCAACAATGGATGTTATACTCATAAATTTCATTATGAGATGATATGTTTTACATTTATATTTGTATCTATGTGTGAAAAGAAGTTATCCTTCAGCCTGGAGTTGCATATCAATCTTTTCAAATTCACTTCAATTCATTTTATTATGATTGAGTGCAATTCAGTAGAACTAAATGATTAGACAGGAAATAAAAAGATGTCAAATGGGCTATTACTTTTAAGAAGTTATCATCTTGTAAGAGGAGTAAAAACATACAAATATAAATGTGAATATATTTGCAACAATAAAAGAGGTATTTATGATGGTATAATGAAAGAGAAATAATAGTAACTGAGAGTGTTATTAAACACTTTAGTGAAGAGGATGCACTTAAAATATGTCCTGAAGGGTGACTGATAAATAGCAAGCTCTCAGTAAATATTACCAGTAATAGCAGTGAAGCCTTTTCCTAATAAATAGCTAGCTGAATACAAATGGAGAAAGTAGCATTTTTGATTACCATGCTTTTGAATACTTAATCACATTTTAGTTAAGGCAATATTGGTGTGATAAATCTTACCTTAAAAAAGGGGGGAGTAGGAACAAAAGAAGTAAAAAAACTGAGTTCAAATAGATGAGAACAATTGTTTCAGTTCATACAATTTGTAGATTGAGAACAATGGATTTGAACATATGGTTGCTTGGAACTGTATAGATGCACTAAGACCTTAAACAAAGAGAAGAGATACATAAGACAGGAGAGGTGTGAGCAGGCAGAAGCTAGGATGGGGGTGACCTCTTCACACTTAAAATGTAGAGTGGATTGTTCTTTTAAATGCTCTATTTTTGTTTTTAATAGTTTTAATCAATTTTTAAAAATATTCTATATTCTTTGTTTACATTCCAAATGATTTTCCCTTTCCTGGTTCCCCCCTCCCCATAAGTCCCATAAGCCCTTCTCCCTCCTACAGTTCTCCAATCAACCCTCTCCTTCTTCTCTGTCCTGTAAATTTATATTTGTACTTAGATATAGTGGCTTGGTTTCAAGGACAGAAGAGATCATTGTATTTTGATGATAGCCTAATTACTATGAATTTAAATAGATCACCAACCTAGGAGGATTCCAGAGTTCCAGCACTTGGGGATGAACCTTTCCTCCCTTGATTGCCATTCAAAGTCATTTAAGTATATTGATGATGTAAAATATTATTTTGACATGTTTAGAGAGTGCAGGGAGTTATACTGATGATTTGAATGACTCCGTAGACTATAACTAACCCCATTATGAGGAGTTTCTCTATATTAAGAATGATTGTATATCTGTCTATAACCATTGATTTAGATAATTTCTGACTCTAACTTCAGAATAGCGGGTTACCAATTTGTAAAAATCCTCCTAGATTACTTAGAAGGAGTGACTGACTCTAACAGCATGTCTTCTGGAATCTAATAGACCACCCATTTTTAGAATAGTTTTTCAACATTACAGCACTCAAGTTGCTAGAGGCATGAGTTTCCAAAGGGCATCTGCACAAGCCAAATACAGCTCTGAAAAGTAGGTCATGAAAGGACAACAATCAGTGCTTCTAAAGACCTATAGCTGTGATAAGGAAGGAAACTAAGAACCAAGAATGAGGCAAGAGGTTACAAATAAAATGGGAAGATTGTGCTCAGCATCTCAAAGAGAAAGCAATGTAAGTTAACAAAAATAGCATTTATGACTTATGTGCTTTCAAACCTTCAGCACATAACTTGCTTCTGAATTTTTACTCATTTATGATAAGTGGATTAGCAGAATCAATCTATGCTTGGTGTACCAGTCTTGGGCGTATACCCTCAAGATGCATAATCCTACTACAGAGATATTTGCTCAACCATGTTCGTTGCTTTAATAATAGCCAGAAATTGGAAAGAAGCCAAATGTCCCTCAACAAAAAATGGACAAAGAAAATGTTCTACATTTATACAATTTACTCAGCCACCAAAAATATAATGAAATGAAAAAAATCAAAAATAAAGAAATCATGAAATCCGTAGATAAGTAGATAGGGAAAAAAATAATCCTGAGTGAGGTATATCAGACATAGAAAGACAAATATGGTATGTAATTTACTTCTATGTGAATATTAGCTCTTACAATATATGATAGCAAAGTACAATCCATGGAACTACAGAAGGTAGGTACAGAGTAAAGTACTAGGGGTACACATAGATATCATTAGGAAAGGGAAAGAGAATAGAGACCAGGAACAGGAATAAGGAGAACAACTAAGAAGAAAATGAGAGAAGGAATACAGAGAGAAACATCTAAAAGAGCCATTTCATGGATAGTATGAAAAGTTAATACAGTAGAAGCTTCCTAAAATATATACATGTTTGTCACAATCTAAATGAAATAGTAAAATAACGGTAGCGACAGAGTAGCAATTTGCTACCTCTTGTCACCAAATATAGATTCTAGTACCAAGATTGGATTACATCTAATTGAGTTGTTGGCCAAGGGATCCCATGGGAATCTCCAAATTTCCTGGACTGTTCCCCAGACTATAGGTTGCTCTCTACAAACTGACATGTCCCCCTTGCTGACGACAATACCTATGCAATTCATTGAACATGGAAAATCTAGCTGGTGCTAGAGATTACATGGGATTTATCTATTAAAACCCAGCCCCAATGACTCATGAACTGTGAAGAGGCAAAGGAGTATAAGGGTCAAAGAGGATGGAGTATACCAAGAAAACAAGGTCCTCTAAAAAATGAAAAATACTCATGTGACCTCACAGAGACTGAGGACTGAGAAAGCATACAGAGTCTGCACCATGTTCTCTGTATATTTAGGCTCCTAGTTTAATGTTTTTTTATGATGTTCTTGAGTGTACAAATGATTGGATCTCTGATTCTTTTGATTCTCTTTGTATCTTTTTCTTCTGTAGGTTTATCTTATCCAACTCTGGTGTATTAGTTTTGTTTTATCTTATTACTATTGTTGAGAAGGCTGTTTGTTTTCTAGTGAGAGCTGGAAAGGGAGTCCATCTGGATGGGAGAGGATGATGGGAACTGCGAGGGGCAGAAGAAGGGCAAAGTCCAACCAGGTTATATTATGTGAAAAAAGATATTTTTCAATGAAAAATAAAATAGGATTTTTAAATCAATCAGGCTTGTAATCATTTCAATTCAGTGATGATATGAAAATGTTCAACAATTGAAAAATTCTTTTGTCTTTTTATTTCTGATCTTAGCCCTTAACAGCAGATCATCATTTCAGTTCAAGTATGTACTTCTCAGTGTGTAACACACACACACACACACACACACACACACACACACACACACACATTCAGCTGTGTCAAGAAACATCCCTAACTTATCAAAACAATGGCAGATTCCAGGTGTGTGTTTAAGAATTATTTGCATAACTTTTTAATCAGATTTTTTCTCCCAAGGAAATAGAAAACAATGGTGTTAGCTACAATATTAACTCAGACCTCCTTATCCACTCAGTTTATTCCAGCACGCTCAATACCTTTTTTGCTCATTTTATTCAACTCCAACATTTGTATATCCAATAATCTATGATATTTACTTTAACAGAAAACCAATTTTCTGATCCAAATTTTCCCATTAGCTAGTTTCTTCCTAACTCTGAACTTCTTTTGCTTTTGGGATAATTTAAATAAGAGAGATAACCATAGACCATTAATTCTTTGTCGTACCCTGGCTTTACTAAATGAAAACAACATTAAGTGATGCGGATAAGCATTAAATTACGAGAAATTGCTATCAATTACTAAACATTACTACAAATTACCTGCCAAATGGACAAGGATTGTTCCTGTTAGTATGAATTTTAATCTATAATTTTACTTAATTTATTTTTTAGACTACCCTTTAGGCACAATTTGCCTCTATTTGGGCAGCCATAGCAGAAAGCTAAATGGCCAAATGAACACAGACTCATGTCTTGCTCCTCATCTGTAGATACCTAATTGAGAAAAACAAATGCACCGTATAGAGATGGATGTAGGCTTTCAATTATTTGCTCTAAGGTAGTTACTATATTTTTCCGAACAGAAAATGACGAGAATCTCTATCCAAACCAACGGTTCTCAACCTGTGTGTTATGACTCCTTTGTGTCTAAACCACCCTTTCACAGGGGTCATCTAAGCCCTTCGGGAAACCCAAATATTCACATGACTATTCATAACAGAAGCCAAATTATAGTCATGAAGTAGCAATGCAATTAATTTTATGTTTGGGGTCACCACAACATGAGGAATTATATTGAAGGACTGCAGCATTAGGAAGGGTGAGAACTACTGATCTAATTACTACATGACTTCATAAGCATCACCTGTTACTTAATGAAAGCACACTGGTCTTGTGGAAAGAACACCAATAGTGTGCATCTGACACTTCCTGCCTTTGAATTATATTTGCTCAATGAACAAACTCTTTTATAAATAAACCCAATTTGAAATGGTGTTAACAAGAAAAATGTCCTTTGCTGAAGTATGCATAAACATTCCATTTATCACAAATTTTAATGCTCATATTTACTTACAGAAGTGTCACAGAGAAGCACACAGGCAAGACTCTTCATGGATAACGGGGTTTAGTATGGCATCTAATAATAAATAGGTTGCTCAGCGAGGAACATTTTCTGGGAAGCCCTGATTAAACAATGGTCCAAACAACTATGAAGTCAAGAAGGCAGAAAGAGTTTAAGAGCTGAGAGCAAGGAGGGAGTAGGGATAGAGAACAGCAAGAAAACAGTATTTTCCAGATACAACAGGACTTTTACATCTATGAATTCACAGAGACTGGCAATATGCACAGGTTCTGTACTGGATCAAGCCAAATGGGGGTTCCACTGCTGAGAAAGTAAGTGAACAGAAGCTCTTCTCTGTAACCCATAAGCTATGACCAGTTGACATCTGCTTACCTGGAGTCTTACTAGGAAATGAACAACACCCAAAGGAAGGTTTCATGTCCAGCAGTAGATAGATGGCCAACACAACTCATTGGAGTTTTTGTAGACTCTTTATTTTTGCCTCATATTGCTTTGGCCATATTTTTTGTCTTTCTGGTCTTTTACTTGTATATTACTATTTCTGATTTTATGGAGGGAGAGAGAGAGAAAAAGAGAGAGAGAGAGAGAGAGAGAGAGAGAGAGAGAGAGAGAGAGAAAGAGAGAGAGACAGAGAGAGAGGAGAAACGTGTAAATTTAGGAGGATGGGGAAGTGGGGAAGATTTGGGAGGGAGAAATTTGGGGGAGCATCATCAAAATATAGAATATAATTCCTTAAGTTCCTTTAGAAAACAACAAACAAAACCAATAGTCCAAACTAACCAAATTTGCCAAAACCTTTTGCTTTCTCTCTCTTCCTCATGACTTCATAAGTAACATAAGAAGAAAGAGAGAGAGAACAGGGATAACTGTTCTTAAAACAATATAACAGTTCCACATATCTGAATATGTACACACTATATATGAGTGCTTTTGGCTTTTAAAATTTTATTCAACATCATTATCAACAAAACAACAAATCAAACTATTTGTTTTCTTATAACCAAAATTTTACATTATGTCCTCAATTATTTGGAGTTTGTGCAATACCTAGGGAGATAGAATGTGTTAAGTTAATACAGGATTACCTAGTAAGTTATTCTTTAACTGGCATGAGGTCTAAGCATTTTCAAGTCTCTAAAGGAATCAGAAATCTTATGCTTAAAAGTGGAAGGAAAGCTGGGCTCATGTAGTCATCCATGTCTGGAATATGAGGCTTTGTGGATTTGCCTTTTCCCCATACCCAGTTGCTCTTGAAAATAATTATCAATCAATAATTGTCAGGGTTAACACTGTCTTTGTTTCCATACCACATACAGTACACAGACAAAAGATACATTATATGAAAAACTATACAGAATGTTATTGTATGGAAGCAGATTTTGACATCTTCTGATCTATGACAGTTAACATGATACTCTTTTTTAACATCTAACAAAACCATTCTCAGTTGCACATGACACTACTTCTGATGTCTTTTTAATTGATCACTGGCATCAAACTGATTTCTCTAAGTTCTATGTGGAGATATTTGCCCTGAAGCACTCCTCTATTATACACAGCCAGAGTATGCAGACAAAATACTTTCAGTTCACTAAGTATCTCTCTTGTGGAAAAAACAGAGGCAAAGCAAGAAAACAAACAAACACTAAAACAAAATAAAGGAACATTAACAAAAATAAAAAAGCTGGAAAAATATCTGCCAGTGTTCAGGCAACTCCTTAATTACATTAAAATTTTCCCTCAGTTATTAAAAGTATTGACTTTAGTTATTTTTTAAGACACTAATAGTATTATTAGGGGAATGGTGAGCTGTATATATTCTCCCCACTTATTTACCTAAGAGTTATGGATTCTTAACATTAGGTTTGGAGAATCACCCAATGTTTTTGGCATAGTGATGATTATTTTTGTAGTTTTGTAATACTTGTATGATGTGACTATTGTGATGGGAAATATGTTTTGGTGGGTAATTTTCTGAGTTTTTCTTATTAACATCACTGTAACTATCTTTAAATTTGATTCAATACACATTATCACATATCACAGTGTTATGTTTGTATATTCAGATGGTAGAAAGAAGTCTCAAAAGCATTCCTAACAACATCATATTCAGTCCAGAATGAAGTCATTGGGACAAAAGTACCAATGACTAGTTACTAAGAAGAAATTGGGTAGCAATATCTTCTGTTTCCATTTTCTGATGAGATGATGGGAGATGAGTGAAGTAAAATGTGACATTGGCTGACATGGAGCAGTCTTTGTCAGTACTTGGTATAAAAGATCCAGAAGATGTGTTTGGAACCAATGGTAAATAGAAATAATTTTAAGAATGTCCAAAGTTTTAGAAATTCATTAAGGGAGAAATAGAAAGATTGCACATTCTCATGGATAGGCAAGATTAACTTAATGAAAATATATATCTTACCAAAAGCAATCTATAGATTTAATACAAACCCCATCAAAATTCTATCATAATTTTTATAGACCTTGAAATCATAATTCTCAACTTCATATAGATGAGTAAAAAATCCAGGATAGCCAAAACAAACCCAAGCAACAAAAGAGCTGGGAAGAATCACCATCTCTGACATCAAGCTCTAGTACAGAGCAATGGTGATAAAAACTGCATAGTATTGGTATGGAAACAGAAGTGACACTTGGGGCTCTCAGAGGCTGAACCACCAACCAAAGAACATACACAGGCTGGACCTAGGCCCTCCCACATGTATTTGGCAGATATGCAGCTTGGTTTCATGTGGGTCCTGCACAGCTCGAGTGGGGCTATCCCAAAAGCCGTTGCCTGTCTGTAGGGCATGTTCTAGCTTTTCTGCCTTGTTTGGCCTCAGTAGGAGAGGGTGTGCCTATCTTTATAGTGATTTGATTTGCCAGCATGGGGGATACTCAAAGGGCTCCCACTCACTCAGAGGAGAAGGGAAGGAGGATGGGGAAAGTATTGTGGAAGGAGTGACTGGGAGGAGCCAGTGAGCAGGATATAAAGTGAACAAGTAAAATAATAGTAATAATAAAAGACTCATATTATTGTAAAGTGCTGAGAATAAGACAATGAATGCTCAGTCTAATTCATATATCTGTTGTCCTACCCCACACATACTATTCCACTGTCTTACCAAGAAGTTGGAGCATCTCTGAAAAGGAACTAGAAAGAACATAAGAGGAAGAGGTGTAGAGAAGACTGCTGTGAAGAGCTGACTTTTGGACATAATAAGGCCATCACATTCATGAACTCACAACAGGTGGCATAATGCACAAATGTCGTATCAGTCAAAAGTCCAATATAGATAGGTAGAGTTTCTCCAGGCACTGGCCTCTATTAAGGATCTATTTGCAGGGGATAGTTGGTGAGGCAGAATCATGGCCCATATCTGTGCCCATATGGGTAGCAATAATTGCAGTCAATGTGTTATAGACAAAACAGAAGTAAACATAGAATATAGAGAGTCAAAGAGGGATGTGCTGGGAGGTGTATGAGGGGAACTGGTGGATAGATGACATCGTATTTTATTTTATGAATGGATGAGATTTCCAATAATAAAGACAAATTAAAATAACTAAAAAGTACCCCTTCTTTTTAATACCTGACATTCTCCGTTTCTCTTCTTCCTTCCTTTCATATAGATAAACTCTACCTGGAGTTCTTTACTTTCTTTCTCTCTGCTAATGGCAATATTGCAAATTCATTCTTGTCCAAGCCCAATTCACTCACTGAAGGGTAAATCCAAAAACCAGAATGAAAATTTCCATGACCATTTGACTAAACTGTCAATAAACTTCTTGTAATCTCTGTGGTTGGCTTAATTTTGGAGAGAGGAACTTTGTCTCCCACTTGTCCTTTAGGCATTTGGGAATGAGTGACCCTGTGATTTATTTCTTGATTAGTTGTTATTGAAGAAGGTAAAAAATGGAAATGAGAACGTTATGGAAATAAAATGTGAAAGTCACCTTCTTATTCTAAATACTTTGAGACTTAAATAACTCTCTTAATTATATTTAAGCCTTAATGTAAAATTAGCTCAAATATTTGGAGGTTACTGATGTGATCTGTTGTGAGAAATCCCATCGTTGGTATGCAACAGGGAGTGAGCTATGGGGAAGTGGGACTTCTCCATAGGGTTGCTAATGGCAAGCCTACTGTTGCTGACCTTCTGCATATTGAGCTTTGCTGCGAAAGCAATTGTGTTTCAGTTAATTGCTTTCATTCCCATGGTTCCTGTGCTTGTGTTTATTCATTTCTGGTCATGTGAATGTATTATCAGATGCCATTTAGTTTAGATCCTTCAAATCTTTTCCTTGCCAGTTGTTCACAGAACGTACTTGGAAAACACTACATGGAGGAAATTCCCCCTGAAGTTAATACCACTGTCCTCACTGTGCCTTGCACAGCACTCTATAAATTGTATTACTTAATAAACTTAATCAGTGCTAGTTAAATGTTTTCTGGAATTTTGTTGTAAGGAATATTCTCAGTCTCCTATTTTTATACAAAGCTTTATTTGTGAGGTTGATAACTATATGAGTAGCCATGAAAATAATTTTTCTTAGACTTTGTAATGTTTTACTTTAAAAATAGTCAAATTCAAAAATACTGGATAGGAGTGACAGTTTATGTTTAGATTCCTAGCACTCAGAGTCTGAGACAGGAGGACTGCCATGAGTTGAAAGCTAGTCTTGGATAAATTATGAATTCTAAGCCACCTAAGCTATAATATGCTACTTTTATTTAAAAATTCATTTCAAATAATAGAACTTCTATAATGATAGTATAATTATTCTTTTATTAATAAATTTCAAACATATTGGGAGACAAAAATCTAGGAAGGTAAAATTGTTTGCTGGTCTTGAGGTGCCAGATTTGTACTAGAAACAAACAAACAAAAATCCCAAAATCAAGTTGTTCAATGATTATCAGGTGTGCAATTCAGTGACAATATTTTTTTTTTATCCCAAGGGATGATTAAAAGGGCCACAAGCTACATAACAATGTTCTGGGCACTTGTGATTTGAATATGGACTTCTCTAATTAAGTTCCCAGTGTTTGTCCTAAGTGACAACAGAGGGTTTGTGACTAAGAGTGAACCTTATTGTTGAGACATAGGATTTGGAAGACATGTGGACCAGGAATTCTTGTGGGTCTCTTTCTGTAGATGTGAGATGTGACAATTATATTAATGTCACAGAGATTTCATTAAGGATCAAAGAATGGAATAAATTGTAACAGATCTGGAAATGTGGGATATGTATATGTGCAATAAATGTTAGTGATACTATAATAATTTCAAATCTCCCAATTTTAATTACATATATGAAATGAATCTCCTTCGGAATGGCTTTGGAGACCTAGGTTTTGAATAGTAACAACAACTGCATGATTTGGTACTCTAGTCTCCTCTAAGGACTCTTAGAAACATCATACGTCCTGTTCTAAACTACCATATCAATTAAAGATGGCAATGTTACCATTAGATCCCTGGTGTGTACTCTTATTTGAGGAAAAAAGAAGAAGGAGAAAAGAAGAAGAAGGAGTAGTAGGAGAAGGGAGGAGGAGGAGGAGAAGGAGGAGAAAGAGAAGAAGGAGGAGAAGGAGGAGAAGGAGGAGAAGGAGGAGAGGGAGGAGAAGGAGGGAGGAGGAGAGGTCTATTTATTCCCAAAACAATGATCTGCATGGTATGAGAGAAGGCAAATGCAAAGAGGCCAGCTATGGTAAGTGAAGACAGTTCTGTGAATTTGATAGGAGGGTGCCAGTGATCAAGTCAGTGAAAAAGGCGGGCACTCTGATCTCTGGGAAATACTGCAGTTTCACAAATATGGAGACATATCAATTAGAATGAAACAATTGTGTTTGAGGGAAGAAATGTAAAGAAATCATCCATCCTTTAAGGAAACTACACTTTAACACTGAAACTCAGACCCACCCCCCACAAACACACTTTTTTTCCTGCTATCTTGATAATAGGAAGCAAGACCATTGACATCTTTATCCTGTTGGTTGATTAAATTGAACACTGTTTAGGAAGGAGAAAATATTTCAATACTAACATCAAGAAATTGTAGAGTTTAGCAGAGTAGCAGCAGTAGCAGCAGCAGAAAGAGGACGAGAGAGAGACAGAGTCAGAGAAAAAGTGACAGAGACACACAGAGAAAAAGATACACAAAGAGATAAAGAGGCAGAGAGAGGCAGAGAGATAGATGGAAACAAATGACAGACATAGACAGAGGTAGAGAGACAAAGACAGATACATAGAGACACAGATACAGAGAGACAGAGAGAGAAAGATAGAAAGAGACAGGAGACAGAAAGAAAAGGCAGAGACAGAGAGGACAGAGAAATGGATGCAGTATTCTGAAAGAAGGGTGGGTGAGTGTAGGAAAGTCATAGAAACCAAGAAATGAGAAAAGATTGGAAATAAATGAGGCAGGAAATTGACAAAATGATTCTTAAGAATGGGACTGAGGATGCAAGAGTGACAGACAGTGTTGGGGACATTATTCTGAGACTAAACTTTCCACCTGTGCCCCTGTATACCGTTCATCTGTCAGATTTAAATAGCCGAGGAGATGCTGTAAGGGATTCCCTGGGTGGTGTGGATCTGAGTTAGTCTCCATTCTCAGCCTCAGTGGGGTGTTAGGAGTTGAGCCATTTAGAGGTCTCATTTCTTATAATACACATAAAGAAGAATAATTCTATGTTATTTTTGACTAACAATAACAACACATCCTCAAATTTTTGCTCTGGGCAGTTTCCATCTGTTTTTGTTCTGCATGGGGTATATGTATAAGTGTGTGTTTCAAGTGAGCTTTGTGCTGGGGTTATGGAATTGAATCCTTAGTGTTTTCTTGACTGGCCAGGGTACCTTTATTCTATTTGATAATTTAACATTAAGAAAGGCAGAAATTCATAACCCTTATAATGTCTTATAGAAATATTAAACCAAAAGTCTTTAAAAATCCAAGGTGTGAAAGCTGCTTAAAGCATGGTGAAGATTTAAGTAACATAGTTATTTTATAAAATGAGTGGTATTTCTGAGAGAATGTTATGCATTTTCTTAATTTGGTATCCAAATAATTGTCTACCTTTTGAAATCACACACATTTTATTTATTCTCAATAGAAAATTTAGTGTTTGTAATTAGGACTTCAAAGAGATGAGAGCATTTGGGAACAGTCTTCGTTCTTTAGAGCCCTAAATACACCTAGGTTTTTATAGAAATAACGACAGAACCTTAACTTTTGTCAATATACTAGAAGACAGGGGAATATCTAAAAGATATCCCCTAAAAAATTACAACATAATATTTTGTTTTCAAAGAATGTATTAACACATATCCTTCCAAGGGTACAACCATCAAGAAGAACCATGCAGGGCTAACAAAATATATAGTAAGGGTCCTTTAAATTTACCTGCTATCCATGGGATCTTGAATGTTGAATTTTAGTGGCCCATTTGCTTACTACAGGGAAGGAAAGTTCAGAACCTACACAGTACTGGATGAAATTCAAAGAGAAAATTTAATGGGCATTAAAATAACACTACCATTTCATTGAAAATTGGCCAAAGTAATTTTTAAAGGAAATTTGTAGCCTTCAAATCTCACTGAAAAAGGCTATCTTGGTCATTAAACTTATTAAGGGAAAACAAATGAAAATTTTAAAAATGAGATATTAAATACTTAAATATATATTAGTATTTTGCTAAAATAAGTGAGGTCATAAACCTTGGATGAAACTAAAAGAGGGAAAAGAATCAATTCCAAAAATGATAGGAGGAATGAAAAGCAAAATAAAGTAAGCATTGAGAAAAATAGTATGACAAGAGATTTATGTCAATAAATTTGATAGCATAGGAAGAAAAGATAGATTCATGAGAAAACAAACTCTCCAGTGAACTCAAGTTTTATGAGTGCCTAGTGCTGAACTATGCTATGAAATCATTGTCACATACTCATTGTTTTGTGTATGTTCTTCTAACTTCATTCATTTCATTTCATGTCATTCCCTAACCAATAGATAAAGGAAGCCAACAAAGTGATGTTGCTTTGAACCCAGTAGATAACTGGGGAAAGGTTCACAGAAACAGTATTTCTTGAGTACTTAGGATAAAACACTTGTGCCCTTACTCCTGAACATCACTACTGCAAGTTGTACAATCTTAGGCTAGTATTTTCTTTCCTGTGGTATGTGAAATGCCTTAATTAATTTTATTTTCACGTAAAAACAGTTACTGAACAATCTTGCACAATCTTTCAAGTTTTAATTTTCTAATTGTTTGGGTTTTACTGCTGTGAACAGACACCATGACAATTGATGGACCCAATAGACTGTGTGTTTGTGCATGTGTGTCCTTAAGTTTTAGATGTCACACAGTTTAGGAGTTGGGAGTCCCTGAGGGAGTTGGAGTGGGGAGAGGGAGTTATATAATAACAGAAATATAGTGCTGATATGTAAAATAGTTAAAAAATAATTTTTAATGAGTATGGTAAGTTGTTTTTATGTGAAGTGTCAAATGGCTTTTTTTTTTAAATTCCAGTGTATCAGGGTCTGGTGCATCTCACTATTTATGTGTGCAGCTGCATTCATATAATGTGCAAATTCAATTTTTAAGACAAAAATTTATCAACATAAAAATTTATCTCTTAGACTATTTTAAAATTGTATAATTAGGTGATTTTTAGTACTTCACAAGATTGTATAGTGTTCCCTGGGGTTTCGTAGAGTATAGGTGGATGGTCTAATTGTCCAAATTGTGTTTGGATTAATGGGTATATTGGATATTTTCATGTTACTTAGCTATAAAACAAAGCAAGAATTGTACAAAACCCCAGGGAACACTATACAAAGAGAGGGGAAAAATGAGTATAAGAGTTGGAGGTGGATTGTGTCTTTGGTGTTCCAAGGTTCTAGGCTAATATCCACTTATCAGTGAGTGCATACCATGGGTATTATTTTGAGACTGGGTTACCTCACTTAGTATGATGTTCTCCAGCTCCATATATTTGTCTAAGAATTTCATGAATTCATTGTTTGTAATGGCTGAATAGTATTCCATTGTGTATATATATATATATATATATATATATATATATATATATATACCACATTTTTTTGTATCCATTCCTCTGCTGAGGGACATCTGGGTTCTTTCCAGCTTCTGGCTATTATAAATAAGGCTGCTATGAACATAGTGGAGCATGTATCCTTATTGCATGCTGGGGAATCTTCTGAGTATATGCCCAGGAGTACCAAATGATGTCTGACAAGAAGAAAGGAGTGGACAGTGGTGCTGGAAAGAATCAAGACATCAGTGTAGGGAAATACCAGAACAGGGAAGTGGGAAGGGGTTGATGGGGGAACAGGGGGAGGGAAAAGGGCATGTGGGACATTTGGGGGGTGGGGAACCAGAAAAAGGGAAATGAATTGTAAATATAGAATATATCCAATAAAAAATGTTTTAAAAAAAAGAGTTGGAGGTGGAAAAGTGTTGTGTGACTAGATATGACATGGCTGCTGTGTCGTGAACTCACGATAGCTGTGGTTGCCTACATAGGGCCTGCATGACAATTAAGAAGTGTAGCATGGATGTGAGTGGAACTCCATAGAATTCATCTCCAGATGAGGATCTATTGGCAGTGGATGGCTTGCAGGGGGAGGGATAATCACTTTTTTTTGCTTTAGAAATATGGCCACTGATAAGTTTCACATGGATCAGTGGATGATCCTGCACAGATGTACATGTGGACACAAATAATTGGGCTCAATGGGTTAGAACATTTTTTAAATGCATATAAAATTCAGACATGTAATTGAGAGGGAAATGTGACAGGGATTTGAGGGGATCTGGAAGATGGGAAGTGAGGTGTGGCTATGATCAAAACACATTTGATGTGTGTATATATAAAATTTTCAAGAAGAGAAGGAGGAGTAAGATGAAGAGGAGGAGGAGAACAAGAACAAGAACAAGAACAAGAAGAACAACAACAACAACAACAAGAACAAGAAAAAGAGAAAGAACAAGTACAAGGACAAGAACATTTACAAAAACAAGAACAAGAACAAGAAGCTTTTAAAAGTGAGCTCTTGTTCTCTTTTGGGTCCATATGTAAGTTTGCCTTCTGCTTCAGTCTCTGTTTATACCATGTGTAAAGCTTGGGTACAGATGAAAGCTTGGGGTGTCTATAGATATCTTCTGCACATGTTCTAAGCTCTGGGAATGTTGAATTCTTCTGATTTCCTATAACTAATTGCAATGTTTCTAAGCCATAATTTTCATCTTTATCCCTAAAGTTTTGATTTATCTATTGTTATCTTTAGTTCTGTTGAATACAGAAAGCTGTAACTGCCAAGTTTAGACATACTATTGAAATGAATGTCCAATGTGAGCCACATAAAAGTTGGCTGGCCAGGTACATCCAGAGACCTATATATACATCACCATGATTTTAGAGACATAAGATGTTTGTGGAATCATGATGCAAACAGTGATACAATCTGGAATATATTTGTTTTGTCAGATTTGTCCCACTATTGTGTGATTCTGTCCAAATATGACTGAGAGCAGAAGCCTGAGTCTTTTGCCATCACTAGTGTGTGCATTTATGTCTATATACCCATGTTTCCATCTCATGTTACCTGTATGCTCCCTGTTTGTGTGTGGCTTATGTATGTCAGCATGTGCTTTGTTGGTTGCTGGTATCTGCCTACCTAATAGCCTTTCCCAGGGTGCTTTACCAGTCTACAATTCCTCAAAATAATCTTCACATCTTTGACCTACTCTGTTCCTCTTCCTTTTATTTTTTTGGCATGGGAGCATGGTCTTCGCAAGCTGTCATATTTTACTCAATGTCATCACACACAATACGTATTTCTTCTTAAATGACAAACTTCTGACCATGTAGGTTCTTAGTTCTTGAAGATGTCAGTGTTTATTGAAATAAAATCAAGCTTGGTAACATAAAGAAATGGGAACATTTTTTTTCATCCTCTGCTTTCTATATGACTATCTCTATGTCAATTAGAAGAAAAAAATATTGTGTCTGTGATCATACTGTTATTTAATTTGTTTCTAAATTTTTCCATAAAATATATTGGTATCATATTCTTTCCTCTACCACAACTTCTTTGCAATTGTCTCTTTGTTCCATATTCACCCAACTTCATGTTCTTTTTCCCTTCTTAAAAACCAGACAAAATACAAAAAAAATTGTGTGTGTGTTTGTGTGTGAAAGAGAGAGGGGAGAGAGAGAGAGAGAGAGAGAGAGAGAGAGAGAGAGAGAGAGAGAGAGAGAGAGAACATGGAGTCTTCTGTGTTGGCCAAAAACTCCTGAGCATGAGGCCTATACCCAGGATAATTTTGTCAAAGAAAATATAGTTTTCTTTTCCCTGCAGCAATAATTTGTTTAGGGGTGAGAATCTTTGCTTATTTTCCCTTCCCCATGCTTTATTTTTTTCTAAAACTCATGTAGATCTTGTTATAGTGTCACAGTCTCTGTGAATTCATACACTCATGAGCACCGATGTGTCTGGAAGATGCTGTTTACTTAGAATTATCCACTCTTTCTAGTTCTTACAGTCTCTCCTCTTCCACATAGACCTCTGAGACTTGATGGGAAGGGAAAGTGATAAAGACATTCCATTAAGTGCTGAACAACCCCAAGCTCTCTCTCATTGTACTTTGTCCAACCATGGGCCCCTGTGCTAATTACTACCTACTCTGAGAAAAAGATTTTTCTAATGGGGGTTGAGTGATGAACTTATCTATGGGTATAGCAATACATCGTTAGAAGTTGTTTATGGATATGTTGACTTTGTAGAATAATAGTGGTAGATATTCCCCTGTGGCTTATGACCTACATACTCTCAGGTTATTGACCTTGTTAACAGCGAAAGGAATGAGATCTATATCATAAAGTGGGATATACATCCAATTAAAAGCATGGTTTGTTACTCTTAAAACATTTTAGCAGTGGGTTTATTTTGTAGGTAAATTGCTATTGTAGCTCTCCGGTTTGGTGGTTGGGTAAGATTGAGATTTGTATTTGAGAATTACTTTTCTGATTCCAGAGCCTGTATAGTTCCTTTAAGTACTTTGAAACCTAACAAATATGAATGAAACACCATTTCTCCATATTCAGTGATGTAAGTATGTCGGGTCTTCAGCAACAATATCTTACCATCATGTTGAGGACGGTAACCAATAGCATTTAAAATGACATGCAATATTCATAGTGGTCTCTGATACCCAGTTGGCAAATGACTTAAAAGGTATAAATCATTCTTGATACTGAGGGTTTTCTTTAGTAGCATATGATGTCTAATTATGACAGTTCTTCAACATTATGTGATTAGTCTATTTAAATTCCCTTTTTATATGTATATAATTTAGGAAGCTTCTATAGTAGTTGATTTCAATGAGCTTTGCAAGAGAACTTTAGTGTTAGTGTTCCTCCTCATAGTATCTCCTCTACTCTTATACTTCTGTATTTCTAATTTTCCTTTTATCCATTTATGACACTGTATTTGAGTTTCCTTCCCTTAACAGAACCTCTCCCTAGTGCTTTACAAAATACCTAACCTTTTTGAATATTCTAAATGAAACATACATATTTAAAGATTAAAAGACAACATCCAAATATACATAACAAAATACCATATTTGTCTTTTGGGATATGTGTTATATCACTGTGGAGAATTGTTTTTTACTCCATCCATTTACCTGCACATTTAATGACAGAAATTTTCTTAACAGCTGAATAAATATTTCATTGTGTAGGTGTGTAACAACTTTATTATCCATTCATCAGTTGATAGACATCAACTGGTGTCTAATACAGTTAGGCTCTTTAAAATTTCTGGCTACTATGAATTGAGCAAACTGTTCACTTTACCCTCTCTAGTGTTAGTAAGAAATTGTGATGGTGTACATTTTGTTTAGGGGATAATATCTTATGCTAGGCTTGTAAAAACAAAATAGTTTTTTCTGGTATAAGGCATGAGAAATTTGCTCCAACCCGAAATGTACTCCATCAGCTAACTTGCCTAAATTAGCTTCCTGGTGTAGTTGGGTTGTAATCAAAAACTTCTGACTGTTGTAAAATATTTAACTGTCTCACTTGTTCTTACAATGTAATGGGTCACAAGACTAAACAGCCTAATGGCTAAGTTTTGCTTTTTTATGAAGTTCTTGCTTTCTTGGATGGCTGAAGTAACATACAGAGAAGAATATAAGTTAATTTGGATCTGAAAAATTATGTCTTTGTATTTTTGCCTTTGTAATCCTTGGAGTAACAATAACCAAGTCGTTACCTTGAGAAAACTCTCTGGTTTATTCCTCACCTATTATTTTAATAAAAATCCTCTATTTTTACTAAAATAAAAACTTTCATCAGACATGAATTTCTAAATTATCCCAGACCAATAATAATGGGATAATAATCTAGATTATGTTGACAGTTTAGGATAGGTTGATCTGAATTTCTGATTTATAAAAGTTCAAGAGTAATTCATTCCATAGAAAATTAACTTTGGGATGGGAATCTGTAATATAATAATTCATCATGCAACTCAGAAGTCATAGTGAGCTGCTACTCCTGCCAGTTAAACAATCTACAATACACAACTGATACTTCATATATTTTTGTGTCATTGGGCTATGATGTCCTATAAACTGGATATATCATAGGGAGTAAATGAAGTCTTGAGTAATTCCGTATTGCTAACATGGGTGAAGTCATGCCAAATAACCCAATACCTTAGCATCATGAGAGTTACAAAGTCTTCCCTGAGTAAGGATCAGAGTGTTGGAAAAGTCTTCCTTAAGTCCAAGTGCAAATACTGTCTGTGTGCAGAAGATGTCCATAGTACCGTTCTTCTCCTGGATATTCATGTCCCAAAGGCTGTTCCCTTACAGAGACAGACCCTACTGAAGTTGGCTAACTCTGACCCCGAGTTCATCAGTACTCTATAAACCCTACCTCTTTGTTCATCTTTTTGTAATAACCCTGTCAGTGCTTCAAGATCCCACACCTAAGAGCACAACATTTGTGTGGTGTCTCAGTGTCATAGTATCATGGTGTCTTGGTGGCTGGAGCAGGGTAGTGTGTGCTTGAAGCTTAAAAGGTAGTCAATAGTAGTAGATGGGAAGTATGTGGAGAGAAGTGGTGTATATTCAAAGGGAAAATCTTAGTGGCTTCAAGTTCCATCCAAACAATCCAATGGCTCTATTTCTGAAGTACCTGGAAATTGTATATGGACTACCAGGGAAGAAGTCTACTGGATCTATGCTTTCATATCCAATGGTTTGATTCCATCTTCTCATACCTGATTCTACTAATATCTCCCTCCATTTGGGGATGCATTTCTCTAACCACCTGGTTTCTCAGTAGACTTCATTCAACTATTGGGTCAGGTTATAGCCTTAGACAGGATTTCATTAACTTAGCAAGATTTGATATGCATCACAGACAATCAACAAACACCTATGACAACAGCTCCTTATAGTCTTAGTAGATATGATTCAGACTCAAGTGATTCACTTTCACTCAGGGTATTGATAGCATGGATATGGCCCAATTATATTGTCACATCCCAGGCAGCAAAAGACTTGTCATCAGGTTGTTTTCTCATTCTAATATTACAAAAAAAAAAAAAAAAAGATTCTTGGCAAACCTTGAGGCTTCACTTGCTTGAACTTACTAAAGATTACCCCCCCCCACTACCACCACCAGAGGAACTGTTATTATCTTCCTCCTTACCATGCTAAGTGTCTGGTGTTGAGCAAATATGATGAACTCTCCATGAATTAAATAGGAAGGTCTATGTTAACATATAACGAAATAATAAATGTGGATATGTAAGGAGTGAGTAAAGTCCCAAGTGAATGCATACTGTTGACCTGGTACACACATGTCAATGACCACAATGCCTCACCACCCCGGGAGTGACAAAGCTTTCTACAGCTGAGGATGTGAGTGAAAATTTTGATAGTATGTGCAGAAAGTGACCACACATACCCGCTGCCCACAAACCATTTTCTGGACTAAAGGCTGTTCCTGCTCCCTTATGCAGATTGATCTTACCAAGATCAACTAAACATCACCCCTGTTCATCTGTATGAAAGAACCGTGCCTTTTTATTTTGTTCCTTGTTCAGCTTTATTCAATAAAATGACTCCATGCTCAACTGACTATAACAAACAGACTAAGCTTCCTGGAGCTGTGATTGATCCAGCAGAGAGCCCAGTCTTTACTTTATATATTTGTCCATCATTCTCTCATTGCTCCTTGCTATGGTTTCAGGACTCAAGACATACAGGGACAGGAGAGTACATTCAACGGATATTTGACTTATGATATTTTCACTTTTAATGACTTTATTGGAGGTTATTTGTCTTTACTGACTACCAAGAGGAAGAGAATGGAATAGCATTAGGCAGGATGTTTCTTACTATAATATACTGTTATTTTCCTGATAGTTATTTCCCTATCATTTTCCTCAACCAATTTGTTAATTTCTACAATTACAATAAATGTGGATTTGATGATTCTTATCAATTTATTCAGTGTTTTCCTGGTGGGGTATATTTGTAATACCTTACCCTGATGCATACACTGATATACTGTTGTTTAGGGAATTTACTTGAACTGTAGTTTATTTTGTTTGGTTATTGTGTCCTATTTTTTTCTTGAACTTAACTTTTTAAAAATTATTCTATTTACATTACATCCCAGCAAACCAGTTCTTTCTCTGGTTCTTAAGACTTCCCCCTCCCCTCCCCAGCCATCTTCTACAATGATCCCTGAGCATTATTAAGTAGAGGTATTGGAATGGTCTCTGTAGTTGGAACTGGGCTGCCCAACTCTGCATTTTGTTTGGTTGTGTTTTTCAGATATGGTCTCCATCTGTAGCAAAACCAAGTTTTCTTAATGAGAAGTGAGGAATATACTTATCTGTGGGTATTAGGACAAATATTAAGAATGCACTTAGGGATTATGCTGGTTTAGTAAAGTGGCAGATGTTGGTTCTAATATAAAATGAGTTCATTAGGCCTATGTAGTTGTTTAGGTTTCTAGTACCAGGCATGATTTCTTTTTTGTTGAGAAGATATAAGTAGTCCTGGAGAGCAGAGAGCCTTTGGTTACTTTCAAGTCATGTGTGCCATGACTGGACATTTAGAGTTGTTGTGCTGTGTCATGTGGTTCTTAGGTACCATATCGTAGCTGGGTAGGGTTGTAATTGTAATTTTCCATTGTAATCTTGTATGGTTCCCTCTGGTACCTTAAAAACTAGTCACTGGTCTTTAGAGAGGAAGCTTTCCAGTCAGTTGCAACTCAGGGGACTTTGTACCCTGTTTCTGAACAGCACAGTGTCTTCAGGAATAGGGACTCACCTACTTATGTGGGGCAAACAAGGGTCATAACAATAGCTTATAAGGCTCAAGGGAATCTCTTGGACAACTCAAACCAAAATTCAAAAAAAAAGTCTTCTCATGCCTCATATTTATTTATTTACTATATTTATTTATTTATTTATTTGTTTGTTTTTCTTAGATGATCTTTAGCTCTTGAAAACTTGAAAGAAGAATTTTCAGCTCGTTTGGGAATTTTTCATTTAAACTATATATGTATATTAATATCAAGTTATATGTATTATAGGTATCTCAAACATCCTCCCTGTTATTTTAACCTTTCTGCCTTCTGTATTTGTCTCCCTCTTCCTTCTTAATTAGAATGCCCACTCCTCAAATCTCAGAACCTAATATTACTAATATATGACAAAACTTTTCTTAGGAGACTCAGCACAAACATATGCCCACCCCAGAAAAGGAGCCCATGGCAGAACAAAGTATGGATAGGACCAAGGTGTAATTTTGTGAACCATTTGGGATTACTTAGGAATGTGAGTGAAGGGTTACTTATAGGAGCTGATATGACTCATTTGCAAAGCTAACCCCAGCATAGTTGATAGCTCACAAAATCTAGGAAAGTAGATTACACTACACAATCTAAATTCATCTCAACATTTAGAGTGTCCTTTCAAGGTGCTTCAGTGGGTCTAAACCTCTTTCAAGAAGCAGGGCTATTTTCTGCTTCTTCCAGGCAGCAGATTTTGTCTCAGGATTTTCTTTGCAGCTAGTCTTGCCTGAAAGTGACTCTCAGAAATTTGTACTGCTTATCTGAGGAGAGAGAGGCTAGTAAATCTGATCAGTTTCAGGGACTTTCTGAAGTTATTTTGAGTTGTTTTCCATGTATTTTTGGACTTTTTCTTGTATTATCCTCATTAATTGCTTTTTTTCATCAGTTTATATTTCTTTTTTTCCTTTTCACCTCTGTCTTCTTTTGGCTGCTCTTGCTTTTCCTTTTTGTTTGGGAAAAGCTCTTGCTACATAGCCAAGATTGTTGTCAAATTTCTGATTCCCACCTCTGCCTCCTGAGTGCTGGGGTGCAGATGTATCACACCATGCTCAGATGTTACTTTTTAGATTATTTTAAACTAACACTAAGCCTTTAAATAAAATTTTATTATTTTCAATATATGCTTAAATTAAGATTTGAATTTGTTATATTTACTTATTTTTAGTTTCTTTAGTTTGTCATTCTTAAAAAGATTCCTTCTGTAATTTCTACTTGTCTTTAGTTATGTTAATTCATTTTGGGACTGCTGTATTTTGATATGTGTTGTTTTATACTTTGTGGCACCAATCCCCTGAACTTGCTAATATTTATATTGGATCACTATCCTAATTTTAGTTGAAACATACACATTATTTTGTTGTAAGTTTCAGTACATAACTGCCATTGAATGAGCTGGAAATTTTTAGGCTCCCAAGAATATCAAGTTTTCAATTACTTCTTTTCTCTTTATGCCTTGTCTCATATCATATAGTTTCCTTCCCTGGCCTGCCTTCCTTCCTTCCTTCCTTCCTTCCTTCCTTCCTTCCTTCCTTTCTTTCTTCCTTCTTTCCTTCCTTCCTTCCTTCCTTCCTTCCTCCCTCCCTCCCTCCCTCCCTCCCTCCCTCTCTCCTTTCTTTTTTCTTTCTTTCTCTCTTTCTCTCTCTCTCTTTCTTTCTTTCTTTCTTTCTTTCTTTCTTTCTTTCTTTCTTTCTTTCTTTCTTTCTTTCTTTCTTTCTTTCATGACCTGCAGATACTGACGCTTGCAAGGTTTCTTCTTGTTTTTCAATCACTTTTGTTTTTTGTAGATATACTTTATAACTGACACCTGCTATAAAGGTCCCCATGAAGTGACTCGCATCAGTTTTCCACAATCTCCTTTTATTCTTGAATCTTACACCTACTTGTTTGTTCCACATAATCCATGTTGGCGTACACTAAGGTGGATATGCTTCCAACTTTTTAGCCCCTCAAATTTCAAATTTTATTCGAAGAGTTAATTTTTGTGTTCATGATAAATAAATTATAGTAATGGGTTATTTCTTTTCCTCTTGTAAAGAACACAAATATCCCCTATGCACACAACAAAGCAATTTACTTCTGCAAGGTGTAGCAAAACTTTAAAATATTTTCAAGTTTTAAAAGAAATTGAGAGGATCCCAGTATTCAATGGGGATGACCTTAGCCAAAATGACCAACAATGGAGAGAGGGAATCTGAAGAGAACATCTCCAATACATAGACAGGGCCCTTAGTGGAGGGAGCGGGTCACCAACCCACCTACAAATTTTTGACCTGTCTAAATTTTTCTGTCTAAAAGAATATATGCACAAAAGTGGAGTAGAGATTGAAAGAATGGTCATTCAGTTACTGGGCAAACTTGACATCCATCCCATGGGGAGGAACCAAACTCTGACACTATTACTGATACTCTGTGGTGCTTACAGACAGGTACCAGCAGCTGGCTGAGACAGATGCCAATATTTACACCCAACCATGAACTGAAGTTGAGGACCACAATGGAAGAATTGAAAGAAGAACTGAAAGAGCTAAAGGGGATGACAACGCCATAGGAAGATCAATAGTGTCAAATAACCCATGGAACCCATGGGAGCGCTCAGAGACTAAGTCACCAACCGAACAGCATACATGGGCAGTTTCATGGCCCCTGGTTCATATGTAACAGAGGACTGCCTTATCTGTCCTCAGTGGGAGAGGATGTGTCTTATCCTGTTGATACTTGATGCCCCAGAGAAGGAGGATGCCTTTTGGGTAATGGTGAGGTGAGGTGGCAGAGTAGTTTGGGAAAAACCAACTTCCCAGAGGCAAATGGGAGAGTGGATGGGGTGAAGAACTCTGGGAGGGAGCACAAGGAAGGGGGATAACATATGGAATATAAATAAATAAATAAATAAATAAATAAATAAATAAATCCATTGAGAGGCAGGGCAAATAGCTTAGTCTTTAAAATTCTCATACCGTTAAACTATAAAAACCTGAGTAGAGAACCCTATAGCATACAAAAAAAAATCAATGGCACATGTGTGTAATGCCAGCACTTGGAATGAAGAACTAATATCCTTGGAGTACACTAGAGAACATTCATTCTAGAAAAATTGTTGATTTTCATGTTTAGTAGGGTACTCTCTCTCCAAAAGTAATATAGAAACACATCGATGGAGCTACCTGAACTCTACATCAAACTCTAGTCTCCACAGTCACACCAACATTCACCCCACACCCCCTACACATTTATACTCACATGTATTTGTGAACACATAAGCATGTACACATACATACAGGTTCAAATGCACTGATATTATTACCAAACTGACAGTCTTAAAAATAGAGAATAGAACTGCTTCCTTTAAATAGTAGCTTCACATGCAATGTTTCAAATAGTGACATTTTTAATTACTAGGTATCCATGCACATTAATATTCATGTGCACAAAGTATTCAAATATTCAAGTCAATGGAAATACATTTAGAAGTTTAGCTGTTTAAAGATAATTATTATTCTTTTAAAAAAAGCATTTTTAGAGTATATTTAGTTTTACATGTACAGTTGTTTTGCAAATATGTATGTATGTACCATATGTGTGCCTGGTGCAGGATAAAAGATGCTTTCAGATCCCCTGAACTGGTGTTTGTAAGCCATGATGTGTGTGTTGAACCCAGGTCTTCTAGAAGAGCAGCAGCACTCTTATATACTGAGCCATTTCTCTGGAGCTGAGAATTATTATTTTTACTGGTTATCTCTTTTCGCTACTGCCTCTTTCAGTGTCCTTATCACTTCTCTCCCTTAGAAAAGCTATTCCCAAGTCAGAATAGTTCCTTGGCAATGGCAGAGCACCTGCAGTGCTTATGTAATGATGGAATTCAGTATTGGTATTTTGTTCTAGACATAATTACTGTTGTAAGGTTCACTCTGCTCATATATTACCATACCTCTCAGATAATGATGTGGGTAATGTTATTTCTCCTTTGAAGAATAAGACATTTCAGTGTATTAATAGTAGAAAAACCTAAAACTCTAAGAAATATTTTTAAGAAAAATGTGATAACTTCAGATAGTTTTTAAATACCAAGAGATAAAACATTGGGAAGTTTCAATTTAATGGCATGAGGAATTATGTTATACAATTGCCTATTTGAGTATGTACATTTCTATTTAAACTCATGTAGTAATAAAGTGTTAAGACCAAGTTTTAATGCAACAAATAAACTATCAAGCAAATCATATGATGCATTTTAATATGTGATAGAGCTCATTATATCTTTGTTAGCATATTAGCAACATAATGTATGAACAAATGTGACCAGGTATATCATTTGATTGGCAAAGTGCTTGTCAAGCATTATGAAGCACTGGGTTCAGTCCTTAGTCCACCTGCAATCTTAGTACTTAACAGGTAGAGGAGGAAGATCAAAGGATCCAAACCATCCTCTGCCAAATAGTACATTTGTATCCAGGGATAGACTTGGTGTATTCATATATTGAGATTCAGGCTTGAATTGAAGATAGATAGATAGATAGATAGATAGATAGATAGATAGAATATTAGTTTTTAAATTGCCATATACATACATACATACATACATACATACGTACATACATACATAAAACTAAGTCATATAATTGGTTCCTAACAAGTGAGAAATAAAGTAATGAACTTTCATGCAATTCATTTTTAGCTATTGCCCCTAGAGATACTGATAAAACCAAGTGGTGTTTTGAACCACTCTAGTAGAAATCTCTTAGTTTTTAGAGTTTTAGTGAACCTTCACAAAATTCCAGATAAGAAGTCCAGAACAGAATCTTATCAGAATTACAAATACCCCTGTCATCTGCTAGCTCTCTGCCCAAACAATAGGGTTGTTAACAATATTGATGACAGCAGGTAGCTGTGGGTGAGGCAGGACAGAGGAGAACAGGGAAAATGGCGATAAGACATGATCAGTGGGATTCTCATCCACAGTCCATCACTGAGCACAGATGAAGCCCCTTCTATCATCATGTGTTAGATATGGAATCTTGACTGCTAAGCACTGCTCCTTCAATTTGGAATGTCCTGTAATTAATTTTAGGCATCCAATTATACAGTATTTAATGAGCTTAGAATTTAGTATGAGAATTTAAAGAATTGGCTTTCCATTTAAAATGTTACAATAAGGAATTGGTTATTTTGAATTATAAATAAGGAACATATTCATTATTTTTGAGGATTTTGAATTGTTTATTTTGAATTATAAATAAGGAACATATTCATTATTTTTGAGGATTTCATACCTGTGTAAAATAATATCTAGTAATATCTCTCCCTGTTTCTGCTCTCCAACTCCTCTTGCATCCTTCCATCACATCCTCTTACCAGTTTTGTGCATTCTCTTTTCTTTTCATTCTTTTTTAAAATATGCTTCTAATTTCAATTAATGCTGCTAACACTCATATGGTGTATGGGATACCTACAAGTGGATATATACTGAAAAAAAAAGAATGATTCCCTATCCTCCAGCCAGTATCATAACTTTTTAATTTCAAATTTACTGAAACATGAACATTGCAAATGTTTTAGCAACCTATTTATTTCAATTACATAGGTGTCAATGAATGGCTTAGGGAAGATAGGATGAATGGCCTAGAGATAATAAGATGAATGGCTTATGAAATCCCAGAAAGAATCTCTGAAACTCATAAATTCTCTTGACAGAATTAGAGATGGCGTTGCTATTTTTGTTTGGCACTTTAGTAACTAATGTGTATACTGAAAGGAAGGCAGAGTGAAACCCTGCCTCCCTTGACAACTTCATATGTGTTGTTACTCAGGCATATCACAGGAGAGCACAGCTGATATAATAACTACTAAAGATCTATTAAAAGAAATCCTACAACTGTTTAAGAATCAGAATGACAGTGAGATGTCTCCAGGCACATAAACTGTTTCATTTCACCATCTATAAAACACAGGTAACGTGTGCCACCCACGGGTCTCAATGGGATGATGTGAGGAAAGTGCTCTGTAGTTTTGTCATATTGCGCCTTCACTCTAATCATTCCATTAGTCTGCTTCTTAATCATTTCAAAGCCCTGATAAAATGACATGCCTTTGTTAAAACATGTTCGTTAAGCTGTCATTCTGCATTTCTTTGCTCTGCAGAACAATCTGTGCCCAGGCAGGGTGCTGGCATCTGAATTAAGTGGATTTTGTTTAGGTTTCTATTGTCAAATATTAGAGGACTTTCGTCTTCATTCACAGGTATCCTGCAACAAGGATTTCCTTAAGAAGTCATGATCACTTACTGAAGTAATTTCTGTAATCATTGCATGATGATCCTATATGTTGACCTAAAAGATAAAATATCTTTCACATATACTGTAATGCATAATTCTATGTGATACATTTACTATTCAGGTACTGTCTAAACAAATGTATACATATAAGTGTAATATAAACAGAAGTTTATAATTGTAAACGTACTGGAAAAGAGGACCTGTGTGATGGGTATGGAAGGCTGGGGTCTGTGGATAAAGCACCTGACACACAATTGCCAGAACCTGAGATTATACCCCTCAAACCCATATAAAGCTGGGTGCAATATATAAAGTTCATAGTTCCAGTGTTTCTATTTTAAGATTGGAGGCAAGAGAATCCTTGGAAGCTTGTGGACTGCCTAACCTGGTGTACAAAAGAATATAAGAAATTGTGTGTGTGTGGGGGAATGATTGGGGAGAGGAATTATGGGACGTATGGTGGGGGGGGGAACTGGGAAAGGGGAAAGCCTTTGGAATGTAAACATAGACTATAGAATATAAAAATTTAAATAAAATTTACAATGTAGAGGAATTACTTTTTCCTCATAATTGTATTGTACATTCATTTTGACATGTGCAAAATGCAACACAACTCATTATATTAAAAGAAAATAATTAAATTAGAAATAAGCATATTTACTGTTGATTCAGCAGCCAGTGTCATTTGGAATAAAGGATCTAATTCCTATTCTTTTGGCATTTACATGAAGCTTAAGTTTCTGAGCTTCTTTTGTTGTTTGCTTTGGCTGAGCAACTGGTTTCTAATCAAGGCAAACTGAGCAGACCTTATGTATATGATTGCTGACCTTGAGGTAGGACTACTGACTCTGTTACTTTTGTACTTACTCAAATATTACCCCCTCTCTCTAATATATAAATATTAATATATATTATATAATAATATGTATTATAATAGCATTTTATATAATACATATAATGAACTTATGTTTTTGTTTTTGTATTTTGTTTTTGTTTTTGGATTTTTGTTTTTTTCCAAGACAGGGTTTCTCTGTATAGACTTGGTTGTCCTGGAACTCACTCTGTAGACCAGGCTGGCCTTGAACTCAGAAATCTGCCTGCCTCTGCCTCCCAAGTGCTAGGATTAAAGGCATGTGCCACAACCACCCAGCGAACTTATTTTTTATATGTGGAAATAGACAAAGTTTGGGGAGTTTGTTCTTTCCATTAATCACTTGGAAATTGGGGATTTTAGGGTTAAAGGCAAATGCATTTACACAATAACCCAGATTAAAGGAACCCATATTTAATTAAGTTAACATTTTTATAATGTGTGAAAAATATTCTTGAATCTCTCTTTTTTTTTTGAAAATGGAAATCAATGGTAAGATGCTTAACTACTTGACTGTGAATCTTTAAGGAAAGGCCTAGGGATAGAAAATTCAACAAATTCTACCATTTCCTGTCCCATAGCTGTGTCATGTTCTATTAACTAATCACACTCTCTTTTAATTAACATTCATGCATCACATAGCAGCACATTTATTTTCACATACATTAGCTCATCTCAGAGATAAAACTCCCTATCCCAAGAATTATTCTACTTTGAAAAAACTATGTCATGAATACCAAAGTATTTGGAGAAATATTTTTACTTTGTTCTGACCATCATACATTAAGGTTTTGGGATAGGTTAGAATTATAAAAATACCTGAAAAGATGAACTATGTGTTTTGACAAGAGTGTGTTCCAGATGAATTTGAGAATTGCTCTTTCTAACTCTGTGAAGAATTGAATAGGGATTTTGATGGGGATTGCATTGAATCTGTATATTGCTTTTGGCAAGATGGCCATTTTTTACTATATTAATCCTGCCAATCCAAGATCATGGAAGATTTTTCCATCTTCTGAGGTCTTCTTGAATTTCTTTCTTCAAAGACTTGAAGTTCCTGTCATACAGATCTTTCACCTGTTTGGTTAGAGTCACAACAAGATACTTTATATTGTTTGTGGCTATTGTGAAGGGTGTCATTTTCCTAATTTTTTCTCAGCCTGTTTATCCCTTGAGTACAGAAACGCTACTGGTTTGCTTGAGTTAATTTTAAATCCAGCCACTTTGGTGAAGTTGTTTATCAGCTGTAGGAGTTCTCTGGTGGAGTTTTTGGGGTTGCTTAAGTATACTATCTTATCATTTGCAAATAGTGATAATTTGACTTCTTCCTGTCCAATTTGTATCCCTTTGACCTCCTTTTGTTGTCTAATTGCACTAGCTAGAACTTCAAGTACAATATTAAATAAATATGGAGAGAAAGGGCAGCCTGTCTAGTCCCTGATTTTAGTGGAATCACTTCAAGTTTCTCTCCATTTAGTTTGATGGTGGCTACTGGTTTGCTGTATATTGTTTTATTATGTTTAGGTATACACCTTGAATTTCTGTTCTTTCCAAGACCTTTAACATGAAAGGACGCTGAATTTTGTCAAATGCTTTTTCAGAATCTAATGAAATGACCATGTGGTATTTTCCTTTGAGTTTGTTTATGAGGTGGATTACATTGATGGATTTCCATATATTGAACCATTTCTGGGTCCTTGGGATGAAGTCTACGTGATCATTGTGAATGATTGTTTTGTTGTGTTCTTGGATTTGTTTGGCAAGAACTCAGTTATTAAAAATAATGAATTCATGAAAATCTAGGCAAATGGGTGGAACTGGAGAATGTCATCCTGTGTGAGGAGACCCAACCACAAAAGAACAGACATGCTATGCACTCACTGATAAATGGATATTACCACAGAAACTCAGAATACCCAACAAACGATTCACATATCAAACGATTCACATATCTTGTGAGGCCCACAAGAAGGAAGGAGAGGCCCATGGTCCTGGAAAGGCTCAATGCAGCAATATAGGGGAATACCAGTACAGGGAAGCAGGAATGGGTCGATTGAGGAACAGGGGGCGGGAAGCAGGCTTATGGAACTTTTGGGGAAGGGGGAACCCAGGAAAAGGGAAATTATTTGAAATGTAAATAAAGACTATATTGAATTTAAAAAATTAATATAAAAGAAGATAGTGTGTTATCTCCTGAATGAAACAGCCCACAAAGCTAGGATTTGCTTAAATCTTCTTAAAAAAATTGCCCTCTGAATTTTTTAATCCTACTTTCATACATTATATCCCAACTAGAGTTTCCCTCTGTCTACTTCTCCCATTCCACTTCACCTTTCTTTCAGATACATTCCTCCTCTGTTTCCCTTCAAAAACAGAGCAGGCCTCTCAGGGTTACCAATTGATTGTGGTGTAACTAGTTACAGTAAGGCTAGACACAAACCCTCACACAAAGGCTGGTCAAAATATGCCAGCAGGAGGAAAAGGGGTCCCAAGTGAAGCCAAAATAGTCAAAGACACTCCTGCTCCCATTATTAGGAGTTTTATAAGAACGCCAAGCTATGTAACCATATCATACATACAGAGGATCTAGTTCAGACCCATACACCCCCATGATTGTTGCTCTAATCTCTGTGAACCCCTATAATCCCTGATTAGATGTTTCTGTGGAGCTGTGTTCTCATAGTGTTCTACAGTGTTCTACAGCCTCCTAGCTCCTGTAATTTCTTCTTCCCTGTATTCTGCAGATTGTCCCTTTCTCAACCCAGTCACCAAACTTTTGACTTACAATCTGTCCTACCCCCAAGATGTGTTGGGATTAAGATGGTGATGAACCTGTGAGAATAGCTAACCAATGACTGGCCCAACTTAAAGCCCAAGCCATGAGAGGGAGCCTAGACTTAGCACATCCTGGATGTCCAGGAACCAGAAGCTCAGTTCCCCAGAGACCTAGTGTAGAACCAAACATCACTGGAAAAAAAAATCAGTGAAATTGTTCCTAATGATATTCTGTTATACACATAGATTGTTGTCTAAATGCAATTGTCATTGGAGAGGCATCATCTAGCACCTGATGGAAGTGGATGCAGAGACCCACAGACAAATACTCTCTGAATTTGATCGTGTCAAGTGTGAGTGAGTGTGTGTGTGTGTTTGCTCACATGTATAGAGGAAGCTTCAATCTCAGTATTGACTGTCTTCCTCTATCAGGAACTTTCACTGAATTCATTAAGCCTATTGACTAAATTGGTTGACAAGTGAATTCTATCAATATCCCTTTCCCTGCATCTCTGCCTGCCCAGAACTTGAAATACGTATTTAGTAGTGCATGAAGCTGTGATTGAATTAAAAAAGTAGGGTTATTTGGTTCTTTGGGTTCTAACTTCTTGAGTTATTAAAAAAATGGGGAACAGAGCTAAACAAAAAATTTTCACCTGAAGATGTGTTCTCATAGTGTTCTACAGCCTTCTAGCTCCTGTAATTTCTTCTTCCCTGTATTCTGCAGATTGTCCCTTTCTCAACCCAGTCACCAAACTTTTGACTTACAATCTGTCCTACCCCCAAGATGTGTTGGGATTAAGATGGTGATGAACCTGTGAGAATAGCTAACCAATGACTGGCCCAATGAAGATGTATGGCTGAGAAGCACCTTAAGAAATGTTCAACATCATTAGTCATCAGGGAAATGCAAATCAAAACAACCCTGAGATTCCACCTCACACCAGTCAGAATGGCTAAGATTAAAAACTCAAGAGACAACAGGTACTGATGAGGATGTGGAGAAAGAGGAACACTCCTCCACTGTTGGTGGGATTGCAAGATGGTACAACTGCTCTGAAAATCAGTCTAACGGTTCCTCAGAAAATTGGGCATGACACTTCCAAAGGACCCTATCATACCACTCCTGGGCATATACCTAGAGGATTCCCCTGCATGCAATAAATACACATGCTCCACTATGTTCATGGCAGCCTTATTTGTAATAGCCAGAAGTTGGAAGGAGCCCAGATGTCCCTCAAAGGAGGAATGGATACAGAAAATGTGGTATATTTATACAATGGAATACTACTCAGCAATTCAAAATAATGAAATCATGCAATTTGGAGGCAAATGGTTGGATCTGGAAAATACAATCTTAAGTGAGTTAACCCAAACACAAAAGAATACACATGAAATACAATCACTGATAAGTGGATATTAATGAGCCCAGAAGCTCTGACTACTCAAGGCACAATTAGCAAATCAAAAGATTCCCAAGAAGAAGGAAGGAGAGGACCCTGGTCCTAAAAAGACTGGATCCAGTTTTGTAGGAGAGTACCAGAACAGAGAAATGGTGGGGGGATGATTGGGGAATGGGCGGGGGGGGGAAGGAGTTATGGGACATATTGTGAGGGGGGAAGTGGGAAAGGGGAAAGCCTTTGGAATGTAAACAAAGAATATAGAAAATAAAAAAAGAAGATAACACCAAAAAAAAAGAGAGAGAGAGAGAGAAAGAAACAGCATCAGCCACAGCAAACCATGCATCCTAGGTATTCAAGTAAGAATTCTATTTACTGCACCATTTTTCCAGCCCTCAATCCCAAAGTTGTTCTTTAAAAAGAAAAGGAAAGAAAAGAAAAGAAAAGAAAAGAAAAGAAAAGAAAAGAAAAGAAAAAAAGATGAAGCAAAAAAATTTCACGATAAAAGTGTCAAATTCAAAATGTTTCTTGAGAAAATATGCTCAACTTTTAAGACTTAGTTTATACAATTGCAGGAATCATGTAGGAAAATTCTCATCACCTTCCTCATAAAAATATATCAGGTTTCCACATCAATCTGGTACCTCCATGGTGTCCTGTGTTCACGAATTTGCTAACAAAAGGAATGCTGAATTTCCCAACCTCATAGACAAGAAAAAGAAGAGAAAAAAAAGAAAACTCTGTCATGAATTTTCAAAGACATATCCTTGTTCACAGAGGTGTGTGTAATAAATTAATGTAAGTTATCTAGTGTTAACATGTCTAGCAGCGGCATGGATTAAAGCCATCCTTGGATGACAATGCTCTCAACTAACTGACAAATAACATGTGAAGCATAGCCAGAAAAATGCAGCTTTGCCATAAATAGCATCACAGATAAAGAGCAAAGAATGTGAACTCATAAAAACTGAAAAAGCAAAAGGAAGAATGACCATTTCTCAGGAACTACTGAGTCACAGTGGCTAAGTGTATGTATGAGTATGAGATTAGGTTCTTTTATTCCTGTGCTCACAATGTGTTTGTTAATTATGTTATTGAGAAAAAAATATCTAAATAACTCAGAACTAAAGAACATTTTGGCTTCTGATTTCTTTGGAGCAGGGTTTCTGAGCCCATTTTGAGAAAGAACATCATATTGAGAAAGTGTGTGGTGGAGCAAGTCTGTTTGACTTGAGCAGGTTCCAAATTACCCTTGAAGCACATATCTTCAGTAACCTTCTTCTTCCAACTAGGTCCCACATCCTGAATGTTCCACTATTTCCCAATAATGACATCATCTTCTACATGAACATTCAGGTATCATTTATATAAGTAATTTTATATCTTGCACATTTTGTCTAAATATATTGTATTTAATAAGTATAGTTAGACCATAACCATTGAACTTAGAGTCAAAGCTTATTTAACTCATCTAGTTTCTCCAGAAGGCACATAACAACCTTCCTACATTTAGGAATACAAATACAAAGCATAGCAGCTATTTAAAATGTGAAACAAGTGGCAATTATATCAGCTTTATATCCCTGTGGCTTCTTCCCTTCCTGATACCTGCCTTACACAGTTCCTCCTCCATCTCTTCCTCCTCTCTCTCACCATACCCTTACATTGGCACATCAAGTCTCTGCAGGGTTTGGCATATCCTCTCCAACAGAAGTCAGACAAGGCAACCCAGCCAGGCAAACAGATTCCACAGTCAGGCAAAAAATTTAGGGACAGGCCCTGTTCTGGTTCCTGGGGGACCCACATGAGGACCACACTCCACACTGGTTGCATATGTGTATTGGGGTTAGGGCCAGTCCATGTATGCTCTTCAGTTGGTGGTTCAATCTCTGAGAGCACCCCCAGGGGTGCAGGTTAGTTGATACTATTGTTCTTCCTATGGAGTCTTTATTCCCTCCAGGACCCTCAAACCTTCCCCAAAATGCTTCCATAAGAGTCCCAAGCTCATTTCAATATTTGGCTATGGGTCTCTGCATCTATTTCAGTTAGCTGCTGCAAGAAACCACTCAGAGGACAATCATACTAGGCTATTGTCTGCAAGCATAACAGAGTATCATTAATAGTGTCAGGAATTGGTGCTTGCCCCTGGAATGGGTCTCAAGTTGGGGCCTGTTATTGGTTGGCCATTACCTCTGTCTCTGTTTCACCATTGTTCCTGCATTTCTTCATGACAGGACAAGTTTTGAATAGAAAGTATTGTGGGAGACTTGGTGTCCTTATCTCTCCACTGCCTGGATACAGGAGGTGGCCTCCTCAGGTACCATATCCCTACTGCTATGAGTCTCAGCTAAATAGGACCTCATGAACCTGAAAAGTTTCTATTAGACAAAGGACACTATCCATAGAACAAAACAGTAGCCAGAGATTGAGAACAGTTCTTCACTAACTCTACATTTGACAGAGGGCTAATATCCAAGATGTATAAATAACTAAAGAAGTTAGACACCAATAAACCAAATAACACAATTAAAAATTGAGTACAGAGCTAAACAGAGAATTCTCAACAGAGAATCTCTAATAGAAATTAAGCACTTAAATAAATGTTCAATGTCCTTAGTCCTCAGGGCAATGCAAATCAAAATGACACTGATATTTTTTTTTTTTTGTTTTTTTTCTTTGGCCAAACCATGATCATTTATTTATGCTTTGGGCAGCTTCTGTCACATTTATCTTCTCTCTCTTTTTTTTTTTTTAATTTTTATTTTCTATGTTCTATGTTTACATTCAAAAGGCTTTCCCCTTTCCCAGTTCCCACCCACCATAGTTCCCATAGTTCCTCTCCCCCCCAACTGTTCCCCAATCATTCCCCCTCCCCCCTCGGTTTCTTTACTAAACTGGATGCAATCTTTACAGGCCCAGGGTCCTCTCCTTTCTTCTTCTTGGGAATCATTTGACTTGCTATTTGTGTCTTGAGTATTTAGTGCTTCTGGGCTCATTAATATCCACTTATCAGTGATTGCATTTCATGTGCATTCTTTTGTGATTGGGTTAATTCACTCAGGATGATATTTTCCAGGTCTAACCATTTACCTACAAATTGCATGAATTCATTATTTTTAATTGCTGAGTAGTATTCCATTGTATAGATATACCACATTTTCTGTATCCATTCCTCCTTTGAGGGATATTTGGGCTCCTTCCAATTTCTGGCTATTATAAACAAGGCTGCTATAAACATAGTGGAGCATGTGTCCTTATTGCATGCAGGGGAATCCTCTGGGTATATGCCCAGGAGTGGTATGCCAGGGTCCTCTGGAAGTGACATGCCCAATTTTCTGAGGAACCGCCAAACTGATTTCCAGAGTGGTTTTACCATTTTGCAATCCCACCAACAGTGGAGGAGTGTTCCTCTTTCTCCACATCCTCGCCAGCACTTGTTGTCTCTTGAGTTTTTAATCTTAGCCATTCTGACTGGTGTGAGGTGGAATCTCAGGGTTGTTTTGATTTGCATTTCCCTGATGACTAATGATGTTGAACATCTTTTAAGGTGTTTCTCGGCCATCCGAATTTCTTCTGGTGAAAATTCTTTGTTTAGCTCTGTGCCCCATTTTTTGATAGGGTTATTTGGTTCTTTGTGGTCTAACTTCTTGAGTTCTTTGTATATACTGGATATTAGCCCTCTGTCGGATGTGGAGTTGGTGAAGATCTTTTCCCACTTTGTTGGTTGCCGTTTTGTCCTTCTGACAGTGTCCTTTGCTTTGCAGAAACTTTGTAATTTTATGAGGTCCCATTTGTCGATTCTTGATCTTAGAGCATAAGCTGTTGGTGTTCTGTTCAGGAACTTTTCCCCTGTGCCCAAGTCCTCCAGGGTCTTCCCAAGTTTCTTTTCTAGTAGTTTCAGTGTGTCTGGTTTTATGTGGAGGTCCTTGATCCACTTGGCGTTGATCTTAGTGCAAAGAGATAAGAGTGGGTCAATTCGCATTCTTCTGCATGTTGACCTCCAGTTGAACCAGCACCATTTGTTGAAAAGGCTATCTTTATTCCACCGGATGGTTGTGGCTCCTTTATCAAAGATCAAGTGACCATAAGTCTGTGGGTTAATTTCTGGGTCTTCAATCCTGTTCCATTGATCTGCTTGCCTGTTGCTATACCAATACCATGCAGTTTTTAACACAATTGCTCTGTAGTACTGCTTGAGGTCAGGGATATTGATTCCCCCAGAAGTCCTTTTATTGTTGAGAATAGTTTTTGCTATCCTGGGTTTTTTGTTGCTCCAGATGAATTTGAGAATCGCTCTTTCTAGATCTATGAAGAATTGAGTTGGGATTTTGATGGGGATCGCGTTGAATCTGTATATTGCTTTTGGCAAGATGGCCATTTTTACTATATTGATTCTGCCAATCCAGGAGCAAGAGATATTTTTCCATCTTCTGAGGTCTTCTTCAATTTCTTTCTTCAAGGACTTGAAGTTCCTGTTGTACAGATCTTTCGCTTGTTTGGTTAGAGTTATGCCAAGGTACTTTATGTTGTTTGTGGCTATTGTGAAGGGTGTTATTTCCCTAATTTCTTTCTCAGCCTGCTTGTCCTTTGAGTACAGGAAGGCCACTGACTTGCTTGAGTTAATTTTATAACCTGCCACTTTGCTGAAGCTGTTTATCAGCTGTAGAAGTTCTCTGGTGGAGTTTTTTGGGTCGCTTAGGTAAACTATCATATCATCTGCAAATAATGATAGTTTCACTTCTTCCTTTCCAATTTGTATCCCTTTGACTTCCTTATGTTGTCTAATTGCTCTTGCTAGAACTTCAAGTACTATATTGAAAAGATATGGAGAGAGAGGGCAGCCTTGTCTAGTCCCTGATTTTAGTGGGAATGCTTCAAGTTTCTCTCCATTTATTTTGATGTTGGCTACTGGTTGACAGAACATGATGGCAAGAATGTCTAGCAAGAGGAACACTCCTATAATGCTGGTGGGAGTACAAACTTGCACAACCACTCTGGAAATCAATCTGATAATTTATCAGAAAATGGGAAACAGTTCTACCTGAAGAGCTAGCTATTCTAATACTGGGAATATACCCAAAAGATGTTCCACCATGCCCTAAAGACACATACTACACTGTGTTTATAGCAGCCTTATTCATAATTGCCAGAAACTAGAAACACACCAGATGATCCTCAGCCAAAGAATGAACACAATAAATGGAGTTCATTTATACCATGGAATATCATTCAGCTATTTAAAAAAGGACAACATGAATTTTGTAGGCTCACTTATAAGTGACTATTAGCCATAAAGTATAGAATACCCACGCTATACTACACAGAACCACATAAGCTAAACAAGAAGGAAGGTCCAAGTGAAGATGCTCAAATCTCACTCATAAGGGAATAAAATAGTCATTGGAGGCAGATGGAGGGAACTTGGTGGGAGAAGAAATGAGGAGCGGAATGGGGGACTCGGGATCAGGAATGGGGAGAGACAGGAGAGAGGCCCATTAGGCCTGGAGAGTAAATGGAGATTGCAGCAGTCTGGGGAGGGGTTCATCTCTAGGATAGGCCAGAGACTAGGGGTTGGGGAGGTTCCCTAGAGTCTATGGGGATGACTTTAGTTCTGCACACATCTTGCAGGCAGGACAAAGTATAGGTTGAAGGTTTTGTGTCTGCATTGATGTCCCAGTACAATTACTGGAGGCTTTGTATCCCGAGAGAAGATGGCTGGTTCTGGCTCCATATTGCCCATTACTAGGAATCTTTGCTAGTGCACACTCATGGGTTTCAGGGAGTTTCTACACTAGGTTTCCATATCACCCCTATATGTACCCCAATTCCAGTCATCTTTCCCAGTACTTTCTCCTTCCATTCCCTCCTCCTGATCACTCCTGAGACCACCCCCAGTACAAACCTTCCTGGTTTGTAGGGGAGAACATTCCGAGTTTGAAGGGGAGATCCATTCATTTCCCCTTCAGCCCTCTTTGTTCTGATATAGTAACCTGGATCAGGAAATAAAAATGTGGTTTGTATGCACTTATAAGTGGACATTAGCCCTTAAGTAAAGAGTAAGCATTCTACAATCCACAGACCAGAGCGGGTAAGTAACCAGAATACCCAAATAATTCTTAGCAATCCTCAGCAAGAATGATGATAGAAGGGTCACTGTGTCTAATTTCTAGATGTTTTGAGTTATGGTGATGAGGCTTCATACTGTTGGCATAAAATAGACATAGAGATCAAAGGAATACAATTGAAAAACCCCCAAATTGTGTGCATATAAATAACTGTATCTATGTACCTAAGCAATATAAAAATGTACACTGAAGGGAAAATAGTATCTTCAGCACTGGGACATGAAAAACTGAATGTCACCATCTCAGAGAATTAAATTAGGACCATAAGCAGATGTTTTAATATAACATATTCAGAAATTGCAGAAACAAATGAATAGGTGGCTCTTTGGATCTTGAACAATCATTTTGTAACTGTTTTCCTTTGTTGCAAATTAAAATGTTAGCTATTAAATAATGCATAGTTATTAAAAGTCCATAAAATATGAATGCATTCATATCTGTCTTAGGGTTTCACTGCTGTGAACAGACACCATGACCAATGCAAGTTTTATAAAACACAACATTTAATTGGGGCTGGCTTACAAGTTCAAAGGTTCAGTCCATTGTCATCAAGGCAGAAGCATGGCATCATCCAGGTAGGCATGGTGCAGGAGGAGCTGAGGGTTCTTCATCTTTATCCAAAGAAAGCCACAAACAGACTAAGCATGACCCGGTATCTAGGAAGATCTCCAAGCACATTCCCACAGTGACATACTTCCTACAACATAGCCACACCTTAGTGCTACTCCATGGGATGAACATATAAAAACCATCATATTCATTCATTGGAAGGAAGTTGCAAGGTTGTAGATGCAGTGACAAGTTAAACTTATGCTCTTCCTTCTTCTTGAGCAAAGTGTTTTCACCTCAGACATGAGCCCTTGGACTTGGGTTGCTATTTACTTGTACTTTCATTCTGTTCTGAGATTCCCTAATGATGATACTCATTTAAGATGTCTTTATTACTTGCTTAGTGTATGGATTTTTTCTTTTGTAAATGGTCAAATGCATGTGGACAAGCCCATATTGTTCTTGTTATTCTCTCTTCACTTTGAGCACAATGCTAGCCTTATCTTAGCGGCAATGTATAAGCAATTGTGGACATAAAAATAAATAAGAAGGAATGGGTGCATTCTATGTTTAGTCTGGTGCCTGACACTCTCAGATTATAGTGGTAAAACTTTGACCCAGTGTAGATTCTAGAACATCAGAGCAGTGTTACTAAACATGGGGGTACTAAAAGGGTGCCCTAATATTCCTGAAGGAAATCAAACCCAAAGGAAAAAATATGCTCATAACACAGTGAGATGATTTGGTTAAAAGTAAGTATAAGATTTCTTAAGGACTTCCATAATAATTGTTGTACCTAGGCCACTTTGTAATGGCTAGAACTCTTTATATAAATACTTGGGGATTATAAAAATTAACAGTTGTTTAGATTACTGATGCTCTTGTAACCTCAATGTTTTATCCCAGGCTGGAGTTAATGAACACAATATTATACATTAATGATGTTCATCCATATGTTATTTGATGTCCAGATTACCAGGAACATGTTTATTAGCAACAAAGGAACAGATACCATGTTAAGGAAATTAACTTTAATATTGTCTGTGTCTATCTTTAAAAGAAATGCCGCAAATATACAAAAATAATATCAAGCTTATTCTGAAGTATAGAATTAAGAGATGACAGGAAGAGTTTATCTGCTCCAGAAGGGATTTTAAATGAGAATCTATGTGGGGAAAAAAAAGGAAAGAAAGTTTACCCTGAAGACTTTTAAGCCTTTCACAGAATAAACACAGCCATTACCCAAGTTCACAGCTGTAACCTTGGGGAGCTGAACTGGAACACGGAACAGTTGCCACCTGTGCAGCTGAAGAAAGACTAATCGCATCCGATCGGTCCTTTCTTTGCTGCAGAAAAGGTGGCATCTTTCATAAAGCAAGCTGTTTTCCCACTTTTAGTGACTCCAATTCTACTGAAGATTGTTGCTTTATAATGGAGAAAAACCCTTGCTGGCAACATTGTCTGTATACTGATCTGTCATAAAAGCCTCTAACAGATGTTCCTGCCCAGTCCCCCCTGTGACAGAACATTCATTGTGAGGAATGTTTGCTGTGCTTTCTGCCCAATGAGGAGCTACCACTGATGCATTTCTTCCAAACAAGCACTCTGTGCCAAACATCTAGCACATCTCTGAAGATTTTTGGTCCACAGCCTTTCACAAAATAGAATTCACATTCAGTAGACTCAGAATAAGGAAGAAATGGGGGACAAAAAACTGTACATATTTTCCCTAAGCAAGCAACCAGCCGCAGCATAGTAATTAGATTTTTTTCTGATATTTAATTTCTCCTGTATAAAAAACTAATTGTCTCATAAAAAGCCCCACATTTGGAGCTTAGAGGATTATTTCTGCATGATTAAGTCTTGATTACGAATTTTTGGCAAGAAAATACCAGGAGAACTTTTACTTCATTGCATGAAATATGTGATGTCAGGATATCCCAGTTTTTTATGACAGCTTTAATCATTTGGTTAATGTAGCAACAGCTAGATGCCTAAATCTCTTCATTTTAAAGACACCTTTCTCATTGTAATTACCCAGACAAACCATTTAAATAATTGAGAAAGGGATGTGCAACTGAGGCAGAGAGGTGTTGTTAGGGAGTTATTGGCATAAGGTATTCAAGAAATCAGAGTGGGAAAGAACATGAGTCAGATGGGAGAAGCATCTCTGGTGAGCCAAAGACCACCTGGCAACAATCCCAATATGAGAGATGAAAAGTCCTCCTTGGAGTTGTGGGCCATCACTCTCTAAGAGGTGCCACAAACATATTCAGCCTCTTGGTGTTTGCCATGCTTGTGCTACAGAGTGGAAGAAAAGTCCCTATGATGAAAACATAATACACTTCAGAAACATAGTCCATACATAGGCTACTGGGCTGAAACTGTCTTGAATGCCTCATCTTCAAGAACTAGCATTCATGGTATCATAAAGCATCATGCAAGCTTCCAACTAAGGAGGCAACCAACAGTACTACCCAGCAAGGATCCATTCAAATGCATAGCACAATAAATCTAAGTGGCAGCAGAGATATGATAACCTAAAGTGTTCAGTAGAATCACACATACCTTTGAGATAATCAACAGCATTTACTTAGCCTTAAGATCTGCTCAGCAAGAGGAAAGTTATACCTGGTACTGGAAACCTGTCTATTATTCAGTGCTAGTGAAGATATGGATTGAAGAAGAAACTACAATCATCACTTTACTAAGACAGCACAATCTTGAACAAACATCTAAGCATTCGTCCTTATATCCACAGCTAAATGAATCCTCACATCTCATCAAGGAACATTCTCTTTTCAATAGACAAAAAGACCATAACAGAGAACCACAACCAATCAAGATGCAGAGCTGTTGAGCACAGAAGCAATGGATGTATCCACAAAACACTCTCACACCGGAAGCTCTGGGAG
Source organism: Apodemus agrarius (assembly GCA_964023405.1). Classification (NCBI taxonomy): domain Eukaryota; kingdom Metazoa; phylum Chordata; class Mammalia; order Rodentia; family Muridae; genus Apodemus; species Apodemus agrarius. The sequence goes on along the minus strand of OZ030009.1, from coordinate 64,287,788 downwards.
CATTGTGGAAAGGAGTGCAAAAAAGATTCTAAAATTCACAGGGTCAGGGAATTTGTTGGAAGATTGTGTATCTTAGGGCATTAGAAGCTACATCCATAAAGTCTCACCAAAATGACTTCCCCAACATAAACAGAACAAAGATGACACCAATAAACATGCTAAGGTAGGCAGGGGAAAATCCCATCAAGCCTCGGCCCTACACAACTACTGTCATTTAAGAAATGTTGAGAGTGTGAGAGAGTCTTTAAGAAATGGCAAACTATTTGATTATCCAATACCAAGTGGTCAAATCTGAGAACATACGTGTAACATGCAGTCTGAGCAGGTTTTATTTAAATATAGATATGTATACATATATATATGTATATATATGTGTGTATATACATATATATATACACACATATATATACATATATATATATATATATGAACATAAGTATGGAACTACAATTAATTAGAAGGAGGCGATAATTTGAAGGAGAGCAAAGAGGGATGAATGAGAGAAATTGGAGGGATGAAAGAGTAGAGAGAAATGTAATTGCAATATTAATCTCAAAAAAGGTGGGTATGGAACCAAAGTAACTGAATGGAGAAAAAAAGAGTCCCACAGATTTTACAGATGTAGAAACAATAGGAACTCTAGTATTATTAGACATACAGGATAGGAAGAGACATAATAAATGCACCCCAGCCTATCAGCACATCCTGGGGTCAAGGCTGAAGAAGTGATGTTCATTCTGGATATGGGATAATTGCTGTGCTCTTATGTAGGTATCTGGAACAAAGCATTTGCTTCACTTCTTTTTATCCTAAGGGATCCCATTCAGTGCTATTACAAAAGCAAGTTAGAGAATAAAATAACAGTAATACATAAAAATATTTAATCTATATTACAACTTGTGCTTGTATACCCTGCAAAATTATACTAAATATGTACAAAAAGAAATCTCATTACTTTCTCTTGATATTTCATAAAAGAGTCTCTATTTCTCCCTGGACAGGTTTAAGTTTCTTATGATTTGAATGCTCATCTGTGTACTTATCATTATCTTTAAATAATTCTGTAATATGTATACCTATTACATCTTACTGATTTTGTAGGATGTCCTGCTCATATTGGGTATGTACTCCAAGAGTTACAAACTGTGTCCTAGGCCAGTAAAATTGCTCAGTGGATAAAGGCACATTTTGCCAAATTTGGTGATTCCAGGGACCTACATAGTAGTAAAAGAAGAAAAATGACTCCAGAAAGTTGATTTCTAACCTCTATACACATGAGGTGATACTCTTATCAAGTAGTCAGTCAGTCAGTCAGTCAGTCAGTCAGTCAGTCAGTCAGTCAGTCAATCAGTCAGTAAATGTTGTTTGTAAAATGTGGGTTGTTAGGCTTACTATTCTGTGATGACTTTTGTCACTGAACTGTGACAAAATTGCCAAAGTTCCAAGTAAAATGATTCATCTCCCTCAAACAAAGCCATGCTCATATAATTGAGTCAATACTTTTGTTTACAGATAACCATCATAATCTAAATAGGCTGTTAATTAGTGTACTCTCTGTCATTTACTGCAGATTAATTCATAAATTATTAAAACTCAGACCCTGACTCATTATCAAATTGAATGAGTAACTTTATATCTTTTCTCTGCAGTTTCCCTTTAACACATTCTAGCATCCAGTGATTTACATAAAGTGTGTTACATAATGCCCAAAGACCTTGTAATGACACTGAAGTAATATATCAGGAACTTTACCTTCTGTTGTGGCATATTATACTACCTATACTGGATTATTTTATTATAACTTGTAGACAACACTACTTTATCCAATTATTATAATGACTTTTTGAAGGAAGAGGTATAATACCATGTCAGAGATGCACTGAGGTTTTGGATGCTTTAAGAATCTGTAAATCCACACAGTAGTAAACCAGAGAGAAAGCTACAACGAGGCATGTCCAGCTCAGTCTTGACTGTCTCCATTTATCAGTTGTCTTTGGCATGCCATCCCATAAGGTCAACAATGGGAAATGGGAACTGTGGTTAGAAACATTCAATGATCAACTCTACTAACAACTTTCCACTCACCAACTGGGCTGTAGAGTAATAAATGCTCATATAATAATCTTTTTGTTTTGTGCTTCCTCATAAAACTTCATTTATGCAAGCATAAGATTTACTATGATTTTAATAGTCAAAATATTACAGAAAGTGTAATGAACAAAACATTAAAATATAAATCTGAATTATCCAACTCCTATCTATGGCTGGTTCCAATAAAATTTTATATATAAAAATGAAACCTGCTCTAAAATCTGTCTTGATCTCTAAGATATTTTTGCCATTTAATTTCTACCCATGAAAACCATGTTAGTTATGTTCGCTAACAATGTTCTTAGTTGGATAACAACGACTTCTTCATTATTAGAATGGTCTTAAAAGAAAAAAAAAGTTTAGCCACGTGGTTTGTTAAACATTTGAATTTTGCATAATATCCTTTGAATCTTATGCTATGAGTTGGTGTGATAGTAAAATTAATTTGAAAGGTTATTGATGAATGTCACCTGTCTCATTCTTATACATTCTCTCTCCCTTTCTGTCTCCATCATTCCTTAAGTTTCTCAGTATTACTCTCTCTCTTCTTTTTTATTTTTGCATACTCCTCCTCTATCCTTTTTTTGTTTTTTCTCCCTTTCCTTTCCTAAATTTTAATTGCACATTCTGATTTACTAATTCCATAATTCAATACATGCACATACTATGCAATGGCCAATAATTCATGGAATTTAAACAATTTCATCTTAAATATTTAAAAAAGTATAAAATGCAATATTCTTATTTGAGCAGTGCAGCATGATATTTTCTTTTTTATTATATATTCTTTATTTATATTTCAAATGTTATCCCCTTTCCTGGTTCCCCCCTCCAAAAAAAAAACCTTTAACCAATCTCCCCTACCCCTGCTCACTACCCAGTCCCACTTCCCTGTCATGGCATTCCCCAATACTGGGGCATCCTGCCTTCTCAGGACCAAGAGCCTCTCTTCCCTTAGAAGTCCAACAAGGCCATCAAGCTGGAGTCATGGGCCACTCCATGTGTACTCTTTGGTTGGTGGTTTAGTCGCTGGGAGCTCTGGGGGTATTGGATGGTTCATACTGTTGTTCCTTGTATGGAGCTGCAAACCCCTTCAGCAACTTGGGTCCTTTCTCTAGTTCCTCATACCATATATCCTGATCAAATCAGAAGAATTAATCAGAGTAGCTTTGGCCTTTTTATCATTAGATCATTTTGAATCACCAAAGTTCCTCCCTTCTAGTGATTAATAATATATGTAATGGTTTGGGAGATTACACTTAAACTATTATGCTATTAAACAACAGGATTTACTATTACTTTAATATTTTATTTCGATTTATTTTCTTCTTATCTATAACATGTAACACTCATTTAGCATAAAAAAGAATCTTGTCTTAAGATAATTCCACATTTTGGAGCTACATTCTCTAAAAGTAGCACAGTTTTGCTACAGGAAGATTGGTCCTGTTGATACATTGCTTATTATTATTTCAGTTGTGCCATGTTCAGGGTCTGTGACTATGCTTGTCATCTGACATCCCTGGTGTCATCTTGTAGTCTTCATGTGGTCAAATAGTTGAGTCAAAGAGAGTAAAAGAATGATAGTCTATGAACTAATATAATTTGGATGTTAATTTATTATATATCCTAAATCTCTCACAGATATTTTGTCAGGGCTGGGTTTTTCTATAATCTGTATTGTAATATATAATGCAGCTTGACTCATTTAACATTGTTTATGCAGACATGTAAAAATGGAGAAAGAGTGAGACACAGAATGAGATCACATCTTTGTAATTTTATGTTGATACAAACAGCAGTCGATTAAAACACTACTAGGAATCCATCAAGCTTGGTTAAGAAATTCAGTGGCCTATTTAAGGTGCTTACGAAGGTGTGATTTCTTTTGCAAGAACTTAATATAAATGTCAGATTTATTCATCTTTATCACCAGATACATAGTTAATATTTTATTAATATTAATTTAAATAACACCCTGTACCTTTGCTAAGTTGGAAAAGTGACTCTTTTTCACTTAATCAAAAAATAATTTAAGGTTGTAGAAAATAATAGCTAACAAATTATTTCCTTGTCCAAAAATTAATAATAAAATGAGAGACATGAGAAGAATAAAGGCACCAGGATAAGACTTGGTTTAGGTAAATTCTCAGTATTTTGGTTTGAAGAATAAAAATGAGTCATTAAAATCTGACAGCTTCCAAAACCTCTATTATTAGCTGTTCAGTTTTCCTGGTAGAATGATTTTTAAAGTCAACAGGTACTTGGGGTTCAGGCAAGAGGATTTTACTGCAAGAAACACCAGAACTGTCAAACGTGGGTAGCCCACGTCTCATGGCAAAGCAAGGATTTTATTTCAATTGTTACCAGAATGAAGCCAACAGAGTGTGTAATGAGTAAGGTATTCGGTTTGGGAGACCTATATTAATAATCCATAAATAACCATAGCTTACCCATTTCTTTAAGAATTCTGTATATGACACGAAATGAGCCAATAAAAGGAATCATAGAGAAAACATTTCCACAATAAGGATGCAAAGTGGTGAAATTTTCACAGTGAAATTTCACAAAATTTCACACTTGTGGCCTAGAAGAATGAGGAACCCTCCCCACATTTTATGAAATTACTTCTATGCTAAACAAATAGATATCATCTTAATTTGCTGGAGAATGCAACATTAAACTGCTTAGAGTTATTCTCATTTTAGTTGCTTGTGAATCATTTAGTGTGGAAAGTTTATTTTACATTTAATCAGATTTTGGATCTTCTATTATTGAGCTCTAAAGTTTTAAGAGTTCTTATTTTTCCTCAGTATTACAAACCTTGGCATAATGCCAAGAGACAACATAAAGAAGGCCTCAACAGAACTCTCCATGGAAAGTTTTATCCAAGTAAATGTTAGGCATAATAAAAATGTTCCCCTGAGACTGCAAAAGTTTAGACAATGAAAATAAACAAAATTTACAGTTATAATTCTTTCTAAATTCAAGACATGACACTAGTCAGAAACAATCATCATCTTTGTCTTCATGACATCTATAAATTTTGTGAAAAAAGGTCTCAGCAATTATTGTTCTCTCACTCTGTATACAGGGAAAACTAGGTTGACTTCCTCCATTTATCCACACAAAATTACTTGATAAATGTATAACATTTATGAAACTTGAGTTTGAGGGGAGGAAAGTACTTACCATATTCTGTTTCTTATTAGATATTTTCTTTATTTACATTTCAAATGTTATTTTATTATAAGAAGTATACCTAATTTGTAATTATGTATCTTAGACTCCTACTGATTAGTGACAATGACTTCTGCTTTGTGATCCTGCTCCTCTTGTTTGTGACAATAATGGAAAACCCAAGATTCTCAGAAAAAGTGGCTGTGTATGAAGTGCAACCAAGTTCAGTACATTCTGGTTTGTTAGATGTACTACTTTGGTCTTTTTGACAGTTGTTCTGAGAGAAAATAATATCTGGCATATAATTGGCTGGGAAAACTCATTTGTAGTATAATTTGACAGCCATCATTTTGTTGGAGTATAAACATGATCATAAATAGTCCATGAATTAGCATGTACAGAATCACTTGATGGTTCATAGCTACACAGGTACAATATAGGTTTCATATATAGTCTTTACAAGGACAGCTAACAAAAAAAAGCAAATAGCAATTTTCAAATTGGAGGTGAGTGTTCAGACAGCTTTGTAATCTTACATTTGACTTTTCTGACTTTTTCTTCATATGGCCGGGTGGCAGATCCAAGTGACCTTCAATGCTTTTAGATTACATTTTAAATATTTTCTTGGCATTTCTTTGCCTGCAGTTGTCACATATTTTCTTCATTAATGGATGAAAGCTAAAACGGGAATAAGAAGTGAATCTGAGTTTGTTGTTAGGCCAAGCAATTTACCTTTTCTCCATGGGTGTCCAGTAGAGTGGTTTAATTCATGTAAAGGTCGCAAAATAATAAAAATTTTATGGCAATTTATACTTTAGTTTGCGATTTTTCTCAAGTGGCTGAGGGGAAATGCTTCTGAACAGTAGGTCATTTTACTGCAAGTTTTCAATTTACAATCAATTCCTTGTCTGAGAACAGATTACACAGCAGAGTTCTGCTAACCGTTTTCATGGTCCGTTCCTGTGGCTCTCTGCCTTTGCTTGCTTCACTGGAACTTGGGACGTTGCTGATACAGGAGAAGGAGAATAAAATGGAAATGGTTGGGAAGCCTAGTGAGAAAGAAGCAGAGAAGCCAATGATTTTCCCCTTAAATCTTACTCTTATGCCCAACTTCTGAGTTGCTTCATTGAAGCTATATGAAGAATTATGTCATAATTCTCCTAAGAACAGGGAGAGTTTTCTCATCAAATAGGAATCAGACAAATGCCAACCAATATCTATTAACTAAAACAAGGGAAAACAATGTGTTACAATTTTCTTCCTTGGAGAAATTTCTTTCACTGCTGCTTTAAAGATAAAAACTACAGATATTAAAGTTTATAACATATTAAGAAAATGTATTCTATGAGCACCATGATGTATTGCCATTAATGACACATATCCAATGCACATTTCTGTTGCATGCATTTGTAAAACATTTTATTTCTCCTTGTCATGATTCATTATTTCAATTTTAATTTGTGATTTGATGATATGCCTCAATTTTTAAATTAACCTCAGCCTAGTAATTTTATTCTATTCTGTAACCAATAACCTTGAAGCTTCCCTGGCTTTTAAAATTTTATTTATGAAAAATGCACAATATAAATGATTGGTGAATTTGGCCCATTAAAATTATGTAAACTGATCTGAGATTTTTCATAACTTCTGAGGGAGTAGTAAGAATGAGCGTCATCACCATTCCTTGCAGGGCTTAGAAATAGTACAGATTTGCATCTACTGACTACTGAGCAAAACACAGACATAAGAATTCAGCCCTACTTAATTTCAGTTGTAAAGAAAAGAGCAGAAAAGAGGACTGTGCAAGCAACCCCCTCTAAAACCTTCACAAATATTAAATGTCTTTGATGACACTGCTGTCATGGTGCCTTTACCACTCCTATCAGTAACCCCTCACCCATGTTATTGTAAGTAATCACAATAAAACTCATTTCTTAACCAAAACCCACCACAAATATTAACAATCATATGGCCATAAGGATAGAAGCATGATTACATAGTGACCTTCTTTCACAAATGGAATCTTGTTAATATACACTTCAAAAATATTTGATGATGGATAAAATGACTAAAATTTTTATTATTGACAAGGGGGAATCATTATCTATGATCTTACAGATAATCTGACTTTCAAAGCAAATATATTATACCATGGTAAAAGAAGTTGGGAATTTGTTTGGAAGACTGTGCAAATGAAATAAACTCTTATAGCTGAAATAATTCTGCTTTTCTATCATGTATTGATCAATATGTAAAGCATTTGATAGTTTGAGTTTTATTCCACATCCCATCATTTTAGACTAGTTTACAAATCTTGGGTGTGCATTTCTTGCATCACCATATCTTTAATGACTAAACATGAAGAATGTGCTGTATTTTGTGGCTGTTAGCTTGGTGATTTTGTGGGACTCCTAACAGTGGGAGCAGGTGAATCTCTGACTCCTTTGCTTGCTCTTTGGACCCTTTTCCTTCTGTTGGGTTATCTTTTCCAGCCTTGATATGAGCGCTTTTGACTTATTTTCTTGTATTTTGTTTTGTTTTGTTTGGCTCTTGTCTTTTGGAAGCCTGCTCTTTTATGAAGAGAGAACAGGTGGAATGGATCTCAGGGGAGAGGGAAGGGTTGTAGAAGAACTGGGAGGATTGGCGGGGAATCTCAGAGAAGTGGAGGGGGAGGAAACTGATGTCAGGATGTAATGCTTGAGAGAATCTATTTTCAATAAATAATTACTCTTTAAAATGTTTAGCATAGTAGAAAATATATTGGATGAAAAATGGAAAGAAATGATAATAACTGATCCAACGAACAGTTATAACAGAACGAACACCAAGTACTTCTAAAATAGCATAAAATAATCCAATACTGATATCTGGTTGCACACTAGCTAGAGTCCATATTCAAAAAGAAACTTTTGGCCATCTGAAAATGAGAAACACCTATATCAATTACGTGCTATAGAAGGACTCCGTGTTCTTCCCATATCCCCTTTTGATTTTACACACCAGGCTCATTATAACAGTGTTATAGAAAGTCTTCTTTTCAATCAAACAAGTTTAAGTCCATAACCATATTATTTCATGTTGAAATTTACACTTTAGGGTTTTAAAATATGAATGTAAAAATATCAAGTATCATACTGGAGACATACTTAGATACCAGACATATAAAAAACCAAGTCGCTGGCATTACAGAGCTTCTGGGCTGTGATATGAGTGAAGAAAGGCAAGAAGCTGATCAATAAATTATTCACTTAGTTGTTACCTTGAAAATAATATGCAAGTCTCTAAGAAATGATATTTCAACAAGCCAGTTCAGAAGTTGAAAAGGCAGAGCAATATTAGACTCTCAGTAGAAGGCAATAAGAAGAACATGTTGGGGAACAGTCAACTCAGTGTAGGTGATTCCTGTTAAATGTGGAAGAGATAAACAAGTGGGGAAATGATGGGAAGAACAATTAGGAAAAAATGGGTCATTCTTGACTTCGTTCATGAATCTGTGTAGTATTGACTTTGTATTCTAAGTTTCATAATAAATATTATCCTTCCAAATTCTATACAGAAGTAGTTAAAAGCCATATTTATGTAGTGAATAAAATATATTTCTGCATTGATGTTGCTTACTACTTGGTTGGTAAATAATATCTTTGTAAATATGAAAATGCAGACTGCTTAGTTCTGCTTCTCAAAACTTTGATAATTGAAGTATGTGTTTTTATCTGAATTACTCATGATGACAAGAAACTTTGATAGCCCAGTAAGATTTTAGGTTATTTGTTAACTTCTTCCAGCTAATTTTGACAGGTAATTATTTTTAAATGTTAACTTTTAGTACGAATTTAAATTATTTGATCTTCACCTGAAACATAATGACTGAAGCAAAAGACTCCACCCACAGACACTTGTGAGTTTGTAATTAATGTCCTCATTTGTCATATTCTATTATTGCCAAAATAAAGACAACATGAAAATTACTGACTATTCTTATGACAGTCTATTAATGCAAGTGTTATAATGATTACAAATAATTCAAGTACCACTAATACATGATATTTTACTGGGCACACACTAAACATTATAACTATCACTTCATATTTATATTAGGATTAATATAAATATTATATTAAGATTAATTAATATAATATAATATTAATCCTTATTAATATAATAAGGATTAGGCACAAAATACTCACAGGAGAAGATACAAAGAGCAAAGTGTGGACAGAGAAGGAAAAGTCATCCAGAGACTATCCCACCTGGGGATCTATCCCGCATACAGACACCCAATTCAGACACTATTTTGAATACCAAGAAGTGCTTGCTGACAGGAGCCTGATATAGCTGTCTCCTGAGAAATTCGGCCATAGCCTGACAAATACAGAGGTTGATGCTTTCAGCCAACAATTGGACTGAGCACGGGGTTTCCAATGGAGGAGTTAGAGAAAGGACTGAAGGAGCTGAAGGAGTTTGCAGTCCTATAGAAGGAACAACAATATCAATGAACCAGAACTCCAAGAACTCCCAGGGACTAAACCACCCACCAAATAGTACACACGGAGCTAATCATATCTCCAGTTGCATATGTAACAGAGGATGGCCTTGTTGGACATCAATGGGAGGAGAGGTACTTTGTCCTGGGAAGGCTCCATGCCCCAGTGTAGGGAAATTCCAGGACAGGGAAGCAGGGAGTGGGTGGGTGGGTTGAGGAACACCTTCATAGCAGCAGGATGGGGAGATAGGATAGGGAGTTTTCAGATGGGAAACCAGGAAAGGAGATAACATTTAAAATGTAAATAAAGAAATTATCTAATAAAAATAAATCTTTCCAAGCCTCATATCAATCTGCTTGTTTAATTTTTATCAAACTAAACAAACTAGAGTCACCTCTAGTTTGAAAAGTGATTCTCAACTTAGGAGTTGCCTGTTGGGTAACTTGTTGATAAATGATTGGCAGTGGGTATAGCCTCTGTGAGTGGTACTACTCCTGAGAAGATAGCAGGGATATAAGAGGAGCTGAACAAGCCACAAAGCTCTTCTTTCAAGATCTCTGTTTTAGTTTCTGTGTCTAGGTCCCTCCCTTTAGCTCCTCCCTTAGCTTCCCTCAGAAACCACCAGCCTGAATAGAAAAACAATTTCTCTCTCCTTCCAAGTATAGTGATCATGGATCCAGGGCACTTAATGAGTGTTCCCATGTGCCTTAGTAAAAATTAATTCTCAGGTAAGTACAGATTTCTGTATCCCACCTTCAAGTTAGGAGGAACAGAATAGAAAAAAGTTCAAAATAAAGTTCAAAACCCAAAACAAAATAGGCATTGGACATATAGAGCACAGTTATTCCAGAATGTAGCCCAAGAATCAAGATGACCAGAAATGGCCCAATCCATGTGATAGGGTTCTCTGGGTAATCCATGGAAATAACTAGCTAAAGACTAGTGGCTAAATCCAGAAAAGGAGATAGGCTCATGTCATTATCAGGAAAAAAATCTCAGTCTAGAATAAATTTGAGAGAAGGTTAAATTCACTACAACTTGCATTAGAAAAAGAAAGTATTATTAAATATACTTAACAAGGAAGATACATTTGGGGTAATAATTTATAACTGGATTGAGGAAGATTTGTTCTCTGAAGAAACAATTTGGGGGAAGTTTTTCCTTACAGGAATTAAACTGAAAACATCATGGCATTAAAATTGAGTTAATATTAGACAAGAAACATTGAAACAACCTCCTTGAACAGAAATTAAGATACAGTTGAATATTTGTGAACTGTATCCCTGGATTAAAGGTTTGCATAATGACTAAAAACGTACAAAAGGTATGAAGGTTAAATAAATTCCCATACAAAATATCTGAAATAATTAACCATTAGATTTCAAAATCATTTTGAAGATGATCTAGAAAAATAAGACCTTGAGATTTACAAATCGAAACATATTTTCTCTACATTATCAGACATTTAAGGAATTAAAAAGAAAACTTCATCACATAGGAAGAAGGGAGACTAAAGGAGAGTATGAGACTTAAGATATCTGGCCTTATTTGTTCTATTTTAGGTAGTCTGTGATGATGATGTTTAGAGGAAAATAAGTATAACCTGATGGTCAGTCAAAGTGTTATCTGTGTATTGTGGGCACATAAATAGTTTTCATCTCAAACAGGTAACAGATATCTTATTTTAGAGACAAACATGATAACCATATCCCTGAACACATATTCAGGTTTTACCCATCCACTGTTTACTATGCAAATGGTCATGTAAGAATGTACTAGTAAAACAACAGAGAAATGCATAAATCAGAGTGTTCAATTGATTAATCCATGTTAGTGAATATAACATTTCCTCTATATCTTTTAATGTGGAAACATTTGTTAATTTGCTCTCTTTATGATACCTTGCCTAGATCTACTTGATAGCTGATTACTGAATGAATAAATATACACAGAATGAGTGAGTGGTGTATTTACATGATAATATACATAGGTGTAGTTTATGGGTTTGTATGAATATTATTTTAGAATTACATACTTTGGATGGAATTCTTTAGTATACAAGCCTTGAAGAGATTAATACTTATACATTTCTGAGGTTGAGAGAGTTTAATTCTCACACATTCAAAGCTGAGCTATTTGGTCACTGTTTTATAAAATTATCTTTTCCAGTTTTAGGCATTGGACCTGGTGAGCTTTTGTGCGTGTGGTTCATACCATGACGATCTGTCTTTATTTTGTTAATAGTTGTTACTTGTTTTTCATGGGTCTTAGTCTCTCACATCCTCTATCTTAACAGTTTGTCTTGCAAATGTTATCTGTACATGCGCATTCTCTCTAATCAGCACAAAAATCATGTATCTTTTCTAGCACTTGCACTAAAGAAGAAAAGCCTTGGTTTGAGTACAATAGCGACAATAGGAAGGCTCAAAGGTTGAAGACAAAAGATGCTGAAGAGATGAAAGGAAGCATTGCTAAAGGGCATGACAGCTCTTTTTGTTATTTTCTGGGCTGTAATTTATGAAATCAGTTTTCATTTTGAAAGTTCGCTAATTTTCTCCCACTTCAGTCGAAGATACAGCACACATGAGTGCTGAAGATGGACAGCCTCTCAAAACTATTCAATCAGGTGGTATTTGTAATGAAGCTGCAGGCTCTCACTTGGATTTCTTAGTGCCAGTCCCGATAATTTTCTATCCTTAGCTGCAGAAAAACCTGTTTTCTTCCCTAAGCTTGCTTCACTAAAATGAATGCAACAAATTGTTTTTTAAGTTAGTTATTCTCTCTGAATTCTAGCTAGAAACGACTTGTTTATAGCAAATTCAAAATCCTGTCCAGCTCCTACAGGTTCTCTAGAAACATATCTCTTCTCAGGCTCAGGTGCCCTTAGGAAGGAGTGATGTCATCATGTTCTTTTTTATATTAAAATATACCTTTTGAAATTTTTGTAATATTAATTATGGGATAGCAAAGATATGGAAACAAGTCAATTATCTATTATGAACAAATCTGTGTACAAACACAGAGACCCATTGAAATATTATGTGATAAAAATAAAAAGGAAATTTGTCCTTTAGAGAAACACAGATGAGACCTAAAAGGCACTGCTAATCAAAATGGAGCAGGCCCTGAAAAATGAACTATATGGTTTCACTTGTATGTGGAAACTCAGGATATTGAGCTCCCAAGTCCTCTTATAGTCATGGACACTGAGATCTGGTTTCAGGAAGGATGGAGAAATGTTAGTAAAATAACAAAGACTTTCAGAGTAAAATGATAAATATTCTAGGAGTAGCATACAACATGGTACTGTGATTATAAATGAGGCATCATAACCTAAAATTTACCAAAATTAAGTAAATGATTGTCAGTCCACATGCAAAAGGTATGAGATGTGACTGTGCAAATTACCTTAATTGTAACCACTTAATAACAGAAAAGATAAAATAAATAAAAGAATAACAGAAAATAGAATAAAAATAAAAGTATTAGTCAGCAGGTTAGTGATGAAGACGACAGACATCACAGTTACAGAAAGAACACATAAGATGCAGCTTAAAGGATCTGAGTCTCATTGAGATCCTTTTTAATAATTAATCTGGATATAAAGTCTGGAGCATGGCTACTACACTGGTAGATGGCATCTTTCAAAATAAAGATGGAAGAAATTGGGTAAGCTCTTGATGATCTTATAGGGAAGATCAATAAAACTGAAGCCAAGGGATTCATTCAGAGATGGATTTCCTTCAGGATGATGTGTTAATTGTTAAAGCTGTGAGAGACAGGCTAGTCATAATAAGAAGCTAAGCCTGAAATTAAGAAAGAATTTTTCAAGGTCTCACATCCCTTAGGAACAAAGTCTCACTGAAAATGAAGCTATGCAACATCAAGAGACAATAGATCATTCAGGCTAGGAATGGATTAACTGTAGTTATTTCTCCACTGGAGTAACTTCAGAGACTTAAGAAAAGCTGGAAATCTGAGTGAGGGCAGCTCAGAGGGCTAGGGACAGGGATAAGAATTATGAATTTGGTTACAGCTTATTACAATAAGCTCAAACTTCATTATTTCTCCATCAGCCAAATTCACATGAATAAAAATATAGAACTCCCATACTTTTGTGCCTCTTTTTACACCCTGTTAGAAATCTTTCAGTGCTAATAATCTGTTTTTTGTTCTCAGTGTTGCATAATAGTAGCAAAATGCATTTGCTTTCCTTCTATTAATATTTAATTGTAACTAGATATTAGTTATTATGAAGAACCCCTTGTCTGAACAGAATGATAAATAGTTAAAGCATATACTACTTTTTCAGGACCCAATTTTGATTCTCAGCAACTGTGTTGGATTGCACACAGTGGACTGTAACTCTATAGATTTATATAGGGAATGAATTATTAATGCCACTTTTATTTATTTCAGTTTTTGTTAAGGAACTTTCCAAGGCAGTTGCTAATGTTTTTCATTTCATTATAAACACATTATGCTATACTTTTTCCACATATTCTTGAAAATCAGTATTTTTAGCTTTCTTTTATTTCAATATTTTGGTGACTATAGGACTATAATCTTAGTCTACATTTAATTTATATTTTTCCAGTTGGCAGTAAAAGTGATATTGGGTTAATTTCACATACTTTTATTTATATGTACATGTTGTACATATCCTGCTTATATGTAACACTATTCACTTGGCAGACAAAATTTACTCACTGGTGCAGTAAGGATAGGACTTAGGAAGTAACTGACTTCATATGATGCCTGATCTACAGTGTTGTGAACATCTAGAATCTGTCTACATGATCAAAATTCATTTTTGTGAAGATTATATGCTATAAGGAGAGAGCTACTTCTGCTGTTTTGGTAATTGACATTATGTACCCATAAAATTGCCTTCAAAATATTTAAATTTGTAGCCATAGATTTCTACTACTCCTTATTTTGATTAGAGCCATCTCTCTAGGTGCATGCTTTATGTATAGTATAATAAATAATATTTTAACTCTAAATATCATACACATACATATGCAATTAAATATTTGATATTAACCTTGTATCCAGCCAAATTTCTTAGTATATTTATAATCTCTCATGGTTTTTAGATTCTTTATGTTTAACACAAAATTATATCATCAAAAGTTTCCTCTTTGTATTAATGCATATTACGTCAATGATGCTGTGCATAAGGCTGCTTTAGAATTCACTAGCTTGGTAATAAATATTTTAATGTTGCTATGAAATTCAGAAATTTAGTTTTGATATTTCTTTCTCCTCCTACTAGGTTACCTCTCATGTCCTGAGCTTACTGAGGTTTAAAGTGGGTGCTTTTGCAGGTGTGATGTAGTTCATGCCCATAAGTTCTCCCTTTCATCCATTATCACAACTTGGGAGTGTTATCATGGTAGAAGTACATGCACAAAGGAAGAAACATTCAAATGTGAATGGCTAATATATGAGACTCCTTAAAATATATTTGCAAAAATATACAAATATAAAGAAAAAAGATTTACTATGCTTTCCAAACATGATAGCTTCCATTTAGTACACTTTGGATATCAGTATTGCACCAACAGAAATATACCCGTCTTATTTCCTATCCTTCTGTAGTAGGGCACTATGAATGGTGTGTTTTTTATATAAAATTCTAGGTTAATTGTTTTACTTTTAAACACCTGTAAAAGAGTTATTCTTCCTGCTTAATGTGTGGTCAACATTTACATTATTCCCATTTTATAAGTATATTTCTTCTCTTTGTAAAAGTAAAGGTTTAACTTTATTGAGGTTTTAAATTTATGAAAAAATATGAGAATGGTGGATCTCAGAGTCCCACATATCCAATTTCTCCTGTTTTAACATCTTAAATCAGTTTAATGCAATTGTTAGAATTAATTAAACAATATTTATATATTATTAATTAATTATGTCCATACTTAATTCTGATTTTCTTAGGTTTTACATAATGTCCCTTTTTTGTTCTAGGATTTCATCTGAATACCAAATCAACTTTACCATCATATCTTCATTAGCTCTTTTTGGCAGTGATAGTTTCTCAGTTTTTCTTGACTTTCAAATATGCTTCAACTACTTGTCAGTTTTCAATACAGGTCATGTACATGTTAAGATGATTCCTTTTGGAGGATTTGTTCTTAGAATTGAACCTGGATTATGAGTATGGAGGTAGGGAAAAGAGAATTATGGGATTGAGGAGAAAAGCATTACCACTACACATGAATAGTTACCGCAGTCAAGGGAACAGATGGTATTTAAGATGTTTGCTTCACATTCTGTCATTGTTTAGCTTCTATTGTTGTGATAAAATATTGACCAAAAGCAACTAGGTGAAGACAGGGTTTATTTCAGATGATAAGTCTCTGCCAACAGGCTTGCTCCTCATGGGTTGTTTAGCATGCTTATACAACTTGGGACTATCTGTCCAGGAACGTCACTGAACATAGTGAGCTGGGCCCTTCCACACAAAACATGTCAGAAAAATGTCCCACACACTTGTCCACAGGTCAACTTGGTATGGTCATTCTCTTCTTCTTCTTCTTCTTCTTCTTCTTCTTCTTCTTCTTCTTCTTCTTCTTCTTCTTCTTCTTCTTCTTCTTCTTCTTCTTCTTCTTTTCTCTCTCTCTCTCTCTCTCTCTCTCTCATTTTGTTATTGGTTATTTTATTTATTTACATTTCATATGTTATCCCCTTTTCTGGTTTCCCCTCTGCCCACTATTCCCGCCCCCACCCTGTCCCATTGCTTTTATGAGGGTGCTTCCCCATCCACTCACCCACTCCTGCTTCACTGCCCTAGCATTTCCTTACACTGGGATATCAAGCCTCCAAAGGACCAAAGGCCTTTCCTCCCATTGATGCCAGATAAGGCCATCTTCTGCTACATAGGCAGCTGGACCCATGGGTTCCTCCATGCGTATTCTTTGGCTGGGGGTTTAATTCCTGGGAGCTCTGGGGTTCTGCTAGGTTGATATTGTTGTTCTTTCTATGGGGTAGCAAACCCCTTCAGCTCCTATAGAACTTCTGCTAACTCCTCCATTGGAGTCCCTGTGCTCAGTCTGATGATTGGCTGGGATCATCCACATCTGTATTGACCCATGCTCTGGCTTAGCCTCTCAGGGGACAGCTATAACAGGCTCCTGTCAACATGCACTTCTTAGCATCAGCAATAGTGTCAGGGTTTGGTATCTGTAGATTGAATGGATCCCTAGGTGGGGCAGTCTTGGTCCTTCAGTCTTTGCTCCTCTTTGTCTCTGCATTTTCTCTAGACAGGGGCAATTCTGGGTTGATATTTTTAAGATGCATGGGTGGCCCCATCCCTCAACTAGGGGCCCTTCTTAACTCCTGGTTATGGTCTCTACTAGTTCTCTCTCCCCTTTTTGGGGATTTCAGCAAATGTCATCCCCACTGGGTCCTGCTTTCCTGGCATCTGGAAATGGCTGGCCTTGTAGAAGCGGGAGGGGATAGGGGGTTTGTGGAGGTGAAATCTGGAAGGGAGATAACATTTGAAATGTAAATAAATAACATTTTATATTTTATTTCTAGTGGCTATCCCCGGTTCTCAATCCCCCACTGCTACATATCGTCACTCAATTTCCTGACCTTCTGCACCTGACCCTGGCCCTCTTTTTCCCTCCCTCCCTCTACCTCTTGTGATTGTTTTGTTCCCCCTTCTAAGTAGGACTGAAGCACCCACACTTTGGACTTCAGTCTTCTTAAACTCATATGGTATGTGAGTTGTATTGTGGCTATTCTGAGCTTTTTTCCTGATATCCACTTATCAGTGAGTGCAAACCATGTGTGTTCTTTTGTGACTGGGTTATCTCATTCAGGGTGTTCCTTCTTTTCAAATAGCCCTAGCATATACCAAGTTGACAAAACTAAAAGGAACACTCACATTATTTTTTCTGAAGCTCTAAGATGTTAAAGGCTGCTTCTGTCATTAATTGCCAATATGTGAGAATTAGATATTATGTATCAGTCCTGGGTCTTTTTGGTAGCAGTTACTAAAGTTTTCTACACTTGCTCCCTGGTTTTGTACTCATATCTGAAGATTTGGAGCCATGAGTTTCCAGTAAAAGGTCAAACATAAAACATTTGTATTTCTGTGTCTGAATTGTCTCTTAATATAATCTTTCCTAGGTCCATTGATTTACCTGCAAAGTTAATGATTTAATTTTTCTTTATAGATAAAAAAATATTCCATAATGTATGTGTATCACACAGTTACCCTTAAATATAAACTTTAGAATGAGTTTGTCAAGGCAATGTTAGTGTTCACTTTATTTATTGAGGTAAAGGCTTCTGTATTACTTTAATGTAAAGGCATTTCATTTTTCTCTTTACCAGTATTTGCAAAGAAGTTATTATGCGTAACTCATTCTTAGTGAAGATTTATAAACTACTCTTGAAGTATAGCATATTAAATGTTAATACTTACAATTCATAATTGTCTTTATTCATTTACTTCTATAAGCATGAATCAATAATTACACAAGTATTTTAATGATTAGGATTATAGACTAATACCATCTTATAAATTTTGCTCCAATCTTGGACAATGGACATGGTTTCAATCGGGGCTTATATCCCTTCAGTGCAGAACATCCTTGTTTTCAGTTTACTTGTTGCTATTGAGTCACCCAACTCTGAGAATGAGACGTTTCTCTAAGCATTCTGTTGCCCCCTCTTCCCATCAGTAACATGTAACCTCTAAGTTGTTTTTAGTCAGTTCTATTAACTATTTTCATTTTTTGTCATCTCAAATAAACTTTAATAACATCTTGCCAATATTAAATATACAATTTTGGTAGTTTTTTTCAGTATTTTATCTTTAAATTATGTTTACTTTGAACATAATATGCTTTGCTGTAGCATATTTTTTTTCCTTTCTTGGTGTTCTAAGATCTCCCTGAACCTGCGATCTGGTATTTACCATTTGATGTTAATAAGCTAACAGTCATGAATGTTTCAAAGATACTGTGCTTCAATTATTACTATGTCAACTAACTCTTCTGTTTCCTTCTCTTTCTGTTAACCCAGTAACTATATGAGTATATATACTATTTATAAACAAAGACCACAGGGTATAGTAAACATACCCTGACCATAGTCAGAGTAATAAATGTTCTTTACTTTGAAACTTGTATATGTATATAAGTGAGCATATATCTGTGTGTGCATGTGTGTGTGTGTGTGTGTGTGTGTGTGTGTGTGTGTGCTGTACTTTGGAAATTGCCCCATATTTTGGGGGTATTACGTTCTATTATTTTATACCTTTCAACCCAGTTTTGGTCTATGTACTTATGTTCAAACTCACAATCTTTCCTTATTATAGTCAGCATTTAATGTGCTTTTCAGAAACAATTTTCATTTATTTTACAATTTTTTATTATAGAAATTTTCTTTCAAATCTGCTGTATAGCTTCTATCCCTAGCCTTACATAACCTGCATTTGCATACATGTTTTTAACCTTGTAATCCACTAGAATATCAGCCATAGTTATTTCAGTTCTTCTTCTGGTAACTTCAGCATCTATTTTACATCACCATTAAGTTCTGGTTGTTTCATTTTTAGGCTCAGATACTACTTTGGACATATTTAAACAATACATGACATATCAAAGGACAGAAATCGAGGCAAGCAGACTTCAATGTGATTATTTATTAGTATAGGTCTAGTTTGGATTTTGGATTATATTTAATATTTCCTAGCATTCTGGTCTCTATTTATAAATATTAGAGCTCTCAAATCCTCTCAGGGTCACTATGTTACCTCCTGACCTGATCCTCCCTAAGTATTCTTCAGTGAATCTGTGTCACACAGTTCTTTAGGTTGTGGTTTAGAAGCTATGTGCCGCTAAGAGGACAAGGTTTATAAGAGAAGAAAGAATTCCTGATAATGATTTAAATTGGAGTATATTGTATGAAGAAAATTTATTTTATGAACAGAAATTTCAATCTTTTACTAGTCCAGTGACCCTGGTCTGTGAGTTTAAATGGTTTTCAAATTTTCCTCTCAGTTTCCATCATATGAGAAACTTAAAGGGCATTGAAGAGAGGACAAGACTCTCGCCTTAAGTAAAGTAAGGACAAGACAAAAATATTATCATGAGACAACTGTCCTCTGAGGTGTGAAAAGTTTCTGGTTAACCTTTCTTCTCACTTTTACTAGAACCACAGATCTTCACCAGGAGGTCATGATAGTTTCCTGAGTGTAAGCCTACATAGTATACCATCACAAGCCACCTCCCCCTACAAATGAACCCCACAAGATTCTCTTGTTCTGACTTCACTATCAAATACTTTTTGTCAGTGCACATTTCATTGTGCCTATCAGTTTAGGCACCAGTGGCATTCACTCTAGCAAAGATGGATCCTCCCTAGATAAGCTAGTCTTGTGATTCACTTATCTGTTCTTGTCTTCAGATTCTGTGTGACCTTGAAAGGTTGCTCTTTAACAAATAAAAGAAAGTTCATTGATTTTTTGTTTGTTTGTTTTAGTTTAAACCTTGCATTCCTATACTGTAACATTCCCTTACCTCTACTGAATGCCATTAGTGTTAAGTTCTCTTTAGCTTGGCTTTGCTGAGCACACTCAGATGACTCTCGATATTATGGAAGCTAAAAGAATTTTTATCTTGCCACTTTTCTAAGACTTGTTTTATATATATATATATATATATATATATATATATATATATACACACACACACACACATATATACATATATATATGTATATATATATATATATATATATATATATATATGTTCTAATCAAATCTATTCTATTCCATCCATTCAGTTCTTTTCCTACCAACACTATCACTTTTTGTCCCTTTACTTATTTTTCTTAATACCCTCTAAGTCCAATAACTCTTACCTCCATCTACATACATACATATGATACCATTTATTGGAACATAGGTCACCTCTCTCAGGCCACAGTTCTAAAGAACTGACAACTGACTCTTTGTCCGAAGAAGTCATAAATTGCCAGTAGTTACTTGGTAGGACTGAGATTTTATAAGCCCCTCTCACATTCTTATTGACTGACTAGCTCTTGGGGAGAGCTCATCCAGCAATTACTAAATTGCTGCAGATGCCCTTTCACTCTGGTTCTTAGCTCTAGCTATGCCTTCTTCTATAACATTTCCCAAGCCTTGGGCAACAGTGTGTGATTTAGATACCCTGTTTAGAGAAGAGTGCTGTACAGTTTAATTCCCTACATGTTAACTACTTATGGCTCTCTATATTATCATGATATCTTGCAAAATGAAACCTTTCTTATGGGAATTGAATGATCCACCAATCTATGGAAGAGATATGATCACCTGCCTCAAATTCCTGTCGTCCTTACTTCCCCATCAGGATGAACTACACCCTGGAACCATGAGCCCAAAGATCCCCTTTTTACTTCTCTTTTACTGCTTTTTTCAGAATATTTTTGCACAGGAAGAGGGAAAGTAACTGAGATAACAGTAATCTTATCTTGAATTGATTTTACATTTCAATGTAGTCAAAACTTGTCTTGTTGTTTTTGTTTTGTTTTGTTTCTTCCACTCTTATTTATACTTTGATAATATTCTAATTAGCTCAACTCACCACCTAAGACTTTGCTTTGTATCCCCAAAGGGCTCTACTTTGTCATTCCTGAACATAATATTTATCTCTTCATAGCTTAGCATCTTTAATTTGTTAGTCACATGAGAATGAGGTCTTGAATGGGAAGAATATTGAAATGAAATCTCTTTTCATTTAAAACATAAAAGGTCTTACTTTGTCATTTGGCATTGATGGTATCCATATATCATGGATATGGAACCCAATATCAGTTGTATATAACTGTTGTCCATTGTTTTCTTTTTGTTTTTTTTTAAGTATATGATCTTCCTGCTCTATTCTTATTACAAGTATTTATAAAATATGTATGTATGTATGCATGTATTTATTTATTTCCATCCATCCGAAACACAGACCCCTTTCTGCCCTCCTCCCAGAGTCCCTTTCCCCATCCTCATCTTTTAAGAGGGTGGACCCCACCTCCCATCAAGCCTCTGTCATAAGACCTGTCATCTTCCATTAACCAGGCAAGGCAGCCATGTTGGGGAATGGATACCACAGTCAGACTATAGCTTTAGGGAGAGACTCTGCACCATTTGTTGGGGGACCCACATGTAGACTGAGCTACACATCTGTTACATATGTTCCAGGGCCTCTTTCTGGCCCGTGTATGTTCTTTGGTTAGTATCTCAGTCTCTGAGAGCTCCACCAGGGGTCCAGTTTAGTTGACTCTCTTGATTTACCTGTGGGGTTCACATCTCCTTCATGGACTTCAAACCTTTCCCAACTCTTCCATATGAGTTCCTGACCTCCATCCAATGTTTAGCTATGGGTTTCTGTATCTGTTTCAGTCAGCTGCTGGGTAGAGCCTCTCTGAGAACAGTTAAGCTAGGCTCCTGTCTGCAAGCATAACAGTATCATTAATAGTATCAGGAATTGGTGTTTGCTCATGGGAAGGGTTTCAACTTGTACCAGTTATTGTTTGGCCATTACTTCTGAATCTGCTCCATTTTCCCCTGCATTTCTTTTAGACAGGACAAATTTTGGGAAGACTGCTGTCCTAATCCCGCCACTGGGGATCCTGCCTGGCTACTGGTGGTGACCTCTTCAGGTTCCATGTCCCAGTTATTAAGCATCTTGGCTAAGGTCACCAGCATTGACTCTTTTGAATGTCTCCCATCCCAGGTCTCCAGGACTTCCTAGAGATTCCACTTATTTACCCTTGCCAAGCAGCTGCAGATTTCCATTCATTTTCCTGGCCTTCTGGGCCTCTCCCCTGACTTTCCTTATATCTTATCCTGCCCCCTCATTCTCCTCCCCACTCACCCCACTTTCTCTCTCTCTCTCTCTCTCTCTCTCTCTCTCTCTCTCTCTCTCTCTCTCTCTCTCTCCTTCCTATAAGTAAGCATGGTTCATGCATCTTCCCCTTTTTAAGTGTGATTCATGCATCCTCGCTTGGGCCTTCCTTCTTGTATAGTTTCTTTGGGTCTATGGAGAGTTTCATGGGTATCCTGTATTTTCTGAATAATATCCACTTATCAGTGAGTACATACCATGCATGTCCATTTGGGTCTAGATTGCCTTGCTTAGAATAATACATTCTAGTTCCATCCATTTGCTTGCAAAATTCATGATGTCTTCAATTTTAATAGGTCCATTGTGTAAATGAGCCACATTTTCTCTATTCATTCTTCAGTTGAGAGACATTTGGGTTGTTTCCAATTTCTGGCTATTGTGAATAAAACTGCTATGAACTTAGTGAAGCCTGTGTCCTTTTATTATGGGGGAGAATCTTTTGCATATATGCTCAGGAGTGATATAGCTTTGTCTTCTGCTAGAACTATTTCCAACATTCTGAAAAACCACCAGATTGATTTCCAGAGTGTTTGTACCAGCATGCAATCACCAGAACAATCGAGGAGTGTTACCCTTTCTCCAATTCCTCACCAGCATATGCTGCCACTTGAGATTTTGATCTTAGCCATTCTGAGAGTGTAATGTGGAATCTCAGTATTGTTTTGATTTGCATTTCTCTGATGACTAAGGATGGTTAGCATTTGTTTAAGTGCTTCTTGACCATTCCAGATTCCTCTGTTGAAAATTCTGTTTAGCTCTGTACCCCAATATTTATCTTTTTGATAGTGTAGATTTTATTTATTTTTTAGTTCTTTACATAATGTTGATTTAATTCTTGGTCAGATGTATAGTTGTCAAATATTTTATCCCATTCTGTGAATTGTGTCTTCTACCTAATGTTGATTTTTCTTTGAATATTTCTTTTTTAAGCTTTTTAAAATTACTTACTTACTTACATAATTAATTAATTAATTAATCAATTTTTTACACTCCAGATTTTATTCCTTTCCCCATCCTCCCTGTTCCACATCCCATACCTCTTCCTCACCCCCTGTCTCCATGAGGATGTACCCACTTCCACCCTCACCCCTACCCCCACACCACCTGACCTCTAAACTCCTTGGGGCCTCCAGTCTCATGATTGTTAGGTGCATCTTCTCTGACCTGAACCTAGACTCTGAAGTCCTTTGGTGTATATGAGTTGGGGGCCTCAGATCAGGTGAAGTATGCTGCCTGTTTGTTGGTCCAGTGTTTGAGAGATCTTAGGGGTCCAGATTAATTGAAACTGATGGTCCTCCTACAGGGTCACCCTCCTCTTCAGCTTCTTTCAGCCTTTCCCTAATTCAACCACAGGAGTCAGTAGCTTCTGTCAATTGGTTGTGCACAAATATTTGCACTCTTTCAGTTGCTCATTGGGTCTTACAGAGATTGCTCATACTAGGTCCCTTTTTGTGAGTGCCCCATAGCCTCAGTAATAATGTCAGGCCTTGGGACCTCCCTTGAGCTGTATCCAACTTTGGTCCTGTTGCTAGACCTTCTTTTCATCAGGCTCCTCTCCATTACCATCCCTACAGATCATTTAGATAGGAAGAATTATAGGTTAGAGTTTTGACTGTAGGATGGCAACTCCCTCCCTCATTTGATGCCCTGTCTTATTACTGGAGGTGGGCTCTATAAGTTCCCTCTCCCTACTGTTGGGCATTTTACCTAAGGCCCCTCTCTGAGTCCTGAGATTCTCTTACATGCCAGGTCTCTGGTGAATACTGGAGGGTCCCTCCAACCTTTTACCTCCTGAGGTTGCCTGTTTCCATTCTTTCTGCTGGCCCTCAGAACTTCAGTCCTTTTTTCTTACCTAATACCAGATCAGGTTCCTCTCTTCCCCACCCTCTGTCCACTTTCCCTCCTAGGTCCCTCCCTACCTCCCTAATTGTGATTGCTTTCTTCTCCCTATCAAGTGGAACTGAGGCATCCTCACTTGGGCCATTCAGATTGTTGAACTTTTTGATTTCTGCGGACTGTATTTTGGGTATTCTGTATATTTTTGGCTAATATCTACTTATTAGTGATTATATACCATGCGTGTCCTTTTGTGTATGAATCACCTCACTCAGGATGATATTTTCTAGTTCCATCCATTTGCCTGCAAAACTCAGCATGTCCTCATTCTTAATAGTTGAGTAGTATTCCATTCTGTAAATGAACCACAATTTCTGTATCCATTCTTCTGTTGTGGGATATCTGGGTTGTTTCCAGCTTCTGGCTATCACAAATAAGACCGATATGAACATATTGAAACATATGCCCCTGTGGCATGGTGGGGCATCTTTTGGGTATATTCCCAATAGTGGTATTGCTGGGTCTTTTATCTAATAGATCTAGGTAGATCTATTCTTCAACAGTAGAAAAATAAAAATATCTTGATGTTGAGTATAACTTCATGGATTTTGAAACTTTAGTCTCTTAACTTGACCCTTCACTTTCTTCCTCATATTAGGTAAAATTATGATATATGATTGAATTTATTTTCTACTTAATTTAATGAGTTTTCTGCTGAAAACATTCTGTTTCCTTCAATGACACTCTGTTCATATTTATCAAGTGTCACTGAATGCTTTCATCAGTTTGACATTTTTATTTACTTTGCTTATAGTTACAAAATTGTTTTCTCTATGATGAGGTTTAAATTTGAGTATAGATTTATCATTCATTCCTGTGTTTAACTTATTTCTCAAGTGGGAATAAATATTTTTTGACTCATGTTTTCACACATCTGCAATTTTAAGTATGTATATGTTTTATTCTCCTACTCAGAATAAATTTAATAAATGACTATTACTAAAGTGTCCTATATTTTGAAATGATTGGGATAATCTTTTGATTCTTGAACCTTTCTCTCTGCATTTACTTTCTGCACAGTGTACACTTATAACCTTTTCTTTCCTGGCTCCCATGAAGCTGAATTGACACACCATTTTCCTCTATATTACTTATGCCAAGCAGCACATTCCTTGTTTTCTTTAGAATGTTATTGGTCTAGTTTTATCTTTCTTCCTATTGATTTGGAGTACATTTCCTTGAAATGAGCCTTTTTTATTGTGAGCAGTTATTTTGTGCAGTATCACTTCTTCCACAGACAAGTGAAGATGGATACTTGAAAAATGCTACAGAAAGGAATGCTAATATTTATTTTTAGAATATCTTAGACATATATCTTCTACGGAGGCTTAGATTTGGTTGTATTCTGCATCCTGTCTTAGGATTCAGTTCATTTTGTCTGGGACATGAAATTCCATTATTCTTAGAGGTTTCTCAAGCTGATGATCATCCTCATACATTCATGTCTAAGTTTAATATGTGAGTTTCCTCAGGGACACAGTTCTATGCTTTGCTCCTAATCTCCCCTCCAATCCTCTCCCTATTAACTTCTGCTCAATTACATTGAATTGAGTTTTACTAAGAATGTCACTTGATATTCAGTAGATTTCTTGTAAAATATAGTTTTGGCAAATCCCACATTTATATTACCAATGTTTATTCACGGGGATGGTCAGAAAAAAATGATTTGAAAAATACCATGTCCATATTGTATTACTCTATCAATATCTTATGGTTATGAATTCATAAATTGTATCAAACACTTGTATCTATCAAAACCTTTCATTAACATTTTCAATAGATATTCCTAAACTTTATATGTATTATCTTCATAGTAGCAAACACCTAGATATTTAGAAATCAGAGTAAGCACACATACCCTGATATAGCCAGAAGTACTAGAGCTTTTATTTATATAAATAAAGTTAAATTTAACTGAGGAAGTATCTGATAACCTCATCTCACTGATACACCAAAAGGCAAGTATGCCCCAAAGAATATTTCCATATAAGAGAACTATCTAATTTTCTTTATTTCCATGTAGTCATGCTGACTACAAAACAAGAACAAACTAAAATTCAGATAACTAATTTTGGTAGGTTATAAGGGCAATTCAATTCATATAACAAACACCCAGATAACAACAATGTGCCTTGATAGCATCCCTACTCATTGTCCCTACTTGCTTTTAAAATGTTTCCTTAGAGTGATACATGCTGCATTGTGAATTGATTCACTGTGAAATTTTTTTTCCATTAACTTGGAAAGAACTCCATGTTATTTTACTTTTAGGAATGACAAAAGGAAGCCTTTGAGATGCTACTTTTTTGCCATAGTAGTGGCATTGTATAATATTCCCAGTCTGATCATGCATGATTTACTTAAGTGAAGGATTTATTATAGGAAATGTTTTTGGTACTTAAAACACTCTATTCTCACAGTTAAAGAGTAAGATATGGCTCTATTTGTAAACAAGTGAACCATAATATCTGCAATACATCATGTAAAGGTATAATCACTGTCAAAATGCCAAGGCGCCATCACAGAAAGTGACTCCTGTAATTGACAGAGATGGTGATCAGGCTCCAAAACCATTTGCTGATTGCATATTCATGATCCCACTTTGTAATATGCTACAGTTCCTCTGTGAGTTATTCTAAATGGATGTTTAAACATCACTAGACTGACACTATGTATTTTGAAATTTGCAAGTCTAATCTTTAACACTTCTCTTTCTGCTTTGTCTTGGAATATCTAAGTCATGAATGGGAACGAATCTATGGGCCTGAAGAGGGCGTTTGCATGTTATTGCCATTGTCACAGTGAAGTCAGATGAATCCGAACCCCTTTGAACTCAGTTCTTAAGTATTGTCTTTAAAGTAAAAATAGGCAGTCAGTTAAAATTAACATAAATGCAACTGTCCCTTTGTAATTCCTTGCCATGAAGTGCTTACTTAGCTGTGCATAATAATTATCTTCAATTATTATTCACCAAGATGAACTGTCTTTGGTGTTTTTAAACTTCTTTTAGTCATGACAAATTGATTTGGAATGTCATATTCAAATAAACTAGAAAACTGATTTATGAAGTCAAATATATCACATTTCTATAGGAATGAAACCAAAGGGATTAAAATATATATCTCAATATTGAACTCTAAGTCTAATAATTGCCTTACAATAATGGAATAAATTGACTAGATTTATGAAGAAATGAATAAATAATACCAAAGCAAATTCACCAGGCTAAGTTAGAGATCTAAAAAGCCAATTAAACATTTCATGACTTTCAAAGGAGAGGAGAATTAAGTTTTATTTTTAAATCAGGAGTATTCAAAAGTTCATTCACATAATGCAATCTAAGGCAGTTCAGATGACTATAGAGTTGAAAAGAGATCAGAATTATAGTAAATGCATGCCTCTGTAAGTTCAATCTTCCATCTAGGAAGTTTTGGAATGCTTTTTATCCTGTAATAAATTGTCCAATAATAATGTTGGTTTTAAAATACTTCATTCATTAAATCATCAATGCAATATTTAATAAGTTGAAGTATGTACACAAATGATAATGAGTGTAAAACTCAATGAATTTTTACAAGATATATACCACTTTAACAATCCAAATAATTATATTCTTTTTTATCTAATATTTTTTAAAGATTTATTTATTTTTATGAGTACAGTGGAGCTGTCTTCATACACACAAGAAGAGAACTTAAGATCTCATCACAGATGGTTGTGAGCTTCCATGTGTTTGCTGTTAATTGAACTCAAGACCTCTGGAAGAGGAATCAGTGCTCTTAACTGCTGAACCATCTCAACAACCCCTTTATCTACTATTTTAATGTATATGTCACTAAGGATATAAGCATATTCTCAGCAGCTCATTTATGTAAATGTCTTTCTTTTAATACGAGTCAAAACTTAATTTAGAATGATAAAAATCATCTCTAAGTTAATTTTGGAATAAAAGCATTATTACTTATCTTGGGCATTTGTCTATAAGAGACTTGATTGTGAACCAAGTAAATAGGCTCTGTTCTCTGGCAATTTGGCAAAGGCTCATGGCTTGAAGCAATTATGGGTAAGCCATGTTAATCTTAATGAAACTCAAGGGATGAACTTGAAATCCTAATTGCAGTTTGATTTCTATAGTAACAAATAGTTTCTCAAATTAGGTGGACACTATACATCATAATATGTATTTTTTTTCCTCTATAGATTTATGCAGATGCTGTTTGAAGAGAATCATCGCCATTCAGGAGCTCCAAAGTCTTGTCTGCATTAGAAAGACTCTGTTGGAACAGCTATTCAAATCAGAAAAGTGGCACTTGAAAAAAAAATCATCAATAAGAACAAATGGGCACCATTACAAAAATTCTATTTGTTTTCTAGGATTTATTTTTATTTGCTTTTTTAAATACAACTTTTATTTACTACATACTCTTCATTCAACTAGCTTTGCATTGGAAAAATGATGAAAAAAAATGACAGTGTTCATGAACATATAGGTGATGCTCCCTCCATGAAAGTGATATAGGACAGTGACACATTTAGACAACAAATAGTTACTGAATTCATATCATGTGCAAAAGAAATTACAGGAGATTTGAATAAAACATTAACGAAATGATGTTCTTGCCACTTAAGAGATTAAGTTACAACAAAAGAGGCTGATTATAAGCAAAAGATATAAATATGTTGTGTGACATTCACTTCACTTTTGCTTTCATTTCTGATTTTCTTTTGTTATCATCAAGCATTTTTAATGTTTAGTCAATTTTATAGGATACTTTATTTATTTACATTTAAAATGTTATCCCATTTCCTGATTCCCGGCCCCCCTGCAGAAACACCCTATTCCATCTCCCCTCCCCTACTTCTATAAATGTGCCAGATACGCTGAATCTAATAGAAGAGAAAGTAGGGAAGAGCCTGAAGCACATGGGCACAGGGGAAATTTTACTGAACAGAGAACACCAATAGCTTATGCTCTAAGATCAAGAATTGACAAATGGGATCTCATAAAATTGCAAAGCTTCTGTAAGGCAAAGGACACTATCAATATTGCAAAACAGCAACCAACAGATTCTGAAAAGAACTTTAACAATCTTACATTTCATAGAGGTCTAATATCCAATATATACAAAGAAATCAAGAAGTTAGACAGCAGAGAAACAAATAACCATATTTAAAATGGGGTACAGAGCTAAAAAACAAATTCTCAAATGAGGAATACTGAATGGCTGAGAAGCACCTAAATTAGCAAGTCAAATGATTCCCAAGAAGAAGAAAGGAGAGGACCCTGGGCCTGTAAAGATTGGATCCAGTTTTGTAGAGAAACTGTGGGTGGAGGGGGAATGATTGGGGAATAGTTGGGGGGAGAGGAATTATGGGACGTAGGGAGGGGGGAACTGTGGTACATTTATACAATGGAATACTACTCAGCAATTAAAAATAATGAATTCATGCAATTTGTAGGTAAATGGTTAGACCTGGAAAATATCATCCTGAGTGAATTAACCCAATCACAAAAGAATGCACATGAAATGCAATCACTGATAAGTGGATATTAATGAGCCCAGAAGCCCTAAATACTCAAGACACAAATAGCAAGTCAAATGATTCCCAAGAAGAAGAAAGGAGAGGACCCTGGGCCTGTAAAGATTGCATCCAGTTTAGTAAAGAAACCGAGGGGGGAGGGGGAATTATTGGGGAACAGATGGTGGGGAGAGGAACTATGGGAACTATGGTGGGTGGGAACTGGGAAAGGGGAAAGCCTTTGGAATGTAAACATAGAATATAGAAAATAAAATAAAAAATTTATTTAAAAAAAATATAGAAAATAAAAATAAAAAAAAGAATTGTTCAGCATTCTTAATCATCAGGGAAATGCAAATCAAAACAACCCTGAGATTCCACCTTACACCAGTTAGAATGGCTAAGATCAAAAACTCAGGATAGCAAATGCTGGAGAGGATGTTGAGAAAGAGAAGCACTCCTTCATTGCTGGTGGGAATGCAAGCTGGTACAAACATTCTGGAAAGCAGTTTGGCAATTCTTCAGAAAATTGGTCATACTACTTCCTAAGGACCCAGCTATACCACTCCTGGGAATATACCCAGAAGATGCTCCAACATGTAATAAGGCCCACTATGTTCATGGCAACCTTATTTATAAATAGCCAGAAGCTAGAAAGAACCTAGATCTCCCTCAGCAAAGGAATGGATACAGAAAACATTGTACATTTACACAATAGAGTACAACTCAGCTATTAAAAACAACAAATCTATGAAATTCTTAGTCAAATGGATAGAACTAGAAAATATCATCCTGAGTTAGGTAACCCAGTTACAAAAAAACACACATGGTATGCACTCACTGATAAGTGGATGTTAGCCCAAAAGCTTGGAATACTCAAGATATAATTCACAGACCACATGAAGCTCAAGGAGATGGAAGACCAAAGTATGGATACTTCAATCCTTCTTAGAAAGGGGATCAAAATACCTGTGGGAGGAGATTCAGAGTCAAAGTGTGGAGCAGAGACTGAAGGAAAGGCCATTTAGAGATTGCCCCACCTGGGGATCCATCCCATAAGCAGTTACCAAACCAGACACTATTGAGGATGCCAACAAGTGCTGACTGACAGGAGCCTGATAAAGCTGTCTCCTGTGAGGCTCTGCCAGAGCCTGAAAAATACAGAAGTGGATGCTCACAGCCAATCAATTGACTGAGCACATGGTCCCCAATGGAGGATCTAAAGAAAGGACCCAAGGAACTGAAGGGGTTTGCAGCCCCATAGAAAGAAAAACAATATGAATCAACCAGTACCCAAGATCTCCCAGGGACTAAACCACCAATTAAAGTGTATACATGGAGGGACCCATGGCTCTAGCTGCATTTGTAGCATAAGATGGACTTTTTTAGACAGCAATGAGAGGAAAAGCCATTGGTCCTTTGAAGACTTGATGCCCCAGTGTAGGAAATGCCAAGACAGAAAAGTGGGAGTGGGTGTGTTGGTGAGCAGTGGTGGGGAGGATAGGATATGGGTTTTTCAGCAGGCAAACGAGCAAAGGGACTCAATGGGAGAGGAAGCACGTAGCCTTGCAAAAACTTTAAGTGCCAAGGTAGCAGGTATATCCAATGGGGCCCCACTTACTCAGAAAAGAAGGGGATGTGGACTTGGGATTGTGGGAGGGGTGACCAGGAGTCAACAGTGAGCAAAATATAATGTGAATAATCAAGTAAGTAATGAAAATTAATAAAATTAGATTTTTAAAATGAAAAAGGTCAAAGATGTAACAGATGAAGATATATAGGTGACATATTCATATATTAAAACATTCTTAAGATTTTTAGGTAGCACTAAAATGGAAATTAAATCTGTAAGCACATACTGAATAATTTTTAGGGTGGCTAAAATCTAGAAAACTGGCAGTACTCTGTGCAGTGCATTAGGATCTCTAATTTGTTTTTGGTGAGAATACAAAATGGTAAGAAACTGTGGGAGATCATTTCACACATTCATATAAACCAGATATCCACTTATCCACTTATCATGTTATCTGATAATCATTCTTTCTGGAATTAAATCAGAGAAGTTGAAAATCTATGTCTGCAGAATCACCTAATTATAGAGTCTGCAGCTATAGAGACTTCATTTGGAATTGAGGCAACAAAAATGGTTTGTAGGAGAAAGAGAGAGAGAGAGAGAGAGAGAGAGAGAGAGAGAGAGAATCTAACATATCACCCAATTCCAAGTGGCTAGTCTTGAACAAATGTGTATGTATATATATATATATATATATATATATATATATATACATATATATGAACATATGGACATAGCAGGTTGTCCATACATTTGTACACTCATACTTACACACATAGACATTTTTATATACATACACTAACAATAATAATAATAATCAAGGAAGAGAACATGAATTTAAAATGGTGATATGGGAGGAGTTGAAAGGGGAGACAGAAGCAGGAGTAATACAAGCTTAGTGCTTGTATATGAATTTCACAACAAAATAAATAAGCAACATCTGATATATTGAGACAATGGAATAATATTTAGAACTAAAGAGAAATATGCTATCAAGTCATGTAAAAGGATATCAAAGAAACAAGTTCTCACTAGTAACCAAAAGAAGGTAGTATGAAAAGGCTATGCAGACAGTGTGGTTCCATCCACATGTCATTCAAGAGAAGATAGAACTGTAGAACATGAAGGATTTCAAAAGTTGTCAGAGGACAGGATGAATTAGGAAAATGGAAATGATTTTCTTTGGCTTTGTTGACGATTGAAGACAGAATTTTTGGACTTTGAGGTACATAATTTATAATAACGTATGTATATAACTATGTGTTTGTCTGGACCTGTAGAATCTATAAAGGAGCAAACTCATGCTGGGTGGTGGTGGTGCACGGCTATAATCGCAGCACTTGGGAAAAACCTGCCTCAAAAAAAAAAAAGGAGCAAACTTCTCTAGTGTTATGCTCTAAACTAGGACTTATCCTTAGGTCCTCACAATGGTACAGAGATAAGTAAATATATATGAAACACATTTAGGAGACTTTTATATGTATTAATTTATTCATTTCTATTTTTATACTGTATCTTAATTCTGAAATAAAGATAATACATGTAGAAGAGTAGCCAACTTAGGTTATCATGAGAAAATAACTTATTAATATATATGTAAAACATATCCTTTACTCCAGTGTAGAGTAAATTGAATGTTATAGAAAATCCTACAATACACAGAAAAAAATGTGAGTCTTCAGCAATGGTTTGAAGACTTCAAAGATAGCCAAACACACATCCCACTAAGAAAATATCTGGTAAACCTGTAAGAAGTAATATCATGGAAGAACATGTTATGTTGCTAAATACATGTTTTAGTGAATCTCATCTCTGCTTCTCTGTCTCTGTCTCCCTGTCTCTGACTCTCTTGTCTTTCTCTGTATCTTTCTCTCTCCTCTCTTACTCTCTCCTCTCTCTGTCTCTGTCTCTCTGTCTTTCTCTGTCTCTCTTTCTCTGCCTCTGTGTCTCTGTCTCTGTCTCTCCCATTTGTGTTTGTGTTCGACTATCTCATACTCA
The DNA here is from genome assembly GCA_964023405.1 of Apodemus agrarius. Taxonomy (NCBI): domain Eukaryota; kingdom Metazoa; phylum Chordata; class Mammalia; order Rodentia; family Muridae; genus Apodemus; species Apodemus agrarius. Next base: position 64,254,123 of record OZ030009.1, on the reverse strand, counting down.
AGTCTAGATAAAATAGACAAACAAAGAAAAAGTAAAATAGACTAAAGTTTATGTAGAATGAAGAAAAGAAGAAGTTGGGAGAGGAGATAAAAATTAATGAGAAAATGAATGAGATCAAAGTACATTAGAAACATGCAAAGAAATTCATAATAAAGTCCACCATTTTAAAAACTAAGATGCAAAAAAACCTAAGACGCACTTACAAAGTACAAAATTCACAGGTCTCCTTCAAAAAGGGAGATGGGAAAGAAGAAACACTATTATACAGTTTGCAATATTGAGCAAACTACTGTAGTATTAAAACATGCTTTGTTAAATACTCTTGCTCAATTGATTAAAGTAAGTATTAGGCCAGCACAAACTATGATATGTAATAATTATAGGCATAAAATTTTGTTTTGGGGTGGTGGTGAAAGCCTAATAGTTCAAAGAGGCAGAGAAAGCACCTAGCTGACTCCCTCCATAGCTGACACCCCAAAAGGAAGGTGTTATTCTCCAAGCTATCTCTGAAACCTTCAAACTGAATATCCATGCCTTCTATTTCCCGTGTATCTGTCTATACATCCTCCCGACTTCCTTTCATTCTGAATGTTTTTTCCCTATGTTTATTTCCTGTCAACTGGTTGGTTGCTCCATCTCTTGACCTATGGTTGACTTTATTTAATCAGGTTTACAATAAATGGAAAGTTCTTGGGTTAAAAGTGTATGCTAGGGCTGAGACATACCTAAACTGGAAAAAAGTTTTACCAGTAAATAATACAATCTCATGGTTCATAGTGTGATAAAGTATCCAGTAACACTTTTTGTCTAAATAAAGAGGAAAGATTTTGACCCTAACCCAGTAAAACTATATAATAATGAAGCTACTTCTACCAAGTATTCCACAATGCCCATCTTGGTTATATTTGGCAGTTTTAGGATTAAGTATTTTTTGAGTTCAAAGTTCTGTAAAATGGTCAAATTTGAATGTCCTGAGCAGTTTGTAGTTTGAAACTGATCTTTGGGTGGCATTTTTCAGCTTAGTTATAATCCTGCTAGGTAGAACATAGCAGTCAACCCCAACGTATCCACTCTTTGTGCAGAACCTGGCAGCAGAAGAGTCATGAGGCAGTTTTTCTCAGTGGTTAGCATTATCACAATCCAGGTGGATTCATCATTGCAGGAACCCATCATCTTCTCTGGGACCGTAAAGGTAACTATTAGTAATAATAGAAAACATAAGCATTTTAAATGTCATATTCAGATTTGGGGTCCCCAATCTATTAAGTATATCTGAGGTACAGAAACTCTGTTCATAATTACCTGCTTCAGACTCAAATCTTAAAGTACATACAGGAATCTAGATGAAGCTTCCTTCGGGAATTAGTATTCTATATGACTAGTAGCATCATACACATACACACACACACACACACACACACACACACACACATCATATTTTCCAAGATAGTATTTATTGTAAAATACATTCCAAGTTTGCCTTTCCCAGCTTCGGCTCCTAGAATGACTAGAATGACACTCTGAAACTATTTATTAATAAATGACTTAGCCATAGCTTTGGCTCATTCCTTGACTCGCTCATGATTCATTTAATCCATTCAAACAATTCTATCTTCTACTTGTTTGGTCAAATTTCTCCTTATTACAATAAGAGTTCGCATTCTTTTTGATATGATATTCTTCAGTTATATGGAACTTACTGAAAGATGAGAGGGTTGTTTAGAGAATCTCTATTACTCTCATCAGCTACCCAACACATTCTTGCCAGGCCCTTATCCCTCATTTCAAATCATCATCAGTTCCTCTTAATTTGTGAGTTATTTCTTTGCTTAACCTTATATAATCTTTGATTTTAAGTCTTGCTTTCAGTGTTGGAAAAAAATTTTCCTATTTACTATAGTCATTTCTATCTAGGGTTTTTCCCATGAACACTTAGCTATCAGTCAGAAATTCTTCACCACTTTGTTCAGCATTATATCTGAAGCACTAAGAGTAAAATATACATTCAAAAATATTTGTAGAGTATGTTGTCACAAATGTTAGACAAATAAGGCTAGAGACAAAAATTAAATATAGGACTAAGTTATTTGGCACAAATAACTTCTATTGAAATTGGAAAATTCTAGCAAATAGCTTATATGTTGTCAAGGATGCTTGATACTGGTGAGGGGATGGATACATAGGTCAATGGAATAAGAAACTGCAAAAATGTTTATATGATTATGGATAAATAGGAAGGTAGTAAAATGAATTGATGGAACTTATCAAGAAATTGTGCAGAAGGAACGGAACACTCACTAGCAAAACAGAAAGAAAAATTATCTATTACTAATCCTTATTTTTTTTCAAAAATAACTTAGAATAAACCATGGATTTAAATGTAGAACAACAAATACTTTAGAAAAATAAGAGAAGATGCTTAGATTCTAAGGCTAACCAAAAAGACATTAGGTTTGATACTAAAAACATCCATAAAATGAAAAGGTTGATAACTGAAACACTGTTAGAAAGATGAAAATATGCATAAGGTTGAGAATAATATTTGAAATGTATAGTTTCAAAAGCTAACAGGTATCTACACAAGCTAAAGAACTCTTAAAATTTAACATTAAAATAGAAAAAATGACCACCAAAAGTGTCATGATCAGATATGTATTTTATTTAAAAGGAAATGTAAATAGCAAAACCATATTAATAATTACCATGTTAGCATAAGCACATGTAAATTTAAAACAAAATTGTATGTAAGATAAGACCTATTTGAATTATTGAGATTATAAAAACTGAAAGGAAAAATGTGGAGACTCTGGATTCATAAAACCAGATATATTAAGTTGTGAAGCCAGTATACTAAAAAAGTTTTGGCATTCATGCTCCTAAGCAATTATACCTTGGTGCAGTTATTCCATAGATAGAGAACAATGTCTCAAAGCAGTGATACTATTTTTTTTTTACTAAAAATAGGACAAAACTGGAAACCATTAATATGTTCTTTCATTGATACTGGTTATACAAACTATGATATACTTTATAAAATGCCAAGTAGCAATATACAATAACAAGCTATAGACACAAGTAATTCTATAGAGGAACAGGACAATATCAATTGGTTACATTCCATATGGAAAGCAGTAATAGTAATAGTTGTTATGGTGGTTTGAATATACCTGGGCCATGGGAAGTGACACTATTAGGTGTGGACTTGTCAGACGAAGTGCATCACTGTGGGTGTGGGCCTTAAAGCTCCACCCAGTGCAGAAGAGACCCTCCTCTGGGCTGCAAACAGAAGAGAGTCTTCTGATCAAGATATAGAGCTCTCAGCTTTTTCTCCAGCACAATGTCTGTCTGAATGCTGCCATGCTGCACTCTGATAATAATGAACTAAACCTCTGTAACTGTAAGCATCCCAAATAAATGGTGTCCTTTATAAGAGTTCCCTTGGTCATGGTCTCTTTAGAGCAATGGAAACCCTAATTAAGACAGTTGTTGTCAGGCACTGGAGAAGGGAGGACAGATTGCTATGGTTATGCTAGAACACCAGAAGAAATCTCCATGGCAGTGATCTGAGTTGGATCATTTCTATTGCACCAGACTCAGTATCCCAAGTTTGTGATTAAATCACAAAAGCAAACATACAGAAATACAGAAACAAATACATAAAAATTAGGGCTTTTACATGTTAATTTCCTGATATACTATGTAGTATGGTTTTACAGTAGAAATAACAGTGAATGAAAATATGTAGTAGTAACATATAAATCAAATACATTTCAAGACAAATTAATAAATTGCTCCCTTAATATGAATTTCCAGAAGAGACAAAGTCGTTCTTTATTTAGAGAAGACAGACCAATGAGCTTGGTAACAAGTTTATGACATTCGGCAAGATCTTTCAAGAAATAATTTAAATTCTCTATGTCCTAAGTGTAATGGTTGTCTAGTTAGCTGTATTAACCAAATTTAACATAATTTCCTACTTAAATAATTACATTTGATTATTTTATATGAAAGATACTTCAAAATAGTTACTTAAAAAGAAAATTATTATCACTATGCAGCAAATAGTAATGGGACAATGTACTTATTTTAAGTAAAGAGGGAAAGAACTTTATTTAAAAAGATGGTATTTGACCAGGGTCAGGAAATTAGTGGAGAAAATACATAGGTAAGAATGTTCTGGGTGATGATGCATTCAAAACCCTAGCTCACAAGGCCAGGGTTGTGTAGATGAGATATTGTATGAGTGGTAAGAAACAACATCCCAGAGTATGCAGGGAAATGATATGCAAAGTTCAAAGTCATTTAGAATTTTACTTTAAAAAAAGAATAAAGATAGCCATTGGGCAAAAGAACATCATGACCTAACTTATCTAAATGAATTCCTTATTGCTACACAGAATATTGTCAGATCAGATTATATGGGGATTATTTCTTTTCAAGTCTGAGTATGTCCATTTAATAAAGTGTAACAAACTCACTCAACTCCTCTACTACATTGACATTTTAAAGGTAGGAATTTATTTTTATTCCAAAATCAATAAAATTAATGATTACAAAATTAATACCAAAATAAATGTCACATACTTTATAATATCATCATGGTTATAAGTGTTTACACATTACGTATATATGAGGAAATATTTATTATGTTTTTATATGGCAAGTTTTGTTGTAGTCTGAGGAAACAGACTTTATTGTTTTTTGTTTTTACTATAATACTATGTTTTGTATAATACTATTTTACTATTATTGTGCCAGCAAACACACACACACACACACACACACACAGACAAACACACACAAATCAAGATTCTGTACTCAGAAGAATGAATAGATTTTTGCTGACACTTTAAAAAAATAAAATTACCTATTTGAGTGAATAAAAATACCACAGACACAAGAAAAGCTACATCGTGCCATTAGCAGGCACAAGCCACAAATACAAGGTTAAACAACACAGTATAAAGTCAATATTAATTAGTTAATTTTTCTAATCACTGTCACTTGTTGTAAAAATAGACATCAAGATCCTTTCCTGAGGAATTAAAAAGAAATCATCTATCAAGGAGTTTGGAAATTCTAGTAGACAGAAAATAGAAAGTGGGAAAACTGTCAAGGAGGATACTGAGAACTTCATTGCAATAACTCCTACCCAGACTCCAGCATCCAGCCTGTCAGAAGCCTGTGATGGAAGAAAGTGCTACAAAGAGAGCTAGTCTAGAAAACTGTTACCCAGGTTGAGAACCAGATGCTACTTTTATTATGTCTTGCTATAATTACTTTTACTCTGTTACTTCGATGAACTGTAAAATTCCTTTTGAAAATACCACAGCAAATATACTTAGTGTTAATTTATAGGAGAAAAATAAGTGTACCTCTGAATGAAGAATGTTTTTCCCTTTTTCATTTATTTTTAAATACTATTTCTCATTCTGGGTACAGAATCTTGAGTGTGTGTGTGTGTGTGTGTGTGTGTGTGTGTGTGTGTGTTTGTGTGTGTGTGTGTGTGTGTGTGTGTGTGTGTGTGTGTTTGCTGGCACAATAACAGGTTATTATAGTAAAAAGCAAAAAAAATTAAGTCTGTTTCCTCAGACTACAACAAAACTTGCCATATAAATACATAGTAAATATTTCCTCATAACATACTGTGATTGGAAGTTCTAGAAACTTGCACTATCTTGATATCCTATCAAGGAAAAAGTAAAATTCTTAATGAATGTTCATTTTGCCCACAAGTATACTAAAATTGGAATGTTGCAACATTATTATGGCTTATTCACAGTGATGTATAGTACATTTGTGGAGCTTTTCTTCTCATTACATATAAAGGGAGGCCACATAAAATAACACCTGATTTTTCAGTGCATATTTTTGCAAGCCAAAAAGACCTGGATAGATGTTATCCTATCTCCAAAAGACTACAAATGCAAGCCCTGTAAAACTATCACAATTGATACAATAGAAAATCATATCACAATAATATAAATTTAAATAATTTTGTCCTCCAACCCAACTACACAGAAAACAATAGAAGGATATTTTCAGTGTGCTGAGAAGACAAATTATCTCCAAGAGAATACAGGAAATAAATAATCTCACACCATGAAATCAAATTAAAAATGAAATAGAAATACAATGGGAAAATGGGTAATACCAAAAATGTTTAATAATGACTCTCAATATTAATCATCTTAATTCCCTCCAAAGAGAGAAAGACTAACAGATTGTTTAGAAAACAAGAACATCTTTCTGTTGCATCCAAGAATATACATCACCATCCAGGAGAGATATCATCTTAGAATAAAAGTATGGAAAAGGGTACTCCAATCAAGTGAAACCAATAAACAAGAAAATGTAGTGATTTAAAGATATGACAAGACTTCAAACTAAAGCTAATCAGAAGAGATAGAAAAGGACTTTACTTCAAGGAAAATAATCAACCAAGATGATATTATGCTTCTAAACAGCCATGTACCAAACAAAAGAAACACTTCTACATCTAGAATCATGTGATCCTTGCCAAAACAGTGATAGTGGGTGACTTCAATCCCCAATTCATAACATAGGAAGTTCATGCAAACAAAAACTAGAGAAACATTGGAGTTAAATAGCATCATAAACCAAATAGACCTAGCAAAGATATCTATAGAGTATTCTACCAAAATGTTAAAGAACACACTTTATTATCAGTAGCCATTGAGCTCCCCCCTCCCCAAGTTACCCATGTATTAGAAACAAATCTTATCCTAATCGGTACAGAAACATTGAAATAATACAATGGCAATGAAGGCAATTCTAAGAGAGAATTTCATAGCACTGTACCTATATAAGCAAACAAAAGAAGAAAGAAACAAAAAAAACTGGAGATATTTTCTATTATAACAATGATACACCTGAATGTTGCAGGAAAAACAAAGCAGAAATAAAACCTAAAAAGAATAGACTAAAAGAATCTCAGGTCTAAATCAAAAAAATAAAAACAACAGAAATCAACATACAAAATAAAAGAAAGAAAAGAGTTGGTTCTCTAGAAAATTAAGTAGATTACACAAGTATTTATCCAAATTTAACTAAAAGAAGAGGATATACAGATTGTTTGTTTGTTTTGTTTTGTTTTTTCGAGACAAGGTTTCTCTGTGTAGCCCTGGCTGTCCTGGAACTCACTCCGTAGACCAGGCTGGCCTCAAACTCAGAAATCTGCCTGCCTCTGCCTCCCCAGTGCTGGTATTACAGGCATGCGCCACCACTGCCCAGCTAATATACAGATTCTTAAAAGTCAAGATAAAAAGGGAGATATTACAACAGACAGACATAAAGGAGTTTTAGAAAGTTGGTTCAGCAGTTAGAAACACTGCCTAATTGGTCACAAGACAGACCTCAACAGATATAAGATTGAACTAATCCCATGCCTCCTATCAGATCACTATGGAGTATGAGTGGTCTTCAATAGCAAAAAACAAAACAAAACAAAACAAAACAAAACAAAAAACAGAAAAAAAACAGAAAGCACACATACACATGGAAGCAGAAAAATACTCAATGATAACTTGGTCAAGGAAGAAATAAAGAAAGAAATCAAAGACTTCTTAGAATTTAGTGAAAATGAAGGCACAATATACCCAAATCTATGGGACACAATGAAAGCAGTGCTAAGAGGAAAACTCATAGACCTGAGTGTCTCCAAAAAGAAACTGGAGAGAGCATACATTAGGAGCTTAATGGCACCCCTGAAAACCCTGGAACAAAAAAGAAGCTAATTCACCCAGGAGGAGTAGAAGACAGGAAATCATTAAACTCAGGGCTGAAATCAACCAAGTTGAAACAAAGTGAACCATACAAAGAAACAACAAAACCAGGAGCTGGTTCTTTGAGAAAATCAACGAGATAGATTAACCCTTAGCAAGACTAACCAAAAGAAACAGAGACTGTATCCAAATTAACAAAATTAGAAATGAAAAGGGGGATATAACAACGGAAACTGAGGACATTAAAAAATCATAAGATCCATGCCGGGTGGTGGTGGTGCACACCTTTAATTCCAGCACTTGGGAGGCAGAGACAGGCGGATTTCTGAGTCTGAGGCCAGCCTGGTCTTCAGAGTGAGTTCCAGGACAGCCAAGGCTGCACAGAGAAACCCTGTCTTGAAAACAAACAAAAAATCATAAGGTCCTACTAGAAAAGCCTATACTCAACACAACTGGAGAATCTGGAGGAAATAGACAATTTCCTAGACAGATACCAAATACCAAAAATTAAATCAGGATCAAATAGATCATCTAAACAGTCCCATAACCCCTAAAGAAATAGAAGTGGTCATAGAAAGTCTTCCAACCAAAAAAGCACAGGACCAGATGGTTTTAGTGCAGAATTGTATCAGACCTTCAAAGAAGACCTAACACCAATACTCTTCAAACTGTTCCATAAAATAGAAACAGAAGGAACACTACCCAACTTGTTCTACGAAGGGACAATTACGCTGATACCAAAACCACACAAAGGTCCAAAAAAGAAAGAGAACTTCAGGCCAATACACATCAAAACAACCATTTACCATGATCAAGTAGGCTTCATTGTAGGGATGCAGGGATGGTTCAATATATGGAAATCCATCAATGTAATCCACTACATAAACAAACTCAAAGGAAAAATAACACATGGTCACCTCATTAAATGCTGGAAAAACATTTGACAAAATTCAGCATCCTTTCATGCTAAAAGTCTTGGAAAGAACAGGAATTCAAGGACCATACCTAAACATAGTAAAAGCATTGTACAGCAATCAGGTAGCCAACTCAAAGTAAATGGAGAAAAACTTGAAGCAATCCCACTCAAATCAGGGAGTAGACAAAGCTGCCCCTTCCATCCATATCTTTTCAATTTAGTACTTGAAGTTCTAGCTAGAGCAATTAGACAACATAAGGAGGTCAAAGGGATATAAACTGGAAAGTCAAGTTATCACCATTTGCAGATGATATGATAGTATACTTAAGTTACCAAACAACAACAACGACAACAACAACAAAACCAAGAAACTCCACCAGAGAACTCCTACAGCTGATAAACAATTTCAGCAAAGTGGCTTCTTATGAAGTCAACTCAAGCAAATCAGCAGCCTTTCTATACTTAAAGGATAAGCAGGTGGAGAAAGAAATTAAGGAAATAGCAAAATTCACAATAGCCATAAACTATATAAATTATCTTTTAGTAACTCTAAGCAAACAAATGAAAGATATATATGACAAGAACTTCAAGTCTTTGAAGAAAGAAATCAAAGACCTCAGAAAATGGAAAAATCTTTCATGTTCTTGGAATGGTAGGCTTAATATAGTAAAAATGGCCATCTTGCCAAAAGCAATATATATATATACATATATATTTAATGCAATCCCCATTAAACTCTGTTCATAGAGTTAGAAAGAGCAATTCTCAAATTCATCTAGAATAACAAAAAACCCAAGATAGCTAAAACTATTCTCAACAGTAAAAGAACTTCTGGGGGAATCAGTATCCAAGACCTCAAGCAGTACTACAGAACAATAGTGTTAAAAAGTGCATGGTATTAGTACAGTGACAAGCAGGTAAATCAATGGAATAGAACTGAAAACCCAGAAATGAACCCACACACCCATGGTCACTTGATCTTCAATAAAGGAGCTGAAAACATCCCGTGGAAAAATGATAGCATTTTCAACAAATGGTGCTAGTTCAACTGGAAGCCAGAATGCAGAAGAATGCAAATTGATCCATTCTTATCTCCTTGTACTAAGCTCAAGAAAAAGTGGATCAAGTACCTCCACATAAAACCAGACACACTGAAACTAATAGGAAAGAAACTGGGGAATATTTCCTGAACAAAACAATAGCTTATGCTCTAAGATTAAGAATTGACAAATGGGACCTCATAAAATTACAAAGTTTCTTTAAGGCAAAGGACAATGTCAATAGGACAAACCTTCAAACAACAAATTCTAAAATGATTTTCACCAAGCCTACATCGGCCAGGGGGCTAATATCCAATATATACAAAGAACTCAAGAAGTTAGACTCCAGAAAGCCAAATAACCCTATTTAAAAATGGGGTACAGAGCTAATAAAAGAATTGTCACCTGAAGATTGTCGAATGGCGGAGAAGCACCTTAAGAAATACTCAAGTCATTAGTCATTAGGGAAATGCAAATCAAAACAACCCTGAAATTTCACCTCATACCACTCTGAATGGCTAAGATTAAAAAACTCAGGAGACAGCAGGTTTTAGCAAGGATATGGAGAAAGAGGAACACTCTTCCACTGCTGCTGCAATTACAAGCTTTTACAACCATTCTGGAAATCAGTCTGGCAGTTCCTCAGAAAACTGGGCATGACACTTCTGGAGGACCCTGTTATACCACTCCTGGGCATATACCCAGAGGATTCCCTGGCATGCAATAAGGACACATGCTCCACTATGTTCATAGCAGCCTTATCTGTAATAGTCAGAAGCTGGAAAGAACCCAGATGTCCCTCAATGGAGGAATAGATACAGAGAATATGGTATATTTACACAATGGAATACTACTCAGCAATTAAAAACAATGAATTCATGCAATTTGTAGGCAAATGGTTGGATCTGGAAAATGATCATCCTAATTGTACATGACACTTCCAAAGGACCCTGTCATACCACTCCTGGGCATATACCCAGAGGATTCCCCTGCATGCAATAAAGACACATGCTCCACTATGTTCATAGCAGCCTTATTTATAATAGCCCGAATTTGGAAGGAGCCCAGATGTCCCTCAAAGGAGGAATGGATACAGAAAATGTGGTATATTTATACAATGGAATACTACTCAGCAATTAAAAATAATGAATTCATGCAATTTGTAGGCAAATGGTTGGATCTGAAAATATCATCCTAAGTGAGTTAACCCAATCACAAAAGAATACACATGAAATGCAATCACTGATAAGTGGATATTAATGAGCCCAGAAGCTCTGAATTCTCAAGGCACGATTAGCAAATCAAAAGATTCCCAAGAAGAAGGAAGGAGAGGACACTGGTCCAGAAAAGACTGGTTCCAGTTTTGCAGGAGAGTACCAGAACAGAGAAAGGGTTGGGGGGTGATTGGGGAATGGGCGGGTGTGGGGGGAAGAGGACTTATGGGGTACATGGTGATGGGGGAACTGGGAAAGGGGATAGCTTTTGGAATGTAAACAAAGAATATAAACAATAAAAAACAATGAATTCATGAAATTCTTAGGGAAAAGGTTTGAACTGGAAAATATTATCCTAAGTGAGGTAACACAATCACAAAAGAACATACATGGAATGCAGTAACTAATAAGTAGATAATAGCCCAGAAGCTCTCAATACGCAAGACACAATTCACATATCATATCATTCCCAAAAAGAAGGAAGGAGATGGCCCTGGTTTTGGAAAGGCTTGATGCAGCAATGTAGGGGATTACCAGGACAGAGAAGTGGGAGGGGTGTGATTGGGGAGTGGTTGGAGGGAAGAGGGCTTATGGGACTTATGAGGAGGGGGGAATCAGGAAAGGGAAAATCATTTGGAATGCAAACAAAGAATATAGAAAAAAACAACGAAACACTGCCTAATCTTTGAGATGGCCTAAGTTCAATTTCTAGCACCCACAAGTATTTACAACCCCAGTTTCAGAGATGCAACATTTCCTTTAGGCATCCTATGCTACCAGGAATGTGGTGAACACACATACACAGATACACAAACACATACACACAAGCCAGACTCAAGAATATTCATAGAATCATAAGGTTATATGTATTCTACCAAAAATGATTAAATATAATGAAATATATATATATATTTCATATATATATATATATACACATATATATATATATATATATATATATATATATATATATATCCTACCAAAGTTAAATTCTGATGATATAACAATTTAAATAGAATGATAGTATGATCATTCAAATAGAATGATAGAATGATAAATAAAAGTAGTAATTTAAAGACTACCAATAAACAAAACCTATGACCAGATGTTCAGCACAGAATTCTAACAAAACTTTAAAACAAAAAACTTTAATACATCCCCAAACAGAAACTTAAGGAAAAATTACTAACATTTTAATAAAATTAGTATAATTCTTAAAGTAAAACCATATAAGAAAGCAACATAAAAATATTAAGAAATATTCCTCATAAACATAAATGCAGAATTCACCATAAATTATTTACAAACTTCATTAATCACAAATGTTTAACAGCTTGCTAAGTGGTGGCACACACCTTTAATCTCAACACTCAAGAGGTAGAGGCAGAGGGAGGTGGATCACTGTATTAGCTCTGAGCTAAAGGCTAGCCTGGTCTACAGAGTGAGTCCCAAAACAGTCAAGGATACTCAGAAAATCCTGTCTCAAATTAACAAAACAAAACATACAAATAAAAAACCAAAGAAACAAAAATATTGTCCATCATAATGAAGTTGGCTTCATAAAAGAGCTGCTCCATTGCTTCAATACACATAAATTTGATAAATATAACAGAGTAATGTATAAAAGACAAATCCTACATGACCATCTTATTAGAGCCAGAAGAATCTTCTGAAAAATCTTCCCTTCCTTCCTGATAAATATCCTTAGAGTCAAGAAACGAAGAGAACCAATTTCAACATAATAGACCATTTATAGCAAGTACATGACTGAATAATCAAAAAGAGAGGGAAATTCAAACCATGCCCACTAATTTCAAGACCAAGACAAGTCTCTTCTTTCCTCATATACTCAACATAATACTTTCACAAAGTCTCAAAAGTATGATGAATAACTCTAACAAGTGAAAGACATATAGTAAGAACTTTAATTCATTGAAGAAAGAAATTAAGGAAGATATTAAGATGGAAAGACCCCACAGGCTTATGGATCAGTAATATTATTATTGTGAAAATGGACACCTTAACTAAAATAAACTTACTAACTCAATTTCACATCAAGAATTCAACACCATTTTCATAAAAGTTAAAAAAACAAATCTTAAACTTTTTAAGGAAACACACAAATACATATACATATATTCATGCATATATACAGACATGTGTGTGCACATATACACAGGCACACACACACATGAGAATAGGAAAGCAAAACAACAATGACAACAACAACATCATGACAAAAATCACCTGAATAATAAACTGCTACATATATCATCACCCCATAATTCAATTTCTATTCCAGAGTAATAAAAACTGCATGTATTGGTATGAAACAGACATGGTGATCATTGAAATAGAATTGAAGACCAGGACATAATTCAATACAGCTATGAACTACTGATTTTTGATGAAGAAACTAGACATACACACTGGAGAAAAGTCAACATCTTAAAAAAAGGTGCTCATGAGACTAGATACCTATGAGTAGAAGAATCAAAATACATCTGGAAAAACAATCATTTTATGTTTTCACTTTATGTGAATGTTAGTTTTTAAACTTTAGATTTGTTTGTTTCATCTAGAATAACCACAATCATTAGTTCATATGCTATCTGGGCAAAGGAGATAATATGCCAAAAAAGGGAAAAGAGGGAATATAATATTGAGGCATAAAGAGGAAAGTGATATCAACATTAAATGGGTAGGAGAATGGTAGTACATAGTAAAGAGACAAATTTGGGATAGGATAACCAAAACTAAAAATAGATTTTGAAAATCAATTTTGTATCCTACCTCTGTAATACACACACACACACACACACACACACACACACACACACATATATATATATATATATATACATGGGTGGAGAGAGAGAGAGAGAGAGAGAGAGAGAGAGAGAGAGAGAGAGAGAGAGAGAGAGAGAGAGGGTTTAAGTGCAATACATATAAAATATATATGCAATTTAAATTGACTTGCCATATAATATGGGAGATAATGCCCCCAAATAGACATGTTATTCTATGAAATAAAACCCCCAATACCAGCTGTAGGTTGCATTTTGTTTCAGGCCAGAGGGGTAATAGGGATTCTCCACCAAAGCATCACAGACTATTGTCAATGGCTACCCCTTGTAATCTGATGTTATGGTTATATTAATGATGGCAACACTTATACTTGTCATCAAGCATAGAAATTAATTAAGTGGTGCAAAACTAGAACTCCACCACTACTGGTTGGCATTCTTGATGTTGAAAGATAGTAGGTACATGACCAGAGGAAAAATAACCATCAATATCTCCTACCTATGAATTCTGTGACCCACAGTATTGATGTCCTGCTTGCAAGATAAACTTATGATGATACAATAGTGGCACAAATGTGGGAATAACCAAACACCCTTTGACTGGATTAAAGGGCCATGCCATGAAATTATATATATATATATATATATATATATATATATATATATCCCAATTGTGTTGAGTAATCCAAAGCCTTTCATTCTCTATACATTGACTAACTGTGGGTCTGCAAATACATTAATATTTACTGCAAGTAGCAGGTTTTTTGATGAGTGATGAGTAGTGATATTGAGATGCATCATTTGGAGTCATTTTACTTCCTTAGGGAAGTAAATAGTAATTTATTTACAGACCCACAGCTAGGCACTGTAGAGAATGAAAGGCCGTGGAGGAGTTAACCCAAAATGGGATGTCTTATGTCTTTATCAAACCCCCTCCTCTCAGGTCTCAGGGACCTCTTTGAAAGAGGAAGTGTGGAGATTGTAAGAGCCATGGGCAGCAAACAAGCCTCAAGGAAACAGTATTTCCAGACAGAGCAATGTCGATATACATATGAACTCACAGGAATTCTGGCAGCATACACAATACCTAAAGAAGTTCAAGCCAGATAACCTCTGCATAGAAAGGGGGAAGTAGGCACAAAACCCCTCCCCTATTCAAGAAGCTAGTTGTATATGATTCCTTCTTAGACAGAGACAGTTTACATTACATCGTTGATATTGGATGTCTTAGTTAGAGTTCTGATTTTAAACATCAAATCAATGTGGTGATAGAAAGGTGCCTTTCAATTGCATTTCCTCATTACATTCTATCATTGAAGACAGAAAGTGACATAAATAAGGCAGGTCCATGAATGAAAGAACTAAAGTATACACCATGGAGAAACATAGCTTTGTGGCCTTTTCCCCATGGGATGGTCACCCTGTTTTCTAAATCCAATCAGGATAAGGCAAAAATCCTTCCACATCAATTATCAATCAATAAAATGCTTAAGAGGTCTGCGTATAGTTCAATCCTATGAAGGCATTTTCTCAACAAAGATTTTTTCCTCTCATAAAAATGTTAGTTTGGCAAGTTATTATGAATGTAGCCAGGAGTATGGGTAAATTATCCACGTTCTTGAGCAGGCCCCATGCTCAGAAATAGTTGCCCACAGAACTCATACTAAATGCTTTGTGTGCATTTTGTTTTGTTTGAGAGACAGAGAGGAACATACATTTGGGGCATATTCATCGGAAGAATTTCTGAGGAGTTCGTGGAGGTAAAGAATATTATCAAACTCTCATTTTGAAAAATTGAAGCCAGTGAATAAAAACATCCTAATGACATTTAAAATTACTTACTTGGGCTGGAGACATGGCTCAGCGGTTAAGAGCACTGACTGCTCTTCCAAATGTCCTGAGTTCAAATCCCAGCAACCACGTGGTTGCTCACAATGATCTGTAATGAGATCTGATAACCTCTTCTGGTGTGTTTGAGGATATCTACAGTATACTTACATATAATAAATAAATAAACCTTTAAAAATAAAATAAAATTACTTACTTCAAGAAGGTTTCAATATTCTCAGATCATCTGGTTCATGTATAATATTATGTCTTAATCACTTTGTATTGCTCTGATATAACATCATGGCCAAGATAATATGCAAAAATGTTTTAATTTGTCTTAAAATTTTAGAGGGTTAGACTCCATGGTGTTAGAAACCTAATATCTTGATTTACAAACACAAAACACAAAGTGAAATCATTGGAAATAAAAGATCTTAAAACATCAATGCTCACTTCAACTAGACCACACCTTCTGATACCAGACAGTTCTACCAAATGGAGACCAATTTATGAATCAATTTATGAATCTTTGGGGGATAGCCTCAGTTGAAGCCCTGCACATCATAAAAGTAAGGAGTTTGGAGGAATTATTTTTTGTAGTTGTATTTTTGATAGCTTTAGGTCAATGGACCAGGTAGTTGTAGGTGGGGAGTCTCAAATTTAGAGATTGTGGAAAATATCCCATTCTAAAGAAATAGGGGACGTAGGGGTTGTAGTAAGGAGATGTTGATTGATGACAGTATTTATCTGGAGTTCATTTGACCTATAGGCAGTTAAGATGAGAACCTGAGACACTGAATCTGATTCACAGGATGATCTCATACTCATCCTTATGGAATTGAAGTATTTGAAGGTCATCTATTCATCCATGCACGAAATTAATGAGTACCACTAGTACATGCCAGATATTACTGTAATTGTTGAGAGACTCCCTGCATATAAAAAAGGAGAAAGAATATTACTGATTTCACCAAGGATATCTCACTTACTGTTTAAGAGAAAGACTAGGGAGGGAAAGGGAAAGAGGGAGGGAGAAAGAGGGAGGGAGAAAGGGGAAGAAGGGAAGGAAGGGAAAGGAGCAGGAAGGAAGGAGAGGGAGAGGGTGAAAACGTAATCTCAATTAATATTACTTTTTTACAGAAGAACAAATACCATCCTGAAGGAAGAACTGGATTGGTATAGATAAGTTATTACCCTCATGTTCTTTGAAAGCTGGGGATGGTATTCAGGTATTTTAATGAATCTAGGACAGCATGTTCATTGTCTCTGCTTCTCTGCTTCTTGCATGTCCTTCCTGCTAGTCATCAAAATCTCATTTGCTGTGTATGATAACATATACCCTAGGTCTCATGAGCAGGACATGGGTATCTCTGCACATAAGTATGTATTCTATCTGATACATAAGTGAAGCAAATACAATTGTATATTTAAATATTCATATCCATTTATATGTTTGCATACACATACTCACAGGGAGAAAGAGTCAGAAACAGAATTGAAGAGTGAGATAAACAGAGATGGAGAGAAAAGTCTAAAAGAAAATATCCAAAGCAGAAAATTTTAAAAACTGCAAAGACACTGAAGGGGAAATATACTTGCTTCATTAGGTCATATCTTTTTTTCTATATTCTTTGTTTACAGTCCGAATGCTTTCCCCTTTCCCGGTTCCCCCCTTTCTTTCAGATGCTGTAGGAAAGGATTATTTTTTTCAGTCCAGCACATAGTTGGGAAGTAGTTCAACCACTCGGAAGCAAGGCCTATCAAAAAGAAATAAAGACCCTTGACAAATATTTTAAGGCAACAATAATGTTTTAACCCATCCTCCATGCTCTGTCTGCTTCCTGGCTGACATGAAGGGACCAACTCCCTCTAACATTATTCTCACCAATGTGTTCTGCTTCAACATGGTCACAAAATCAATGTAGCCAAACAAACATGGATTCAGATATTTGAAATCTTTTATTTTTATATATTTTGTAATAATAATGGAAAACTGAATAATAGAGTCTATAGGATCTTTATATATGTAGCTACTGAGAAGTAAATGAATGGTAATTATGATAGAAAAATGATTAAGACCCAGGTAATGTACAGCTTACAGCCAAAGATGAACCAAATTCATTTTGGTTTCATTTTTAAAATGAATCATATGGGATCTTTAGAGAGCATGATAATATGATTTGTATGTTTTGGTCCATGTATATTTCTACACTAGCAATATGAGCTACTTGAATATAATACAATGAATGACTAATTAAGCATAGTCTTTGTAATACTTGAGTTGTTTTAAAATCACAATAAGCCTACAGTAAATGCTACTTGTCCAATAAACAAAAGAATAATTTTGCCCATAGCAAAAATAAATTGTTCCATCTCCCCTTTCCAGGTCATTTTCTATGCTGTATCTTGTCTTTTTCTCCCTTCCTTTTATGCTTCTTCCATCTACATTGCAGGGGTAGAACTATGGACACTTATCATAAATGTCTTAGGGAATATCAGTGGCATAGAAGCTTTTATTTGAAAATAAAACAAGACTTACATACTGTCAAGGAGTCATTTCTGATATGAGTATTCATGATCACATCTCACTAGTTCAGAGGATATGATTTAGCCAGAGGAAATACTACAGAAGCCAGATATAGAAAATCCATTGCTATCTTTTTTTGATCTACTTCCATTTAGTTTGCAAAATTCACACTTGGATTGATTGGTTCCTGGAGAAATTTCAATTTTATCAGATAGGGTTCTACCCTATGGGCCTTGTCAGCCTTGTCACAACCATACTGAGAATATGAAGACAAGGTTAATGCTCATCCTTTCTAATTTTTCAAAAGCCATGTCAAAATCTCTTTCTGTATTCAATCTTTAACAAGAGTTACTGGCTGATCATTATATGCCAGTTATGCTCAGTATTTCCTAAATATTATTTCATTAATAAATCCTACACTAACTTATTTTAGTTTAATTTCTGATTCAGCTATCATAAAAACTAAATAACAGATATATTAACAAATATGTTCTGCAGGATATTTATGCTGAATTTTATCATTTAATATTTTAAAAAGAATACAACTATATATCTGCAATCAGACTTGGCAATACATTTTTTTGTCTAAGGAAAAAAAGCAGAAAATTGTTTTGTGTTGAGATAATCACAGTCCTATATGTGGAATAGAGAACAGTTGAGCTTAAAAAGAAGGTCAGCTTCTCTCAGTTTTATCATAAATGTTTTAAATAATATTTAAATTATGAGTGATAGAACTTGAATCATGTTTGACCTCTAGTGTGGTTGTTGTGTTGACCTCTAGCTCCTTCTCAAGTCTGTTTCTCTAAGAAGTAAAGAATTACAGGCAAGAGGTATGCAGTGCATTATCTGTAAGATTTATTATGATATTTCTTCTTCTTGATTATATTCAAATGATACATTGTGCTGACAGTGTCATTTAAAATGACAGCTCATCTCTGAGTTGTTAGTTTGTCCAAGAAAATACTCAAGTATTACAGATTATTGATATTGTGCTTGGTTTCTACCCAGAGGTTCAAAGTAAGTTTGCTTCAGTAATGCTGAAGATAACAATGTACTTCAAATGTAGGACCTAGAGGCCATTGAGCTGTAACTTACCTGAATACCTCCTAGCTAATTAGTTAGCATCAGTACTAAAATGCACCATGCAAGTTTCCAATGGAGGAAATCAACCAAAACTCCTACCCTGCTCCGATACCTATGAATCACAACAATGACAAACAAGGCACAATTAACCTAAATGTTCAGTAGTGGCACACATATCTTCATGGTAACTCACATCTTTCTAATTGGACTTTAGAACTCACTCAGCATGTGGGAATCTATGCTTATTCTGGATACTAGTGTAGTTTCTAGTAGAACAGGGCACTTCTGCCAGAGCTGTGGGCCAGGATATGGAGACCTAGGTTTGTTTGAATAACATGTCTTCTTAACAGAACAATAATAGTAGTTTCTTATTTAGGGCCTATGACCTATCTAGCCAACGGCTCTTGGTCCTGTTAGTAGTGTCATTTCATGAAGCAGGTCTTAGATCCAATCAGAAATTATTGATTGATTCTATAACATTCATGGCAGTATAGAATGGATAGGTGGATCTTGCCAACCAGACATTACTGTAGCTCAAAATACTCAGAATTAGGTGATGCTGATGATTACTTTTCTCCACTCTCAGAGTACATAGCAACTTTTAATGTTATGAAAGTCAACCAGTGAGCATGAAGCTCCCAATCCTCTCAGCCTTTCACAATTTAAGTCTTCCCCTTTTAGGATTTTCCCCTTTCTAATACTGTACACCTATTCCTTTAGTTTGGACTATTCTCTTCTCACACATAGCCCCTTACTAATTTACTAATCTCTATCAGCCAGATATGTGAAAGATGTATATCTAAAGATTCAAATTTAACATCCATATATGAAGAAAAAAAAAGGTGTGTGAAATTTGCTTCTTATGTCTGGGGTACAATACTCAGGATTATTGTTCCACATTTCCCTCATTTATTTTCAAATTTCATGTTTTAACAGATGAGTCATAATACAAATTCTATAAATGTATCACATTTTTATCAACTTATTAATTGATAGAACTTTAGACTGCTTCCATTTTTTGACTATTGTGAATACAACAATAATGAACATGGAGGGGAAAGCATCTCTGTGGCAAGATGTAGAGTCTGTTGGATATATTCACAGGAATTGTATGAAGAAGAACCACCATAATGATTTATATAATGGCTGCCCCAATTTCCATTATCACCTACAAAAGATGGGAGTTTCTCTTTGCCACATTCATACAAAAATATACTCTCATTTGATTCTTCTTGTGAATTATTGTAAATTCTTTATGCTCTCTTCTGTCAGATTCTGGATATCAGATCTTATGATGAGGTCCTTGATCCATTTGGAGTTTAGTATTGTACTGATGAGAGATAAAGATCTTTCATTCTTCTCATAAATCTATCCAGTTTAACCAGCACTATTTAGTGAAAATAATGTTTTGCTGCTATATGTGTTTCTTAGCTCTTTGTCAAAAATCAGGTCCATAGGGGTGGATTTGTGTCTGCTTCCACCAATATAGTAAGAATAGCATTAATGGAAAGAACACATTTTCTTCTATGCCTCATTTGAATTTGAGTCAGAGAATAATGTTAATCAAGAAATATATTATACAATAATATTTCTACCTGGATATAAACCAGGAATTATCAACAGTTACGTTTCTATCTTTAATTATTCTTCTTTTTGGTTGCAATGACCACAAAAAGTCCTTGTACGCATTGAGCTCTGCATGAGAAAGACAGGATGGTCTCCTGCCAGTTAAGATAATTCGAAACATTTAAATACCCTATCCTGTTAGGCCATGCAATGTCCAATTATGCAAAAACGTATTTATTTTGCTTCTGATTTGTTTTTACTGTGGTCTCATCTTCCTGTCTTCAGTGCCTTGTTCCTGAAATGTCATTTACTCTCTTTTTTGTGTCACAGAATTTGGTATAGCAGATGATTCCTCTGGTAGCTTGCTTAGCCGCTATCCTGGTAGATTCTTCTGGATTTGCCTTGAATCATTAGTTTTACATATTGATCCTGCAATATGCAGTTACTTTTAACTGTAATTATCTAAGTTCAGAGCCTATTACCTTAGACTAGTCTAAAGAATCTCTCTTATACTTTCTGGAGGATTCATGGACATATTTGTATGTATACTGATGTATATGCAGTGCACATTTATGTGGATACTATATATAAAGTATACAAGTTGGCACTAAACACAAAAATAAATGGACATTAGACATTGTTTACACTGATTCTAGGCCTGGTACTTAGGTGAAAAAAATCCACTTTAGTGGTCCTTTGAGAATGTCATTGGCTTCTTAGTTTATTCACTTTTAAAATATTTACTAAGTCCTAAAAATAGCATTGAAACATCTAAGAGAAGGATGCATAATATATTCCAGTAATGAACTTACACTATACATAAACTAATATGGATATAAATATCAAAATTTAAAGTCATGATGTTTTTATTGGAAGGCATTTGTAGATTTTCATTTTGGTGGGTTTTGATGATTTGTGTTTTTGTTTGTGGTTTGTTTTTTCTTAAATTATGGCTTCATTTATTTTATTTCTAATAGCTTGGTTGTCCTTAATTCTCTCTTCAGTTTCAACTATTATCTAACAATGATAGCATGCATGATGCACTACAATTACAATATAATATAAATACTATAGCTATTGAATAAATTATATTATATAACCATTCATATATCATATACAGTTAGACTGACTAGATACAAATAGCATTTAATGGTGTCCTCAAAATCTGATAGTTAAAAAAGTAGCAGTGTGACAACAGTTTATGTTATAAATGCCATGGTATTGATGCTATCAACAAACAAAAATAAAAATAACTCCTTTGATTGATAAATAGATAATGAAAATATGATACAAATAAACTATGGAATAGTATTCATCTGTAAAGAAAAAATAAATCATAAACTTTTCAGATAAATGCATGTAACTGCAAAATATTATGCTTAGTGAGGTAATACAGACCTTGAAAAACAAATCTTACATGTTCTCTCTCTCTCTCTCTCTCTCTCTCTCTCTCTCTCTCTCTCCTTCATTTATGTTGTGAATATTACTTCTAGATCTATAGTTTTGAATATAAAATTTGAAGTGTTTAAATAATCCAGGAAACTATAAAGACACTATAGGATGATGATGAACAAAGGAGCTCTCATGAGGAAGATAATAGGAGGCAGGTGCTATGAAGTGGGCAATGAAAAAAATGGAGAGTAACTTAACTAGAGGAGTGAGATCGATAATACAGAAACAACATGAAGGAAAATAAATAATATTATGAATGTATGAAACAGAAATTGGGCAATGTATTATTTTATAGTCATTCATAAAAATATATAATACATGTATGTAAAATTATATGTATATATATTTATATATGCATATCATGTGAGATGAGAATGTTCCCTGCAAGAACCATGCACTATGCAGTAATTATATAGGCTATCAGTGTTGGTATTAATTACCTACAGGACTTGAAATAAGACCCTATTGTTTAAAACACATATACTTCAGAGACATTACTTGGAGGGATTCATCTGGGGTCATTTTAGAATCTTATTCTTTGAGAATAAGGTCTCATACATAGGATCAGAAAGTTATATGTAAACTGTCAATGCAAAAAATAATCAATAGTCCTTCACAAATGGAAAGTATACAAATGGTAGAGATAATAGGATCAGCAATGTATCAATAATGATGCAATACTGACACTTCTATCCTTACAGTAATAAGCAGCTATCTAATTGGACTTTAGGCCCACTGAGCAGGAGGGAATTCAGACTGGTATGGCAAACCTAGCCAACTACCATGGCTGGAGTAGTCAGAGACCTAAGAGGAGAAACTACTACCATTGCTTTTCTAAAAATTATAATTTACATTTTAAGTACTTCCTTTTATTCCCAAAGATGAGTATATCTCTCCCCCACCATCAAAGAAGCTTCTTTGTGCAGCACACAGAGACCATAACAAAGACTCACAACTTGTCAAAACACTAATAATCAAGGAGTGAGTAGTGTTAACTCCAACTCTAACTGACACATATGCAATGGGATCTTTACATCTTATGCTCATGAAAAATCACAGAACAGGCAGAAAGATTGTAAGAGGCCCAAGATGACTAATGCTAGATAGTATCCCCTAGTTAGGAGAAGAAAGATTTACCCAGGAAATCTCAGAAATCTTGCCTGAACAATGTGAGAATAATAACACCAGTAAACATAATAATACTGACAGGGGAAATTCCACATGTCACCACTCTTAGATGAAGAGCTACAAATAGTCAGTGGTTGATAACACAGAATAAGTTTCCTTTTGGGACAAGGTCTGACATAGATTATCTAATCCAGGGTGCTTATCCCTGGACAAATGAATATACAAGTTAAATGAAATGGACTCAGTACATTGATTTTATATGTATATGTATATATATATATATATATATATACACACATACATATATATGTGTGTATATTCATATACATATGTATGTATATTTGTATATGCATATATATGCAAAATAATAATAATAATTAAAGAGTTCATGAATTTTTAAAGGTAGCAAAAAGAAATTCAGGTGTTGAAGAGTGAGGGGGTAAAAAAATGTTGTAGATACAGTGCTCATGTAAGAAATTCTCAAATATATGTTTAAAAAAACATAATTTTAACAGCACACACTCACAAGATAAAGAGAATACTAGTTGTTACATGAGAAACATCAAACCAATGGAGTATTCTGCAGAATTCTACATTTAGTAATTTCTTACCTCTCGTAATTCAAGTTACCTGGTGTCCACTTATATCTGTAGAGAATCTAATCAGTGGGGTTTTAAAAAAGGCCTAGAGTTCTGTCCTTCATAGGTGTTGAAGCTCATCCTTGATCAGAAAGTAAACATGATTTCTTACAAATATATTTCAAGGATAAACAGTGGAAATTTTTATTCTTTAAAATTTTAATGTTTAAAATGTGTAATTTAAATGTACATATGCATGTATGTACATATGTACATATGGAAGACAAAGTAAAACTTGCAGTAGCCAGTTTTTCCTTTTAACATGTGAGGTTCTGAGATAAAAATCAGGTCATTAAGGTTAGCAGCAAGCACCACTATCCACTGAACCATCTTGCTACCATGCAACCGAATTCTTATGGCCTTGGAAGAAACATGGCTTAATTTATATTTTAAAGAAAGACTTTTGCATTAAACTGTAAGATGTCTATCCTTGCAAAATACAGGACTAAATAAAATCTATTAAGTTCTGAAAGTATTCATTGCCAAAACACACAAGGTAAAGATTTTTATTTGTCCTTGGTAAATAATAATTTTAATATATTTGGAAGTGTGAGATGCACGTTTGAGATATTAAATTGATTTGCACCTTTGTACGCATTTACAGTTGCCAGTAAGCATGCAGGGATGGATTTCGGCATTGATGGAGATCTACTATTTTTTTTTTTTTTTTTTGCCAAATGAGACAAATTTAGGCCTATGAAGGAAAAGAAGACTGTTGTGCCTGCCAAATGGTTTAGACACAGCAAGCAGAGACTTAACAACTCAGCATGGTCTCCATCCAATAGCTAGGCCTGCTGTGTGTATGTCCTGCACTACATGGGAGCCAAAATAGAATGAGAGCTTTGAGGTTCATAATCAGTAATTCTCTAGCCTTTCTAAGATATGACCCTTTAGTTTCAAAAGTATAACAGTAGCACAATGGGAATAGGACAGACTATTTATTTTCCACAAGTGTAGAAGTCAAAAACCCATGAATTAATTATTTTTGGCAAGCATGTAGTCTCTCATTAAAACCAAAATGGGACATTAATAAAACTGCATTGCTGTTGCCATCTTCAAATTGGCCACTTGAATCACATATTACAAATGTTAGTCCCAAACTTTTATAAGAGTATTTAGTATACAATTCACTTCTATGAATTTGAATTTATTTAGGATATGAATATTATCATGATTTCTTGTGCAATATAGGGATTTTTTAAGTTCCAAATATCTACTGCTTTTGTCCTATACCTTCCATGTGCACTTATCTGAATAACTAAATATTATTTTAAATATTAAAGTGATATTTGAGTGGTGTTCATTAGAATGGAGTAGTTTAAATCTATCATGCCAAGTGCCTACAGGCACATAAACATTATCTACAGGATTTAAATGCAACTCTGAGTCTTTTAATGCCTAGGATTTAATTAAAATTGCTCAGTGTACAAGGAATCTTCAAAATCTCAACTTGCATGTCAATAGATAATCACCAGATGCCAATGAAAAGATGTTACAGATGTTGGAATTTCTAACAAAGACTTTAATACACATGTGTAAAAAATGGATGAATGAGCAACAATGTACAACCTTAGAATACATCTCAAATAAAATCTACCAACACAAATGTGGATGCTATTAAGAGCAATCAAGGGGCTGGAGAGATTGCTCAGTGGTTAAGGGCACCAACTGCTCTTCCAAAGGTCATGAGTTCAAATCCCAACAACCACATGGTGGCTCACAGCCATCTCTAACAAGATCTAATGCACTCTTCTGGGGTGTCTAAAAACAGCTATATTGTACTTACATATAATAAAGAAATAAAAAATATAAAGAACAATCAACCTTTAAGCCATCAATGAGAAAAGACACTAAAAAATTTTTGAAACAACCCTGGAACAACTTTTTTAAAAAAAATAGAGATGTTGTCTCTTAATCAGATTGTATCTGTATATCTCATAGGAAAACAGGTTTAATGAACAAATAGAATATCACAAAAAATTAAATAATATTAAAAGGTATATATTTGTCTTATCAGGGTCCCAGAGAAGTAAAACAAATATAAGATACTGTTAGGTTTTAAAAACATATTTAAACATAAAAATGACAGAATGTGATAATGATTAACAAGTATATGAATATAATTTCATGGATTAAAAAAGGAAACAAGATAATCACAAAAAATCATGCATGGGTACATTGTAATTAAAATATAAACAGAGACAAGATTTAAAACATTCAGAAAAGGGACATTGACTATAGGGATCGCTGGCTGGATGTTTTGGGTAGACAGATTGATAGACAAAGATAAGTAGATAGATAGATAGATAGATAGATAGATAGATAGAAAGATAGATAGAGAGATAGAATCTTCAGGTACAATGAATAAATTACTCCTATGAAATTTATGTCATGACTGATCCAATAGACATGCCTTGCAAGGCCAATCATTATTCTAGTAGGCATTAATCTCCTCTAGTATCACCCATGGATCTTTCTTGTACTGAAAAAAGAGCCAGCCAAGTAGAGATGAAGCTTCAAGTGAGAACAAGCTTGATTTCTCTGTGTTCTTTGATACAATCTCCATCTGTCTGTGTATCTATTCATCTAGCAATCTTTCTTTCCCTTTCCTTCCTTCCTTCATTTCTTCCTTCTTTCCTTCCTTACTTAATTTCTTCTTTCTTTCTTTCTTTCTTTCTTTCTTTCTTTCTTTCTTTCTGTCTTTCTTTCTTTCTTTCTTTCTTCTCATCTAGCCATCAATCTCTCCTCTCTTCATTTATTTTATGTGCATGAGTGTCTTTCTTGCACATATGTATGTGTACCTCATGTATATATAGTGACCTCAAAGATAAGAAGAGGGGAAAAAAATTCTGTACCCTGGACCTGCAGGTACAGATGATTGTGAGATGCCAGGTGAGTGCTGAAAACTAAATCCAGGTCATCTGCAAGAGTAATAAATGCTCATTTCTGCCATTCACTCTATTTTTAAAGATTTTTAAATTATGCATATTTGAGTGGGAATCCACAGAGGGCAGGGACATCAGATGCCCCTGCTGCTAGACTTATAGGCAGTTGTGAGCCTGAGGTTAAAAAAAATAATTTTGGCAGCAAACATAACCTACATAGTAGACACTGACTTGTTTAAAAACAAAAGAAGCTTACATCATACTAATTCTCTAGAGTCTAACTGAAAAGTTACAGTATTTATTCTAATTGTTATAAAAATTAAGTTAGGATACAATACTTCTATAGGTCCCGTGAAGGAGACAAACAAAATGGATGACAGAGATAACAAGCTTAGTTTGCTATTATGAATTTAGTATATAAAATATGCATTTCTTATAAATTAATAATCATTAATTTTATCAATCATAAATGCAATATATATCTATTATAGAAAAATGGAATAAACCAAGAGAATAAAGAATAAACTGTAAGTCAAAACTCAAATTCTAATTCTTCAAATACAACAATTCTAAATTTTCCAAAATTTCCTTTCATTTAATTTTCAGGTTTGTTCACCAAAATAATAGCACCAAATATAAATATTTTGTAGTTTTCTCAATTTTTGGATTTGTTACATCAATCTTAGCTTTCTTTTTCATGATTAAGTACTTTTCTTTCTTACTTTTTATATAAATACATTTCTTTTCTTTTTCTTTCTTTTTTTACATCCTGATTAGTTTTACCCTCTGCATCTTCCTTGAGTCCCTACCTACCACGTCCCCCTGTTCCACCACCAAACATCCACTTCTTCTCCACTTCTCTTCAGAAAAGAGCTGGCCTTCCATGGGTATCAATGAACCATGGCATATCAAGTTAAAGTAAGACCAGGCAGGCACTTCCCTTCTTACTGAAGCTGTTCAAAGGCAACCAGATTAGAGGAAAGGATCCCTAAAGAGGGCAAAAGAGTCAGAGACAGCTCCTGTTCCCACTGTTAGAAGTCCCTCAAGAAGACACTAAATAACATATTTTCAGAGTCCTATGAGGCTCCCTGGTTGTAAGTTCAGTTGCTGTGAGTTCCTATGAGCCCAGGCTGGTTGATTCTGTGACTTTTCTTGTGGTATCCTCGATACCTCTGATTCCTAAAATCCTTCCCCAGCCCTCTTCTGCAGGATTCATGAACCCCTGCTAATATTTGGCTGTGAGTCTCTGCACCAGTTTCCATCTATTGCTGGGTAAATCCTTTCTGGTAAAAATTTGATTAGGCACCATTCTATGGGTACAACAGAATATCATTAGATGATCATTTTCTATCCTAGCACTCAGGGCCTGAGGTCCTGGCCCTCAATGTAGTGTCAGGGTTAGGATCACTTTCATGGCATGGGTCTCAAGTCGGACAAGGTAATAGATTGGTTACTCCCACAATTTCTGTGCTACCTTTACTTCAACACATATTATATTTTGAAGGTAGGGCAAATTGTAGGTCAAAGATTTTGTAGCCGAGTTGTTTCCCCAATCTCTATACTTGAAGTTTGGCCTGATTACTGGAGATGGCCAGTACAGCCTCTGAATTTCCCCAATTGCTAAGAGCTTTAGCTTGAAACACCCTGATAGATTCCTGGGAGTTTCCATTGTACTAGGTTTCTAGCTCATCCTCAAGATGTTCCTCAATTCCTGTTGTCTCTACCAGTACTCTCTCTCTTCACTAACTCAATCCCTCCTATCCCTGTGCTCACTCTCACACCAAGACACTCCCCTCTCATCCACCCACAATGGATATTCTATTTTCTCTTCATAAAAGGAGAATCATTCATTCACCCTTGAACACTCCTAGTTACTTACCTTCCACTTAGGGTCAGTGGATTATAGCATGGTTATCTTTTTTCTTTATAGGTAATATTCACTTACAATAAAGTACATAGAATGTTTGCATTTCTTGGACTGGGGTACCATACTCAGTATGATTTTTTGAAAAATACATCATTAACAGAACAAAACAGCAACCTAGAGAATGGGGAGAGATCTTCACTAACACCACATCAGACAGAAGACTAATTAAAGACATATAAAGAACTCAAGAAACTAGAAATCAACAAACAAAATAAAGCAATTATATATAAGTGGGGTACAGATTTAAAGGGAGAATTCTTAAGAAAGGAATCTCAAATGGCTGAGACGATCTGAAAGAAATGTTCAGTATCCTAAATCATTACTGAAGTGAAAATCAAAATGACAGTAAGATTTTATTTTATACATGTCAGAATGACTAAGCTCAAACACACAAATGACAGCTCATGCTGGTAAGGATGTAGAACAAAGCAAACACTCCTCCATTGCTGGTAAGAGCACAAAATTGGGAATCAATCATCTCCAAGACCCAATATATCACTACTGGGCTTATACTTGAGGGATGTTCCATTCTATCGCAAGGTCACTTGCTCAGCTCTGTTCATAGCAGTTCCATTACTAATAGACAGAAACTGGAAATAACATAGATGTTCCTCAACCAAAGAATGGAAAAAAATGTGGTACATTTTTACAATGAAGTACTAGTAGTTAATTGTTAAAAACAATATCATGAAATTTGCAGGCAAATGGATAGAACTAGATTTTATGCTATAAAAGTGTGGCTTGGGTATATATTGAGGTTCCCTTGGAGAAATTAACTTTTTGTGCGTTGTTGTTAATCTGAAATATATTCTTTGTTGGAGATGGGCACCCATATATCCATTCCCATTCTCAGTGCTGATACATGACCTGGTTTGAACCTGTATAAGCATTATGCATAGACCCATAGTCTCTTGGAGTTCTGTTTTGTCTGGAAGACACTACTCTCTTGGTGTCATTCATTTCCTATCTTTCTTATAATCCTTAAAGTTCACTGAGTTCTGAAGAGAGGAATATGGTCCAAAATCTCATTTAGGCCTGAATGTTGCAAGGTCTTTTACTCTTGGCACACTGTGCAGTTGTACAATTCTGTATTAACTCCTATATATTGCATGGGGAAGCTTCTGTGATGGTAGCTGAGCAAGGCACTAATCTGTAAGTGTAGAAGAATGTTGTTTGGAGTCATTTTATTGGTATGTCCCTTTAGCAGAACAATAGTATTTGGTTTACCAATAGGACATCGACTTATCTAGTCTTAGTTTCTTGGCTACCAGAGCAGTGTTGGTGATAGGTTATTTTTCATGTAGTGTATCTTAAGCCAAATAAGTTATTGGTTGATTACTTCCACTACTTTTGTGCCACTATTGCAGTAGTGTTTTCTATGTGCAAGTAAACGTTATATATTAAACAGTTTGTAGCTGGGTTGCTGTTTATATTTCCCCTTTAGTAGGATATAGAATATATTTTAGTACCATGAACACTACTGAGTAGACTTGACTTTGGCACCTGCTTGATTTCTCTATGTTCAAT
Source organism: Apodemus agrarius (assembly GCA_964023405.1). Taxonomy (NCBI): domain Eukaryota; kingdom Metazoa; phylum Chordata; class Mammalia; order Rodentia; family Muridae; genus Apodemus; species Apodemus agrarius. The sequence goes on along the minus strand of OZ030009.1, from coordinate 64,223,838 downwards.
GAGCTTTATATGTGTTGTCTTCAGCAATAGGACTTTACCATCAGTGTGTTCAGAGCAACAATAACCTTGAAAACAGCCTAAAGTTTTCGTGTGTGTGTGTGTGTGTGTGTGTCTGTGTGTGTGTGTGTGTGTGTGTGTGTGTGTGTGTGAGGTGGAATGTTCCATGGGGCCATTTTGGAAAACAGCTCATTTAGATACAATCCATTTCTGATACCAGAGGGATAATTTGCTGGCATGATAAAATGAAGATGAGAAAATATGAGTGATGTTTGCAGGATAATGACACACAATTGAAAAGGTCTTTAAGACTTACATAAATCCTATACTCAGCAATATAGTTTTTTTACTTTCTGCAAATTTCTAACATGTTTTATTTTCTCATATATATAATCTATATGACAGAGCCTCTCAAAAGGATATTATCTAAAAAATTGCAAAGGAGTGATAAGGAAAGCAAAAATATTTGGAAATATAGCAACCCTTGAAGAAAAACATAAGTTCATCAACATGAAGATTAATGAAGACCATTAGGGCTCCAATTCTGAGTTGTTCAACCTTTGCCTTATAGCTATTATCACTTGATGCAACAATGAGTCATAATTGTCTAGACAGATAGTTGACCTACATGTCTTGACATAATTCTCCATAATTATTACTTGGTGAATAAAACTGTAGTCTCTCAATAATAATTGGGCCACAAACACCTTGAGATTTACTATTTGAGATCTGCACTAATTCCTGAAATATAGAAAAGCTCTATATACTGTATTTAACAATATCCTGATAGTTTTGTGATCAAAGAATATGTAGTAACAGAAAATGCGACAAGATTTTTCTCTGATTAAATATGTGCTTTAGAATAAGTGACTTAAAAGAAATGAGTTATTCTATCATGTACAAACAAAATAAGTATCAAAATTTTTCATGCCTTGGAAATGAATTCTTCCAATAAACTAGCATATATAAAATGAACTGCTTATGAGAAAAGCTAACACAGTAAAGCCAAATATATGAATTTATTTAAATCATTCATGATAAATGCATATGCAACTTCTTGAATAAGAACTTTTCTTTCCTTTTGGACTATGTATTGTTATTAGCCAGTCATTATCAAATATTACTTGTATCCAATCCAGTGAAATCAGTCATATACTGCATTACAGGAAATAAAGAAATCCTAAACAATATAATTTGCAAAGGTAAACAGAAAGCTGTTTAGAGTTTTATACACTGGTGCTTGGTGTCTATTGCTATTCTGGAAACTCTAGAGCCAGACTGAGGATCAAGATTGTCCTAATAGTTCATAGAAATATGTGACAAATTCCACTCTTCCCTGAGCTCATCCATCATGTGTTTATCGAAGCCTTTCTGAATGGGATCTAACAGTACTCAGAAAACCCTTCAACAGAAAACATATACATTACGGTTTATCATTTAATTTGGCCTCAAATGAAGATTTTGTAATTTGAGAATAATTAAAACAAAAACAGTAATTTTGATTGAGTTGTTTTATTAGAGAAATACTTAGTGTCAATTGTGAAGATACTGGAACGACTAATCATCAAGAGATATATCAACAAATTGTTCAGTGTGTGTGTGTGTGTGTGTGTGTATGTATATATATATATATATATGTATATATATATAATTATATATATATATATAATTGTATAATTACTGGCATTTAGGAGGATAGCATATATCCAGAGGATTCTCTGGCATGCAATAAGGACACATGTTCCACTATGTTCATAGCAGCCTTATTTATAATAGCCAGAAGCTGGAAAGAACCAGATGTCTCTCAATGGAGGAATAGATACAGAAAATGTGGTATATTTACACAATGGAATACTACTCAGCAATTAAAAACAATGAATTCATAAAATTTTTAGGCAAATGGTTGGAACTGGAAAATATCATCCTAAGTGAGGTGACTCATTCACAAAAGAACACACATGGAATGCAGTCACTGATAAGTGGATATTAGCCCAGAAGTTCAGAATACCCAAAACACAATCCCAAGAAGAAGGAAGGAGAGGGCCCTGTTCCTGGAAAGGCTTGATGCAGCATTGTAGGGGATTGCCAGGACAGAGAAGTGGGAGGGGGTTGATTGGGAAACTGGTGGAGGAAAGAGGACTTATGGGGCTTAGGGGGAGGGGGAAACCAGGAAAGGGAAAATCATTTGGAATGTAAACAAAGAATATAGAAAATTTTAAAAAAGGAATTCACACTCCTGTAAGCCACACCTGCTACCTGATAAGTCAACCACACTTTTGACCTTGATTTTACAATTTAAAAAGAGAATTTTGCTAAAATTCTCTATCTGCTCAAGGTAATCCTCAATTTGAAAGGGAATTGTGTGTTATGACCCAGTTATTCTATTCCTTTTCACATTTGCAAAGGAATAGACATCATACTCCAGAAATACTTGCTCAGTCATGTTTATTTACTCTTGAGAGACCAGACCAACTCCATCTTGGGTTCAGTTTCCATCTTAGAGAACATGGCCTGAGATTAAACTCCAGTAAACCACTACCAAACACTGGTCTCACGGTCATTCCCTAACAACTACCAATCAGCAGGAAAGTAGAAGTTATAGTTGTACCTTAAGATATTGACTTATGACAACTTATGGTTTTCCTCCCTGCACCAGCCAATCATTTCAAAGGGTAACAAGTTCCATAATAGCCCCTCAATGAAATATGTGCCAAGCTGGATACCTGCCTTGCTTGTTTGATTGCAAAACAACCAATCTCTCTAAAAGCATGCTCTATAAAAGCTTGCTTTGTACTGGGCTTATGACTTCACCCTCCTGTCCTGCTGGATTAGTGATGATGGTGTGGTCCCAGCTCAAGCTTAAATACAGACCCTTATGCATATTACACAGGAGTCAGCTCCCTGGTGGTCTTTTCATGGTTTATGAATGGGCATAACAATCTCTAGTCACAATAGTTAGGAAATGAGAGCAACCAAAAACCCTTCAACAAATGAATGACTGGATGATGAAATTTTGATGCATGTCTTCTACAGAAGTATATTCAGCTGGAGAAAAAAATTAAAATCATCAAATTTGGGGGGTAAATAGATAAAACTACAAAAGGGGAAAGCCAAACTTAGTAACACAAATATTACATTTATCTTTTATATGTACATCTGAAGTTTAAATCTCTAGATGTATGTAAACTGGAGTAATCACAGAAATCAGGAAAGTATAAAATGACCCAGTGGGGGTACACAGTATTGGGAAAGAGGAGTTTTTTGGATATGGAAGTTAGGACATTGGTGTTCTGAATGGGACAATGGGAAAAATGAGGAAAGATTTTATCTTGGGAAAAGGTAAGCAATCCAAAGGTAGAGGAAGCATTGATGAAGGACACTAAAGATGACTGAAAAAGCTATATAGAAACAGATTATTTTATGTTTACATAATACATATGTATGTATATGTATATGAATATATATATGCATGAGTTTATTTATATAAATAACACAAATGAAGTTATTGTACTGTGGTGTTAATGATCCCCCTGATCCCCCCAAAAGACTCTTAAAGGAAAATCCCAGTGAAATGTGACATGTGAAATTTTATTTCTAGTCATGTGAGAAGAGTCAAAGAGACTCCAAAAATACAATAGGCTTTTGCTGCTGCCCTTAATTGACTCACAAACTTTGAAGATAAGTTGAAGGCACCAGATAATTCAGACACAAGACTTGGAGTAATTGACATGAAACTGGCCTAGAAACTTCGTTCCTGAGGTCTAGCTCTTGTAGCAGCTGAAGATTCTATGTGTGATGCCAAGGGAGAAGAACAAATGAAATACCTACCGTCTGTAAAGCCTGTGACCCACAACAATACTTTGTATGGCAAGATATACCATGGGGCCAAGAGTGAACACTATCCCTGGGATAATATCCCTGGCAAACCTTTTCTTGATTTTAAGGTCAGCTCAGTAGGTGGAAACTAATGCCAGGTACTATAAACCTAGGCAAGTACAAGTGGCTGGAAGAGGGCATACACCTGAGAGGAGACACTACTGCTGTCAATTTCCTAAGCCAAAGGTTTCTACTTTCTAAATACTTACTTTATTCATACATATAAATGTACCTTGTATCCTTCAACAATGGAAGCTTCAGACTTTTTTGTTTGTTTTTGTGTTCATTTTTAATTATTGTTTATTTGGTTGGTTTCTATTTTGTTTCTGGCAGATGAAAATTATAGAGATCCATAACTGCTCAAATGCATTGCAAGAGGAGGGTGGTTCATACCCCAAACTGTTATATCCACAGGACAACCCTATACCTAAAGCTCAGGGAACAGTTGAAAAGACAGGTCAGAAAGATGGCAAGGGCCAAAGTTCAGGATATCTACAGTGTCTTTTATAGATGACAGAAAGCTGCACACATAGAATCTTAACAATTTTGTCACCTGAACAAGACCTGCTCAATGACAGCACCCACTGCCACCAGAGCGTGGATGGGCAATCAGAATGGCCCTGCCCTATACGGAAACCTAAAAGCAATCAATGGCTGATAAGAAAGAGGAGAAAAGGTTTCTTTCTATAACTGACAAGCCCACTGAACGGTTATCCAACCCTCAACTCAGTCCACAAAATCCCCGACATATATACATTCAACAACAATTAAAAGATTAAAACAATTCATAAAAGTGGAGAACAAATTGGGAAAACACAGGAGGACATGGAGAAATGCTTGAAAGTGTGTTTCAGAAATGTAAATGTGGCATTGATTTGTAAACTGCTAAAAGACTAAAAATGGAAGCAAATACAAGAAACTGTGGTTCCTTACTATTGGTAGCATAGATACAAATATTTGATTTTACCCATACAAATTTTGATTAAATATAATGTTAAGTATCCACATAAGCAAATACTAATTATGAGAAACCAAACTGGTCTCTTTGAATAAGGCTGACATCACTTTTGCTGATCTCTTTAGAGATTATCACGAGGAATATTCTTTACAAAAGGCAAAAGAGGGCTAAAGAATGGCTTGGGCAGTTACAATCCCTTGTTTCTCTCCCAGAAGATGAGATCAAATTTCAAGTGTGATGGTGCACAACCCTCTGTAACTCTAGTTCCAGGAATATGACAACCTATTCAGTATTCCAGATGGCATCAGCTTTGTAAATGGTACACAGGCATACACACAAGCAAAACATCCATATATTAATAATATAAAAAGTGGTCATGAGTTTTTAAGCTATTAAAATGGCTTTTAATGTCTTCTGCACCCCTATCACTCTCAACTTTCTGTGTTGTGAAAGTCACCCTACTTCTAACTCCATGATTTAGTATACCCATTCATATTCAAGCATCTTAGTTTCTTCTGTGTTGATTTATGGAGTAGTTTTTATTTGTCTTTTAAAGTAGATTTAATGCATATTCTCTTACGACTTTATTAATACTAGATCGATGGTATGCATTTTTATACGTCTGACTCATATCTATTTTTGTTACCTTTGTATGTCCTAAAGTGTAGGGTTCAGTGTTTCTGATTCACTATGCATGGCATATTATATATGATCTACAAATATAAGAAGGTCCAACTTTGAGTCAAAGCAAGATGAACATTACATCTTGAATAAAGTAACTAGAAAAGTTTGGACATAAATTTTTACCACAAATACAAGATTTACTCTCCATTTCTAATCAGGCTGATAGTCTATATTAGGCACATTTTCCTTTTAGAAATTCACTATCCTAATGAACAAAGTGTAGTGTATGAAGATGAGAAATTAAGTGTTTTCATTGCTTCTAATATTTTAGATATAGTCACCTAAACTTTGGAAAACTATCAAATTCAGCAGGCATTTATTACATTGATAGCTGACAAGAAGAATTAGGGGATCCTCTAGAAAGTGTCAGAGACCTGGGAGATAAAAGACTCTCAGAACTCAAAGCCAGGGTACCTTAGATGAAATGCCCAACAGTAGGGAGAGGGAATTCTTAGAATCCACCTCCAGGGCATCAAGTGAAGGGACTGGGTTGCCATCCTACAATAAAAAACTCTGACCCAGGTTTGTTCCTGTCTAAAAGAACCGCAGGGAACAAAATGGAGAAGAGACTGAGGGAAAAGAAGTCCAGTGACTGACCCAAGTTGGGATTCATCTCAAGGGGAGGCTCCAAGACCTCTCAGGAGCCTAGCAAGGCTGTCCTCTGAGAGGCCCAAAAATCAGCCGACTGAGACAGAAGAAAAAACTTACGCCCAACCAATGGACTGACGTTAGAGACTCTTTTGGTTGAATTAGAGAAAGGCTGGAAGAATCTGACAAGGAGGACGAGCCCACAGGAAGACCAGCAGTCTCAAATAATCCGAATCCCTGAGATCTCTCAGACACTGAGCCACCAACCAGGCAGCATACACTAACTGGTCAGAGGCCCCTGACATATATACATCAGAAGACTGCCTGGTCTGGCCTTAGTGGGAGAAGATGCACTTAACTCTCAAGGGACTTCAAGCCCCAAGGAGGGCTTTTGGAGACAGGATGGAGGAATGAGATGAGGAAGTGTGGGAGGGTAAACCTGGAAGGAGACAACTGAACCGTAAAAAAAATAAAAGTGATAAAAATATTCCTAAGTCCAAGTGATTAAAAAAACCCAAAGAATTAGAAGTTGAAGGGGTCAATCTCTGGATGGTCTTTCCTTCAGTCTCCAGCCACATATGTAGCAGAGGATGGCCTTGTTGGATATCAATGAGAGGAGAGGCCCTTAGTCCTTTCTAGGCTAGTTGCCCTAGTGAAGGGGAATGCCAGGACAGGGGAGCAGGAATGAGTAGGTTAGTGAGCAGGGGCAGGGGGGCTCGGAAAGGAGGTTTTTGGAGGGAAGATGAGGAAAGAGGGTAACATTTGAAATGTAAATAAATAAAATATCTAATAAAAATTAAATGTAAATAAAAGAATTTGAAAGGGGGAAACCCATGTGTTCCAACATCAACAGATTGTTTCTTTTTAGTATTCAATTACAGATTAAAAACATTTAGATGTTACTCTACATACAGTTGTATAACTGTTTATTACTTATATAACTGTAACTGTATGATGGAGCATTAGCAAGATATTACATACCTCTGAGTACTAAGTTCTGAGTACTAAGAATAATGCTGGGTAATTATGGCCATGGCAGCCATCTTTTAGATTGTGAGACCTGTGATTTTACTTTCATCATTTTATTTTCATCATTACCCTCAATCATGAAAGAGGGTTTTTTTAAAAGGAAGAATGATCAAAATATCACCTTCCATGTATCTTCAAGACTGACAGAGGCACATGCAGTGTAAGCCCAATGATGCCTCAGCAATGTGAAAGAAGATAACATTTTTAAAGTATATTTTGGGCACTACACACCACACAACATAATGGTAGACAAATTCTCTGTTAGAAAAAAATTCAGATTTAGTATAAATGATGCAATGTTAAGAAGTGATAAGATTTCTGATATATATTGAACAATTCTGTGACTGAAAAACACTATGATATTGTAGCAGCTCCACACTCAATGGAATCTGGATGCAGATTCTGGATCTGAACACTAGCATCCCAGATCTGGATGCAGCATGATCTGGACACTAGCATCATATTATCGAGAAAAAGTCGAGAAAAAGTAAAAACCAAATCAATTTTCTTAGCTTCCATTACCCAGGAGTTTCTCAAGTCTTGTGGAAGAAAAATAGAGAATTCATTTCATTGCATCTTACATTTGACAATTTATTTCGCCTGAATATGGAGCTCTATATCAAAAAGATTCTTTAATTTAGGACATTATGTAACAGTAAAAGGATTGAGGGTAATTGGATAAAATATTGCATGGTATTACATCAATTTCAATATTCAGAAATTATTAATTGTAAGAAGACATGCATGTTCTCTCAAAAAGAAGACTTAAAAGGCAAGTATCGCTAGAAAAGTCTATAGTAAGTAAACCACAGAGACTTACAACATTGAACTTTACATGGTTTTAGATTTATAAGTGTAAAGCATATAGTTGTGCTTCATTATTTTTAATACATTTCAGTTTAATACAACATTTTATCTTAGAGTAACTTATGGTCAATTATCCATGTCTACCTCATGTAACAATTTATTAAATGACTCACAATTAATAGTCAATAAATCATTGCTAAAACATATAGTATAAGAGAGATACAGATTTTCAAGAAAGCAATTCTCACTTGAAAAGCAAAAGCAAGGGGTGAGAGATGGAAGTGAGAATAGAAAGAACTACATTAAATAAAAAGAGAAGAAAAAATGTAAACAGCAAAACAATTTCAACTGTACACACAGGTTACTGGCATCAGACTTTGGAGTAACCTACTGCAAGATTTTATATGAGGTTTAAATGTCATTCTCACACAGTACAGATATTATCCTCACTGAAAAAGTCTGTGCTTTCTCATATATCTTTAAAAACCAACACTCCAGTTATAGGCTTGAAAGTATCTACATTAGTGAATGCTAGGTATCAACGTTTATTTAAGCTTAAAGACTTCCACATGGTGGCAGTAAGTAGCTATTGCATTTCACTGAAAGAACTGGCAAGTGCCTTGTATCCCAGTGCAATGGAAATCTCTGGTGTACCAAGTTAAGTGACTGATGAGATTATATTCTAGGGAATTCAGAATTGTGGTGGAAAATCCATCTTCAAGTTGCCCCCTGAGACCATCCACTGGAATACGAGTTACAACTCTGGTTATACAGCAAAACCACCCAGCATCCAAAATGAGGATGTTAAAACACTGTGCTATCTAACTATGCCTACTTTCCAGTCATGCTGTAGACAAATCAGTGCATAGCTCTCTGGACTCTGGTCTTTTGTTTACAGTGCTTTATCCTAGTTTTGTGTTTCTCATGAAGTTTCCTTCATACTTGAAACATGTCTGTTTTTTGTCATATGACTAAATTCTACACTTCATACAAGACGTTCTTTTTTGCATATTTTTATTGGATATATTCTATATTTACATTTCATTTCCTTTTCTTTGGTTCCCTGCCCCCCAAACGTCCCACATGCCCTTTTCCCTCCCCCTGCTCCCTCATCCACCCCTTCTCACTTCCCTGTTCTGGTATTCCCCTATACTGATGCTTTGATCCTTTCCAGAACCAGTGTCCACTCCTTTCTTGGTATGTGAATTGTGTCTTTGGTGTCCCAAGCTTCTAGGCTAATATCCACTTGTCAGTGACTGCATACCATGGGTATTCTTTTGAGACTGGGTTACCTCACTTAGTATGATGTTCTCCAGCTCCATCCATTTCTCTAAGAATTTCATGAATTCATTGTTTCTAATGGCTGAATAGTACTCCATTGTGTATATATACCACATTTTTTGTATCCATTCTTCCATTGAGGGACATCTGGGTTCTTTCCAGCTTCTGGCTATTATAAATAAGGCTGCTATGAACATGGTGGAGCATGTATCCTTATTGCATGCTGGGGAATCTTCTAGATATATTTCCAGGAGAGGTATGGCTGGGTCCTCCGGAAGTATCACGTCCAGTTTTCTGAGGAACTGCCAGACAGATTTCCAGAGTGGTTGTACCAAGCTTGTAGTCCCACCAGCAGTGGAGGAGTGTTCTTCTTTCTCCACATCCTCGCCAACACCTGATATCTCCTGAGTTTTTAATCTTAGCCATTCTGACTGGTGTGAGGTGAAATCTCAGAGTAGTTTTTATTTGCATTTCTCTAATGACTAATGATGGTGAACATTTTCTAAGGTGTTTCTCAGCCATCCGAAGACTCTTCTTCATTATCTCAATTAGGTATTCCTTATGTAAATGCCTATATAGCCATATTCGCACACTCTAGTTGAATGCCTATTACTTGACATTCTCCTAATATGATAGTTTGTCTAAGAAATTTTATATTTGAGCACTGTTAATATCTGTGAGAGATTTTTATCTTTTGTCATTTTTTTCTAACATTTATTTTGTAAATTAAAAGAGAGGAGAAGGAATCTATGACACAATACATGTGATATCATAGGACAATTTGCAGGAGTTGGTTCTCAACTTCCACCATGTGGATTAAACTAGGTCACCATGCTTGGCCAAAAAAGTATCTTTATCAACTCAGTCATCTCCGCAGATGTAAAAACTTGTGAACTTCAATCTTTTCATTTCTTTCTTTCTTTATTATTTGTGATAGGATCTCATTATATAACCCAGGATTGCACAAGACTTGTGATGTTCTTGCCTCTCAGTCTCTTGAGTGCTGAGATTATAGGCATAAGCTATTCATTGCAGATCAACAGTCTTAATTTAGTTTTATTTTTCCCTATGTTAGAGTCTGATATTATCCAAAAATTATTTGACTGTGGCATTTATAACAACCTAGTCTTTGAACAATGGTTTGCTTATGTATTTTAGATATCTGGTCTCAGTCTGTTGCCCTGGTAGACTAGCACTTGCTGGCATTGAACTGCAGTAAATCTCTTGACTCAACAATCTGAGTGCTGGGATTGTAGGTAAGAACCACTGCATTCATTTTCATCATCATTTATTTAATAACCCTCTTTAGCCAGTCTCCAGCTCTTGCAACTATGAATACAAGCATCTTGTCCATTTTACCCAGTGCTCCATTACTAACTCTGACTCCAGTACCTAAAACACATAGGAAAGAGATATTTGTTAAATGGTAGATAATTGACCCACTGAAATTATTTACCTGCCCGCCACCATTTGTACCAGGGAGCCTGGGAGACTCCACAGCCCACCAGGAGAAAGAAATCTCCCAGCAGTGCTTTCACTTCTGAGTGCAGTGGTGAGATCTACACCTTCTCTCTGGAGGGGCCCAGCTAGGAGCCCAAAGAGCATAAAATCAGTGGAGCAGCTGGAACAGAAGTCTTCCTACTGCCATTGACACTAGGGAGCCAGGAGACTCCACAGCCTTCTGTGCACAGTCCACAAGGAGAGAGAGAGTTCTCCTGGCAGTACTTTCACTTCTGAGCACAAAAGTGAGATCTCCACCTTCTCTCTGGAGGGGAATAGCTAGGAGCACACAGGGCCTAAGATTAGTGGAGCAACTGGGACAGAAGTCTTACCCCACCCTTTGCACCAGGGAGCAGGGAAAATCCACAACCTTCTTGCATAGCCTGCCAGGAGAGAGAGATCTACCAGCAGTGCTTTCACTTTTGAACTCAGAGGAGTAAGGACACAGGCTTACAGGCCCACAGGAGGAACAAACTCTAGCCTTAGACAAAAATACCAACTAGCACCACAGATAACCAGATGGCGAAAAGGCTAGTACAAGAACCCTACCAACAAACCAAGGCCACATGGCAAAATCAGAACCCAGTTCTCCGACCACAGCAAGTCCTGGATAGCCCAACACACTGGAAAAACAAGAGTTGGGTTTAAAATTGTATCTTATGATGCTGATAAAGGGATTCAAGAAAGACTTAAATAACTCCCTTAAAGAAATAAAGGAGAGCATCAGTCAACAGATAAAGGCCCTTAAAGGAAACACAAAAGTCCCTTAAGGAAATACATGAGATCATGGGTCAAAACAGGCAAAAGCCCTTAAAGAAGAAACACAAAAATCCCTTAAAGAATTACAAGAAAACACAAACAATCAAGTGAAGGAACTGAACAAAACCATCTAGGATCTAAAAATGGAAGTAGAAACAATAAAGAAATCACAAAGTGAGGCATCTCTGGAGATAGAAAACCTTGGAAAGAATTCAGAAGTTCTAGATGCAAGCATCAACAACAGAATACAAGAGATAGAATAAAGAACCTCAGATGATGGAGATACCATAGAAAACATTGACTCAACAGTCAAAAAAAATGCAAAATGAGTAAAGCTGATAACCGAAAACAACTAGGAACTCCAGGACACAATAAGAATAATCCAAACCTAAGGATTATAGGTATAGAAGAGAGTGAGGATTTACATCTTAAAGGCCCAGTAAATATCTTCAACAAAAATGGATACAGAAAATGTGGTATATTTATACAATGGAGTACTACTCAGCAATTAAAAATAATGAATTCATGCAATTTGTAGGTAAATGGTTAGATCTGGAAAATATCATCCTAAGTGAGTTAACCCAATCAGAAAAGAATACACATGAAACACAATCACTGATAAGTGGATATTAATGAGCCCAGAAGCCCTAAATACTCAAGGCACAATTAGCAAGTCAAATGATTCCCAAGAAGAAGAAAGGAGAGGACCCTGGGCCTGAAAAGATTGTATCCAGGTTTGTAGACCCAGAACAGAGAAATCGTGGGGGGAGGCTGTTTGGGAAATAGTTGGGGGGAGAGGAATTATGGGACGTATGGTAGGGAAGAACTAGGAAAGGGGAAAGCCTTTGGAATGTAAACAAAGAATATAGAAAATAAAAATTAAAAAAAAATTTCCATGAAATAGTCAACTTTAACGTGTTTGTCTATTTCTTGAACTTTACCAGAAATATTTACCACGTAATCTTCAATGTTATCTGAAAATGTTTATAATTCCACCTTCAATCAACTTAGAATTATCTTTATGCCTATCATTTTATCTATATAATTTCCATGATAATCTTTAATTTAAACATGATTTCTATATATTTCTTCAATTTTATAAGAAATATTTTCCATGTATATCTTCAAGATTATCAAAATATATTTTTAATTTCACTTTCAATCAACTTAGGAATACTTTTCCTAATAAAGGAATACTTAGGAATACCTATCATTATTATATCTGTATAAAATTTTCCATGATAATCTTCAATTCTATCATGTTTTTCTCCATTTTTTCTACAATTTTATCAGAAATATTTTCCAAGTAAATCTTCAGTTCTATCATAAAATGTTTCTATCCCATATTTCAATTAATTTAGCAATGTTTTACATATCTACCACTTTACTCTTTAATTTTCCATGAAAATTGTCAATCTTTATGTGTTTATCTGAAATATTTTCCATGTAATTTTTTAATTTTATCATAAAGTGTTTTTACCTCCCTTTACTTCCCTTTTCAATAAATAAAAGAAAATTAACAAAAATTTTTTTAAAAAAGAAAGAAAAAAAGAAATGAAAATATATACCTGAGGCTGTCATCTTTGCTCCTGTGTCCAAGCAGACAGCTCAGGCAGGTATGCAGGGAACACCAGAGTGAAAGATCCCTAGGGACACAGCCCACCAGGGTTCCACCTGAAACCAGGAACTGGGCAGCCCCTATCCCTCCAGGGAGCAACTGACTTGCAGGGAGGCGATTGGAGGGAGTCCCCTGCTTGGAGGTGGAGCGCCACCATCTTTGCTTCTGTGACTGTGGAGGGGCAGACTGGTTGGCAGGGACAAATGGGGCAGAGGATCACTTGGGACACACTCCCACCAGGACTCCACCTGCATCCAGGAGCTCCACAGCAATCTATGCCAGGGGAAAGCAGGACACACAGGTTGCTGATAGGATTGCAGGCAAACAGAAGGGGCAAGTACCAGCCAGTGACAACAGGACCAACTAACACCAGAGATAACCAGATGGCAAAAAGCAAATGTAGGGAACATTAGTAACAGAAATCAAGGCAATATGGCAACATCTGAATCCAATTATCCCACATCAGCAAGACCTGGATAACCGAACAGATCATGAAAGCAAGATTTGGATTAAATCACAGGTCGTGATGCTGATGGGGGGCTTCATGGAGGGCTTCAAGAAGGAAATAAATAACTCCCTAAAAGAAATACATGAGGACACAAGTAAACAGGGAGAAGCCCTTGAAGAACTAAAGGAAAACACAACAAAACAGTTAAAGGAATTGAAAAAAGCCATCAAGGATCTAAAGAAAAAGGTAGAAAACCTAGGAAAGAAGTCAGGAGTCATAGATCAACAGACATCAATAACAGAATACAAGAGATAGAAGAAAGATTCTCAGATGCAGAAGATACCATAGAAAGTATTGACACAACAGTCAAAGAAAATGAAAAATGCAAAAAGCTCCTGACCCAAAATATCCAGGAAATCTAGGACAAAATGAAAAGAACAAACCTAAGGATTATAGGTATAGAAGAGAGTTAAGATTTCCAACTTAAAGGGCCAGCAAATGTCTTCAACAAAATTATAGAAGTAATCTTTCATAACCTAAAGAAAGAGATGCCCTTGAACATACAAGAAGCCTACAGGACTCTAAATAGATTTGACCAGAAAAGAAATTCCTCCAGTCACATATTAATTAAAACACCAAATGTACTAAACAAAGAAAGAATGTTAAAAGCAGTAAAGGAAAAAGGCCAAGTTATATATAAAGGTAGCCCTATCAGAATTACACTGGACTGCTCACCAGAGACGATGAAAGCCAGAAGAGCCTGGGCAGATGTCATACAGACATTAAGAGAACACAAATGCCAACTCAGACTACTATATCCAGCAAATCAAATAGATGGAGAAACCAAGGTATTTCATTACAAAAACAAATTTGCACAGTATCTTTCCACAAATCCAGCCCTTCAAAGGATAATGAATAGAAAACACCAACAAAAAAGGAGGGAAACTACACACTAGAAAAAGCAAGAAATTAATCTTCTTCCAGCAAACCCAAAAGAAGATACACACACAAACATAAAAATTACATCAAAAATAGCAGGAAGCAACAATCACTATTTCTTAATATCTCTTAGCATCAATGGACTCAATTCTCCAATAAAAAGACATAAACAAACAAACCCAACATTTTGTTGCATATAGGAAACTTATCTCAGTGTCAAAGACAAACACTACCTCAGAGTAAAAGACTAGAAAAGTTTTCCAAGCAAATGGCCCCAGGAAAAAAGCTGGAGTAGCCATTCTAATATCCAATAAAATAGACTTTCAACCAAAAATCATCAAAAAAGACACAGAAGTACACTTTATACTCATCAAAGGAAAAATCTACCAGGAAGAACGCTCAATTCTGAATATCTATGCTCCAAATACAAGGGCACCCTCATTTGTAAAGGAAAGTTTACTAAAGCTTAAAGCACACATCATGCCCCACATAATAATTGTGGGTGACTTAAACACTTTACTTTCATCAATGGACAGATCAGGGAAACACAAACTAAACAGAGACACAGTGAAACTAACAGAAGTTTTGGACCAAATCGATTTAAAGATATCTACAGAATATTTCATCCTAAATCAAAAGAATATACCTTCTTCTCAGCACCCCATGGTACCTTCTCCAAAACTGATCATGTAATTGGTCACAAAACAGACCTCAACAGACATAAGAAGATGAAACTAATTCTATGCCTCCTATCAGATCACTATGGAGTGAGGTAGTCCTCAATAGCAACAAAAACAACAGAAAGCACACATACACTTTGAACATACACTTTGCAGAACAATGCTCTACTCAATGATACCTTGCTCAAGGAAGAAATAAGGAAATAAATCAAAACCTTTTTATAATTTAATGAAATGAAGGCACAACATACACAAATTTATGGGACACAATGAAAGCAGTGCTAAGAGGAAAACTCAAAGCTCTGAGTGCCTCCAAAAAGAAGCAGGAGAGTGCATACTCTAGCAGCTTAGCAGCATACCTGAAAGCTTTAGAACAGAAAGAACCTAATACACCCAAGAGGAGTAGAAGGCAGGAAATCATCAAACTCAGGGCTGAAATCAACCAAGTTGAAACAAAAAGAACTATACAAAGAGTCAAAAAAAAAAAAAGCTGGTTCTTTGAGAAAATCAACAAGATAGATAAATCTTTAGCCAGACAAACCAAGTGCAAAGACAGTATACAAATTGACAAAATCAGAAATGAAAATGGAGAAATAACAACAGAAACTGAGGAAATTAAAAAATTATCAGATCCTACTACAAAAGTCTGTACTCAACACAACTGTAAAATCTGGATGAAATGGACAATTTCCTAGACGGATATCAACTACCAAAGTTTAATCAGGATCAGATAGACCATCTAAGCAGATCCATAACCCCTAAAGAAATAGAAGTGGTCATTGACAGTCTCCCAACCAAAAAAAAGCAGAAGACCAGGTGAATTTAGTGCAGAATTCTATTAGACCTTGAAAGAAGTCCTAACACTAATACTCTTCAAACTATTCCACAAAATAGAAACAGAAGGAATACAACCTAACTCTTTCAGTGAAGCCACAATTTCACTGATACCAAAACCACACAAAGATCAAATAAAGAAAGAGAACTGTAGACCAATTTCCCTTATGATATTGATGCAAAAATGCTCAATAAAATTCTTGCCAACTGAATCCAAGAACACATCAAAAGGATCATTCACCATGATCAAGTAGACTTCAAACTAGGGATGCAGGGATGGTTCAGTATATGGAAATCCATCAATATAATCCACTACATAAACAAACTCAAAGAAAAAAACCACATGGTCATTTTATTACATTCTGAAAAAGAATTTGGCAAAATTCATCATCCTTTCATGCTAAAGGGCTTAGAAAGAATAGGAATTTAAGACCCATAACCTAAACATAATAAAAGCAATATACAGCAAACCAGTAGCCAACATCAAACTAAATGGAGACATGCTCCACTATATTTCTAGCAGCCTATTTATAATATCCAGAAGCTGTAAAGAACCCAGATATCCCTCAACGGAGGAATGGATACAGAAAATGTAGTATATTTACACTATGGAATACTAGTCAGCTATTAAAAACAATGAATTCATGAAATTCTTGGGCAAGAGGGTGGAACTGGAGAATGTCATCCTGAGTGAGATAACCCAATCACAAAAGAACACATATATTCATATATTCATATTCATATGTCACATATATTCATATATTCAAGTGGTATGCACTTACTGATAACTGGATATTAGCCCAGAAGCTTGGAATACCCAAGAAACAATTCACATATCAAATGATGCTCAAGAAGATGGAAGAAGTTGACCCTGTTCCTGGAAAGGCTCAGTGCAGCAGTAGTGAAATACAAGGACAGGGAAACAGGAAGGGGATGATTGGGGAACAGGGGGAGGGAAGAGTGTTTATGAGACTTTCAGACAGGGGGATCCAGGAAAGGGGATATCATTTGAAATGTAAATAAAGTTTTTGTTGAATAATATATATATAGATATACATATATATATATATATATATATATACATACATATATATATGGTACAATATGGTAATTGATTGAAATAATTATTTTCAGAATAAGATGGAATATTTTTGTGTCTCTTATACTTTAACTATACTTTATTAAGTATATTCATCATGACTTTCCTGGATCTCTAGCGAATTTTCAATTCCCTGAGGCACTTAGAGTACAAGTGATCAACAGTTTGCTTAATTAAGTTTGAATGGGTCTAACAATCAGTCCATTGCTTTCAACAAATGTTTTCCTAGAGGTTAAAAATATATAAAAATCATTGTGAAGTTAGAAATGTATCTATATTTTTCATTCATTTGGAAATGTTATTTTTTGATGAATATATGTATGCCTTCCAAAATTCAGGTTGAAATTTAATTTCCAGTGCTTCTACGAGCCTTTAGGAAATGATAAGGCCACAGTGATTCTGCTCTCAGAGGTGAAAGTGGCACTTTCATAAATGCAGCTGAACTTGGATGCTCTTTCTTTGTGGCCTTTCTTTCTACTAGGCTCAAAAGAAGACACTCAGCTTTTTGCTGTGTAAAGACATAACAGTGGTGAGATCAGGACTTTATCTAAGCTTGCAATATCTTGATCAGGGTTGTTCAGATGATAGACTTTAAGAATTGACTGAATAGACAAGAGTATTTTGTTAATACAGCACAAAGACATTGAGACAAGTATTGAGAAATGAAGCACTGCTGTAAGATAGTCTTTAAACTTGGGAGCGACTTCTAGTGATAGCTCAGATGAAGAGGAAAGACAGGAAAAGCCTTGTTCTTGGAGATTACCTACTTAGGCACAATCATAATGTTAGTTCAAATTGACAATGAAGACAACTGTGATAGGGTCTTTGTCTATCACAAATATTTTGAGAGACAAAATATTAGAAACTAGAGAAAACATTCTGGTTATAAAACAACAAAGAACCTGGCTTAGTTTTCTATGTCCCCAAGCACTTTGTAGAAGACAATGTATAAGGGATACTTGGGATATGTAGTGGAAGAAAAATATCATCCAAATTTAAAGGCTCTGCATGTATTATCTCAGCTTCTTTTCATGAAAGGAAACAGAAGAGGAACACTCTAATTCTGTAATATATCATAAATAGGAAGGCCAAATTTCAATATTCTGAAAATTCTTGGCACAGTCAGATATAAATACTAAAAATGTATGGTAGGGAAAAGCATCAAGACTGACTAATATGGGTAGAAAGAAGCCAGATACTTCTCCATCAGAACAATGGAAAATGTCCCCATAAGCATTTTAGAGACCTCTGATGTTTGCACTGATATTACAGGCCAGGAGTGCCAAAGGACGGAGGGCAGAATGTTTTTAGTGTGCCCATGAAGCATTAGAGCTCAATGCTCAGAGTTGCTGTGCATTTCTTTCCTATACATTCTACTAATATGCTCCTTGGATCCTTATCTATGACTCAAGTGGACTAAGATGTGACTTTAATTACCTGTACAGAGGGTATGCAGGTGCAAAGTGAAGCCACATGCTTCATGTGGCCAGAACAATTGTAAATATGGTGCAACAGAAATTGTAAACTCACTTAAAACAAGTTCTTGTTATTTTAAATTATGGGCAATTGAATATAAATTCCATTATAGAATTTAATAGGATAATTTTATGACATAATTTTATGACATAAAATATAATTTATAGTATAAAATTATCATTTTGAATTATATTAGACAGGTCTGGTCTGTGAACTTTGTAGCTGACAATGTCTGTTGCAATGTTCAAAGGTTAAATAAAGATGATGGCATTTGTGTCACCCATGTGCTGCTAATCTGCAGGTAGAGAGAACATACTCATGGTAACTATAGTTGCCTACACATAGGCTTTAGTGTGTCATTTGGTATGAAATGTGTCATTATATTTGTGAAACATGTCACTTGTTCAATTCCACATACCACCAGCTTGGAGGATTTCCCTCAAAATGAATCTCTTTCTCAGTCTTTTAGATGGTCTTTTCTTTACATAAGACTTTAAACTTTAAAAATTTTAATTGATACTGGAAATCTTAAGGCTGAGATTGGATCAATATTTTTATGGGATATAGGTTCATAGTTAGTTCATTCTACTCTGAAAGTTATTCTCCAAAATTCAGGTTGAAATTTATTTCCAAGACATCAATATTAAGAGGTAATACCTTCAAGGGATTATATAATGAAAACTTTGTCTTTACGGATGAGGTTAACATTTTTACAAACATGTTTGGTAGAATGAATTCAGCTTCCTTTGTCTTTCCATCTTCTGTCACAATAAGATAAAATAATCACACCCTCTGCCATGTGAGAGGTAGTAAGAGGCACTGCGTTGGAAACACAGTGAGTCTTCACCAGAAACTGAACCTGGCAGTTCTTTGATCTTGGACTTCACAGCCTACAGGACTGTGAAATAATGAATTTATGCTCTCATAAATAAACCAATTTCTGGTATTTTGTTACAGTAGTACAAAAAGACAAAGACAATTGAACAGAAAAATACATAATAATTTGCTGGGGAAAATGTCTTTCTCTCAAAATTATGATGGGATAGAGACCATACCACCCCATTTACTTTTCATATGAAACTCTTTTATGTCCTGAGGTTCATATTTATTTTGTCTTACATATTGTCAGGATTTAGATGTGTAGGACATAGAGCACTGTTTTATTAAGTTAGAAAAGGAAGAGTCCAGTAGGATTCTGGGCAGTGGGGGAAAGGCTGTAACAGCAGTCCTTCTTTCTCTTAAAAAAAATCGGAGTTTCAGTTCCACAAAATTTTTAGGAAACTAACATTGCTGTTTCCAGAGAGCATACTTGATTAGGGGAAGAAGCAAACTGAGAACTTCAGAGTGAAGATAATCATGAGGCGGAAGATCTCAAGCACAGCTTGCAGAGAGAAGCAAAGGGACACTGGAGGGATGCAGCCCCAGGGCTGGTGCATGCATGAGTCTCAGGTACCAGCCTCCCAGAAGATGAAGAACATTGGCTGGACTAGCTTCATATTGCATAGCTTTGGTTTTTACGCAGCTTTACAAAAACAATGTATTCCTACATTTTCCTCTAAAACTTAATGAATATAGCAGTCCATTGCTTAATATCCTCTCCCTGTATAAGATTAAGAGCCATAGTTTCAAATTCGTTATTCACTTTAAAAGCTGAAATTAATCTTCAGATAACCTTAATTCTCCTTAATCACTGAGTTCCACGAGGGCAGGATGCTTCGTGGGTGCCAGAGAGTGAGCACACTTTTTTGAAGGCTGATAGGAACTGGCACAAACATTTCTAACACAATCAGAGCAGACTGGCAGGGTTTCAACTGGATTTTGTAATAGATTATTAGGCTTTGACTGAAGAATTCTCTGAGTACATGTGCTACATGTTTTTAGGAGTAAACTATGATTCTGCATTCTTCATCACAGGTGTTGGTATTTGCCCTCTTAGACAAAGTGCTCTAGACAGGAGCAAATTGAGTTTAAGAATGAAGAACACTCGGGGCAATTTTTAGAAAAGAAACTTTCGCAATAAAGGCAGAAATTGTTTATCTTAACAACAAGAAGTAACTAACAATAATGAAAGACACAGTAAGGTAACCAAGTCCAAAAGCCCATCTAACACAGAATTTCTGCCATATCTGTTACGTTATACTTTATTCATTGTCTTCCCTCAGTTTTCCAGAGGTTTCTTATAGTGAATGTATGCTTTCATTGATAAATAATACTGCATAGAAAATGAAGATGACTTAAGGGGAAATATTACTTTCACAGTAATCATTATAGTGAAACATTAAAATAAAGATCTTAATGTGTAAATCTCATTCTTCATTATAATTTCTGTTCTGTAGCTGATAGTTTTATTTTTGCCAAAATTGACTGAGGGGGTGATTTAAAGAGAAAGTCTTCAAGGTTTATGTTCTTAATATTCCAGTCTGTCATATGGAAACATCGCAAAACCCAAATATTTCAAAGATTTGGAGGCATAACCTTCAAGTTTTGTCATATCTAAGTTTAAGAAAGATGCACTGCTCTAGTGGGTGGGAAGCCGCTTAGGCTGTACTCTGTAAGGTAGGTCTTCTGTGAATTCAGAATGTGTTCCTGAACGTTGATCTTCAAGTCTATGGTCATACATTAGTGATCACATATTTGGCATTTGTGATGTTGCCTCTTGCCATTACCATATATATTTTCCACATTTACTAAGTGTATCTGTGTCCCAGAATACAACCAACTGATCATGTTTTAACCATTAAGCCTCCAAGGTCATTCTGTATCCTCCCTTTGTCTTTTGACTGACTACTCAGCCAATACATTTTCTCTTCTAGTTACTGAATACTATCTCTTAAGTGTCCTTGATCAATTTACTTTTTGTGTTTTAGCATATTTTAGTTCATAATTTATCAAAATTGGAATGAATGATTTTCTTAGCATCTTTTATGCCTGCTGGAGATGAGATCTTGAAGACCTAGGATCTAGTATCTGAACAATGACCAAAAGTAAATCCATTCATATCATGAAAATGTCCTAATAAATTAACTGAACTCTTGTAAAGCGAACTGGGGAACTGTGGGTGCTGTTTCTGCTGACCCATTCTACTGAAGAAGCAGGAAAACACTGCATAGTCCTTACCTCTCATTTAATTTACCTTTCTTTGTTAAGAATGATAGCAAATGTTAGATATCCAAAGGGTCTTAGAACAATGGCAATAAAGCTTGTCCTTGGGTTCTCTTTGTTCAAGGCACACTTTAGGGCTGCTCCTTTTGAGTAATTATAGTATCAAGTTGATATCGTTGTTGCTTGAATCCAGGGAAGAATAGTTTGATAGTGAAAGCACTCAATGGGGCTATTTGCATAATATTCTTTTGTTGTATTGTTCTGAAAAGCTCTGATCCCCTTTCATTACAGCTATTTTCGTACAGAGCATTGTAAATCATAAACACATGGATGCATTTCCCCCTATATTCAAGTTTTACCACATCTCCAGAGTATTAGAAAACTTATTATAATGGTGACTTTTCCTAATTGGATATTTTCTTTATTTACATTTCAAATGTTATTCCCTTACCCGGTTTCCCCTCCCCCTGCTTCTATGAAGGCACTCCCCCATCTGCCCACTCCCACCTCCCTGCCCTTGAATCCCCCTATATTGGGGCATCAGACCTTCACAGGACCAAGGACTTCTCCTCCTATTGATGGCTTACAAAGCCATCCTCTGCTACCTATGTGGCTGGAGTTATGGGTCCCTCCATTTTTACTCCTTGGTTGGTGTCTTAGTCTCTGGGAACTCTGGGGGTCAGGGATACTGGATGGTGGATATTGTTCTTCCTATGGGGCTGCAAACCCCTTCAGCTCCTTCAATCCTTTCTCTAACTCCCCCATTGGGGTCCCTGATCTCAGACCGATGGATGGCTGTGAGCATCTTCATCTGTATTGGTCAGGATCTGGCAGAACCTCTCAGGAGACAGCTGAATCAGGCTGCTGGTAGCAAGCACTTCTTGGCATCCGCAATAGTGTCTGGGTTGGGTGTTTGCATGTAGCATGGATCCCCAGGTGTGGCAGTCTCTGGATGGCCTTTCCTTCTGTCCGTACTCCACTCTTTGTTCCTATATTTCCTTTAGACAGGAGCAATTCTGGGTTAAAATTTTGGAAATGGGTGGCTGGTCCTATCTCTTAACTGGGGTGCCATCCCTAACCTCTAGATATAGTCTTAACAGGTTCTCCCTCCCATTTGGGGGGTATTTCAGCTAATGTCATCCCTGTGGGGTCCTGGGAGACTCTTGGTTTCCTGGCATCTGGAACTTTCTGGTTGCTTCTCCCAGTTCCCCATCTCCCATTGCTTCACAGGGCGACTTTTAAAACTATTTGATGATCAGAATCACTCTGACTCACTCTGCAAAACACTATTTTGGTTAAAATAACAGTAATAGGTCTGAATATCTTGACAGGACAATTTTAATTTTCCAGACAATAAACTTTAAATTGAAAGTTTAATATTGTCACTATCATAGATACTAGATAGAAAAGAAACATACAGACAAGTTCATCTCAAGTTCTGATTTCAATGCAAAAGCTATGCTGAATTTTAACAAGCCATTTGATGTCTCTGAATATAGTTTCCTGTATGTGTAAATAATTAAATTTATTAAGCAACACAAAGTTCAATGAGAGGGTGTATGGGAAAGAATTTTGTACAATATAAACTGAAATAACCAGATGTTATGCATTAATAGATTGTATATCAATATAAAGTCTAAAATTATACTGAAGTAACTATGTTATACATTAATAGATTGTATATCTACATAAAATCTGTATTTATTTTCCCATGATAAATAATTTAATAGCACTCATTATTATGATATTCCAGGTTGTCGCTTACTATTTATTTACTTATTTCTTTGTACTGGGGTCTCACTGTACAATCCATGTTGGTATTTTAACTTGACTCCATTGTCTTTGTGTTTAAAGTGCTGGTATTGGAAGTTTATAGGTTACCACCATCATATAAAGATACATGGTGTGTTTATGTATGTGTGTGTGTATGCATATGTGTGCACATGTGTGTGGATGAATTTGCAGAAGACCAGATTATATTTAGTTTAGATTCATAGATCTTGTCTACCATGTGTGTGTGTGTGTGTGTGTGTGTGTGTGTGTGTGTGTGTGTTTGTGTTTGTGTGTATGTGTTTGGTTTTTTGAGACAGGGTTTCCCTGTGTAGTCCTGGCTGTCCTGGAACTCACTCTGTAGACCAGGCTGGCCTTGAACTCAGAAATCCACCTGTCTCTGCCTCTAAAGGCATGCGCCACCACCGCCCGGCTTGTTTTTGTTTTTTTTAAGACAAGCTCTCTCACTGAGCCATGAAGGTAGTCAAGAAGGCTAAAATTGATACCAGTAAGACTCAGAGATCTGTCTACCTCTTTTCCTCTTGTACTTGGATTACAAAACACACACCACCAAGCATAGATTTTATCTGTGTAGCAACTGGCTACAGGCCCACAGGAGTGTGTGGCAAGTATTTCATCGTTGCCATCCTAATGTTCATGTTTTATTACTGATTGTTTAAAGCATATCTTACATATTTGCATATATATTAGTATTTGAAGACTCCAAATTTCTTAATACAAAAGTAACCTTTGTACTTGTTAGCATAATCATGACAGCATTTGAAGTCTTAAAATAGCCATGGTAGTTAAAGATGAATGCTCTGTTTATGAATGTAGATTGATTTTTACTTTTAAATATTGTCAACCTGTCAACGGAGCAACAATTTTTAGAAATGGTACTTCAAAGTGCTTGTTGTATTCCTAAATTTCAGAATAATTTTTGTATTTCTATGGAAATTTCAAAGGAAATGCATGATAATTGCATATGTCAATTGTTTGTTGCTCATGGTTTGTGGGAGAGGTACCTCTGCTGCTCAGGTACACAGATTAATAACTCAGTCATTTCTACACACTCTTCTATCATACATGTTGTGCTTTGGATTCACAAATTGGAACT
Source organism: Apodemus agrarius (assembly GCA_964023405.1). NCBI lineage: Eukaryota > Metazoa > Chordata > Mammalia > Rodentia > Muridae > Apodemus > Apodemus agrarius. Next base: position 64,199,276 of record OZ030009.1, on the reverse strand, counting down.
TAAAGATATTATACCTAAAGTAGCAAAAGCCCCATGTACTAAATTAGTTCACCAATTTGGGAATGATTGAAATCCTTAAATTGTCCCCAACCTAGGAAAATTATTCAACCTTCTTTTTTATTTGAATTCCTTTAAATAAATGCCATAAAATTATTGCCTCCAATTAATAAAGTTTTCCAAAGATCTTTATACTTTTATAAGCTAACAAAATTATATTTTTATATGCTTGGGCTGCTAGTACATAGAAAAACAATGTCTTGATATTGGTAAAAATCAATAACTAGTGTTTATATTATTATTTGTTATACTTTTATGTTATTTGAAATATGAGAATTAGTGCTGAAAAGTCAGTTTTAAATCTGCATTTCTTTTTCTCCATTAATTATTCTATTTATTCATTTTTCATATCAATCACTGTGCCCCTACTCCCTCTGCCCCAACCCGCATTCTTCTCTAAGAGAGTGGGGACCCCCTGAATATCCCCAAACCATGGCACATCAAAACTCTGCAGGGTTAAGTCCATCCTCTCCCACTGAAGTCAGACAAGGCAGCCCAGTTGAGAAAGGATACCACAGTCAGTCTACAGCTTTAGGGACAGCCTCTGCTCTAGTTGTTGGGGGACTCACATGAAGTCTGGGCTGCCCATCCACTACATATCTTCCTGGGGCTTTGTTCCAGCCTGTGTATGCTCTTTGGAATGTAGGCTCAGTCTTCAAAAGTCCCCAAGGGCCAACATCTGCAGTTCTTAACCTGATATTTTAATTATGTCATTTTTTGATATTTTTAAAATTTAAAATTTTATTATTGCATATACACATTTTTAGAATTATGCCATAGTTTTAGGTTAAAAAAGCAGAAGTACATATTTCTAAGTTGAATTATATTAAAAAGAATAAAATAAAACAAATAAAATAAGAGGTTCTAAAATATGTATATTTAATTTTTTCTTCTGTTTAGTATTTTTGTATCTTGAATCTCTTTTTTAAATTTTTTTATTTTCTGTATACTTTGTTTACATTCCAAAGGCTTTCCCCTTTCCCAGTTCCCCCCCTCACCATATGTCCCATAAGCTCTCTTCCCTATACCAATTCTCCAATAATACCCCCACTATTTCTCTGTTCTGGTACTCTCCAACAATACTGGATCAAGTCTTTTCAGGACCAGGCCCCTCTCCTTCCTTCTTCTTGGGAATCATTTTTTTTTATTGGATATATTCTTTATTTATACTTCCTTTCCCTTTCTTGGTTCCCCACTCCCCAAAGGTCCCATATGCCCTTTTCCCTCACCCTGTTCCCCCTTCCTCCCCTTCCCACTTCCCTGTTTTGGTTTTATCCTACACAGATGCATTGGCCTATCCAGATCCAGGGTCCACTCCATCCTTCTTCTTGGACATCATTTGGTATGTGGATTGTTTCTTTGGTGTTCCAAGATTCTAGGCTAATATCCTGTTATCAGTAAGTGCATACCATGGGTATTCTTTTGAGACTGGGTTACCTCACTTAATATGATGTTCTCCAGCTCCATTCATTTGTCTAAGAATTTCATGAATTCATTACTTCTAATGGCTGAATAGTACTCCATTGTGTATATATACCACAGTTTTTTTTATCCATTCCCCTGTTGAGGGACACCAGGGTTCTTTCCAGCTTCTGGCAATTATAAATAGGGCTGCTATGAACATAGTGGAGCATGTATCCTTATTACATGCTGGGAAATCTTCTGGGTATATGCCCAGGAGTGATATGACAGGGTCCTCCAGAAGTATCGTGTTGAGTTTTCTGAGTAACCGCCAGACTGATTTCCAGAGTGGTTGTATCAGCTTGCAATCCCACCAGCAGTGGAGGAGGGTTCCTCTTTCTCCACATCCTCACCAACACCTGCTATTTCCTGAGTTTTTAATCTGAGCCATTCTGACTAGTATGAGGTGAAATCTCAGGGTTGTTTTGATTTGCATTTCCCTAATGACTAATGATGTTGAACATTTCTTAAGGTGTTTCTTAGCCATCCAAAGTTCTTCAGGTCAAAAGTCTTTGTTTAGCTCTGCATCCCATTTTTTGATAGGGATATTTGGTTTTCTGTGGTCTAACTTCTTGAGTTTTTATATACATTGGATATTAGCCCTCTGTCAGATGTAGGGTTGGTGAAGATCTTTTCCCAATTTGTTGGTTGCCTACTTGTCCTTTTGACAGTGTCTGTTGCCTTACAGAAACTTTGTAATTTTATGAGGTCCCATTTGTCTATTCTTGATCTTAGAGCATAAGCTATTAGTGTTCTGTTCAGGAACTTTCCCCCTGAGCCAATGTCCTCAATGGTCTTCCCCAGGTTCTTTGCTATTAATTATATTGTGTCTGGTTTTTTTGTGGAGGTCTTTGATCCACTTGGAGTTGAGCTTAGTACAAGGAGATAAGAGTGAATCAATTCTCATTCTTCTGCATGCTGACCTCCAGTTGAGCCAGCATCATTGGCTGCAAAGGCTATCTTTTTTCCACTGGATGCTTTCAGCTCCTTTGTTGAAGATCAATTGGCATAGATGTGTGAGTTCAATTCTGGGTCTTCAATCCTATTTGATTGATCCACCTCCCTGTCACTGTACCAATACCATACAGTTTGTAACACTACTGCTCTGAAGTATTGCTTGAGGTCCAGAATACTGATTACCCCCAGAAGTTCTTTTACTGTTGATGATAGTTTTAGGTATCCTGGGTTTTTTGTTATTCCAGATGAATTTGAGAATTGCTCTTTCTAACTCTATGAAGAACTTAGTTGGGATTTTGATCGGGATTGTATTCAATTTGCATATTTCTTTTAGCAAGATTGCCATTTTAACTATATTAATCCTGCCAACCCACGAGCATGGAAGTTTTTTCCATTTTCTGAGGTCTTCTTCCATTTCCTTCTTCAGAGACCTGAAGTTTTGTCATACAAACCTTTCACCTGTTTGGTTAGAGTCACACCAAGATACTTTATATTGTTTGTGGCTATTGTGAAGGGTGTCATTTCCCTAATTTTTTTCTCAGCCTGTTTATCCTTTGAGTATAGGAAGGCTACTGATTTGCTTGAGTTGATTTTATAACCAGCCACTTTGCTGAAGTTGTTTATCAGCTGTAGGAGTTCTCTGGTGGAGTTTTTTGGGCCACTTAAGTATACTATCATATCATCTGCAAAAAGTGATAGTTTGACTTCTTCCTTTCCAATTTGTATCCCTTTGACTTCCTTATGTTGTCAAATTGCTCTAGCTAGTACCTCAAGTACTATATTGAAAAGATATGGTAAGAGGTAGCAGTCTTGTCTAGTCCCTGATTTTAGTGGGATTGCTTCAAGTTTTTCTCCATTTACTTTGATGCTGGCTACCAGTCTGTTTTAAATTGCTTTTAATATGTTGGTGTATGGGCCTTGAATTTCTGCTCTTTCCAAGACTTTTAGCATGAAAGCATGGTGAATTTTGTCAAATGCTTTTTCAGCATCCAATGAGATGTCCATGTGTTTTTTTTTTCTTTGAGTTTGTTTATGTAGTGGATTACATTGATGGATTTCTGTATATGGAACCATCCCTGTATCCCTGGGATGAAGCCAACTTGATCATGGTGAATGATCGTTTTGATGTGTTCTTGGATTTGGTTGGCAAAGATTTTATTGAGTATTTTTGCATCGATGTTCATAAGGGAAATTGGAATGAAGTTCTCTTTCTTAGTTGGATCTTTGTGTGGTTTTTGTATCAGGGTAATTGTGGCTTTGTAGAATGAGTTGGGTAGCTTTCGTTCTGTTTCTATTTTGTAGAATATTTTGAAGAGTATTGGTATTAGGTCTTCTTTGAAGGTCTGATAGAAGTCAGCACTAAAACCATGTGGTCCTGTGCTTTTTTTCATTGGAAGACTTTCTATGACCCCTCCTATTTCTTTAAGGGTTATGGGACTGTTTAAATGATCTATTTGATGCTGATTTAATTTTGGTATTTGGTATCTGTCTAGGAAATTGTTCAATTCCTCCAGATTCTCCTGTTGTATTGAGTATAGGCTTTTGTAGTAGGATGTGATGATTTTTTGAATTTCCTTGGTTTCTGTTGTTATATCTCCCTTTTCAATTCTAATTTTGTTAATTTGGATACTGTCTCTGTGCCGTTTGGTTAGTCTGGCTAAGGGTTTATCTATCTTGTTGATTTTTCTCAAAGAACCAGCTCCTGGTTTTGTTGATTCTTTGTATGGCTCTTTTTGTTTCAACTTGATTGATTTCAGCCCTGAGTTTGATGATTTCCTGTCTTCTACTCCTCCTGGTTGAATTAGCTTCTTTTTGTTCCAGAGCTTTCAGGTGTGCTATTAAGTTGCTAGTATATGCTCTCTCCTGTTTCTTTTTGGAGGCACTCAGTGTCATGAGTTTTCCTCTTAGGACTGCTTTCATTTTGTCCCATAGATTTGGGTATGTTGTGCCTTCATTTTCATTAAATTCTAAAAATTCTTTGATCTTTTTAGGTATCATTGAGTAGAATATTATTGTTCAGCCTCCATGTGTACGTGAACTTTCTATTGTTTTTGTTGGTATTGAAGATCACTCTTACTCCATGATGTTTTGATTGGAGGCATGGGATTAGTTCAACCCTCTTGTATTTGTTGAGGTCTGTCTTGTGACCAATTATATGGTTAGTTTTGGAGAAGGTACCATGAGGTGATGAGAAAAAAGGTATATTCTTTTGCTTTAGGAAGAAATGTCATATATATATATATATATATATATATATATATATATATATATATAATCCAATTGGTCCAACGCTTCAAAAAGTTTCACTGTGTCCCTGTTTAGTTTCTGTTTTCCTGATTAATCCATTGAGGATAGAAGAGAGTTGAGGTCCCCCACAATTATTTTGTTAGGTGCAATGTGTGCTTTGAGCCTTAGTAAAGTTTCTTTTATGAATGAGGGAGCCCTTGCATTTGGAGCATAGATGTTCAGAATTTTGAGTTTTTCTTGGTGGATTTTTCCCTTGACCAGCAAGAAGTGACCTTCTGTGTCTCTTTTGATGACTTTAGGTTGAAAGTCAATTTTATCTGATATTAGAATGGCTATTCCAACTCCTTTCCTGAGACCATTTGCTTCTAAAATTGTCTTCCAGCCTTTTATTCTAAGGTAGTGTTTGTCTTTGTCCCTGAGGTGTGTTTCTGGTATGCAGCAAAATGTAGAGTCCTGTACCCATATCCAGTCTGTTGGTCTCTGCCTTTTTATTGGGGAATTGAGTCCAGTGATGTTATGCGATATTAAGGAATAGTGATTATTTCTTCCTAACATTTTCGATGTTATTTTTGTTTTTGTGTGGTTATCTTCTTTTGAGTTTGATGGAAGAAGTTTACTATCTTGCTTTTTCCAGGGTGTAGTTTCCCTCCTTGTATTGGAGTTTTCCGCCTATTATTCTTTGTAGGGCTGGATTTGTGGAAAGATATTGTGTAAATTTTGTCTTGTCATGGAATATTTTGGTTTCTCCATCTATGTTGATTGAGAGTTTTGCTGGGTATACTAGTCTTGGCTGATATTTGTGTTCTCTTAGAGTCTGCATGAGATCCACCCAGGATCTTCTAGCTTTCATGGTCTCTGGTGAGAAGTCTGGTGTGATTCTCATAGGTCTTCCTTTATATGTTACTTGGCCTTTTTCTCTTACTGCCTTTAATATTCTTTCTTTGTTTAGTATGTTTGCGGTTTTGATTATTATGTGACAGGAGGTATTTCTGTTCTGGTCCAGTCTGTTTGGAGTTCTGTAGGCTTCTTGTATATTCATGGGCATCTCTCTCTTTAGGGAAGGGAAGTTTTCTTCCATAATTTTGTTGAAGATATTTGCTGGCTTTTTAAGTTGTAGATCTTAACTCTCATCTATACCTATAATCCTTAGATTTGGTCTTCTCATTGTATCCTGGATTTCCTGGATGTTTTGGGTTACAAACCTTTGCATTTTGCATTTTCTTTGACTGTGGAGTCAATGGTTTCTATGGTATCTTCAGCATCTGAGATTCTTACTTCTATCTCTTGTATTCTGTTGTTGATATTTGCATCTATGATGCCTGATTTCTTCCCAAGATTTTCTATCTCCAAAGTTGTCTCCCTTTGTGATTTCTTAGTTGTTTCTATCTCTGTATTTAGATCCTGGATGGTTTTGCTCAGTTCCTTCCCTTGTTTGTGTTTTCCATCAATTCTTTAAGAGATTTTTGTGTTTCCTCTTTCATGACTTCTGCCTGTTGATTCAATTTCCCCTGCATTTCTTTAAGTGATTTTTTTTTGTTTCCTCTTTATTGGCTTCTATCTGTTGACCCATATTCTGCTGGAGTTCTTTAAGTAATTTTTTTTTTGTTTCCATTTTAAGGGCTTCTAACCTATTCATGTTCCCCTGCATTTTTGTTTATGTCTTTTTTGTGTTCCTTTAGCATCATCTTGACCAATGCTTTTAAATCCAAATCTTGTTTTTGTGGTGTGTTGGGGTATCCAGGACTTGCTGTGGTTGGAGAATTGGGTTCAGATGCTGCCAAATTGCCTTGCTTTCTGTTAGTAAAGTTCCTAGTTTGCCTTTTGCCTTTTGTTTGAAGCTCCTATGAACCTAGAGTTTGGCGCTGCTGTAGCAGAGGGTGTCTGTGCTCCTGAGGCCGAAACCAGAAGGTTTCTGCCACTGGGCTCCGAATTACCTCCTCAGTTCTGATGGGCTGGACTCAAGTCTCCTCCTGCTTGCTGCTGGGCATATAACTGGCCTCCCGTCGTCGACTCCTCCTGGTTTGCCTAGATGCCTGCTCTTAGAGGAACTATGGGAACTATGGTGGGTGGGAACTGGGAAAGGGGAAAAAAAAAGAATCAGTTATTTATTTCCACCTATATGGGCTTGTCTGTTGGTTCTCTATGGTGACCTGGGGTTTTCTGTTGGTTTTCTATGGTGACCAGCTCCAAGATTGTGGCGGGTCTCGAGATTCTGTTTAACTGCGGGATTCCCTGAGCTTCACTGGCTAGACTGATTGAGCCTAGTCGGTGGTGCTCTCAGTTTGTGGGCCTCTGTCTGGTTGAGCTGCTCTCACCAAGATAGTGGCGGACTGTGTGGGCTCTGTCTAACTGCGGTGCTCTCTGTAGATCAGGAGCTTCCCTGGTTGAACTGCAGGATCCAAGATGGTAGGGATCTCGGTCTGTGGGGCTTCATCTATCTACCTCGAATTTCTTTAAATCATATTTATTCTAAAGTAAGTGATCCTTTCATCTACAAAATGACATTTTTGGTTTGATATTTCTATCTGGAATAATTTATTAACTTCAATTCATGATATTTGCCAGTTATATAATTGAATATATTTGTCACGATTCTCTTACAAAAGAGTATTTGATGGTTAACTATTATGGTAGGTGAATAGCTTGTATGTACAGCTACTTGCATTTGTGGCCATTCTGGATCCCAGGGGCATCTGGTCTGTGGAGGTTGATAGTGTGCAGTGAGGAACAGCAGATTATCAGAACTTAGTCTGCATCAATTTCATAGTTCAAGAAGATGAGACAGATTAATCCCCACAGCAGATAAAACATGAAGACTGTCACTTTGCATCTCTGACAGAGTAGACAATTGTAAGATCTGAAGAATATTTATTTTATAGATATTTCTGAAATATTTAAGAATATTTCAGAATATTTATTGAAAAGACTTTTCTCCATTGAATTGTAGTGCCTCTGCTGATAATTGATTGACCATTGATGTTTTGCTCTATTTCTAGTTCTCTACTCAATTGTGTTAGCTATATGTCTGTCTTAATGCCTGTACCATACTATGTTCATTACTGTAGCTTTACATACTTTTTATATTAGAGTATATGAGTGTATTATTCAGGGTTCTCTAGAGTCACAGAACATATGGATACACTTTACATAGTTAGGAAATTTGTTGATGATTGTAGTCTATAGTCCAACTACCAAGCAATGATCAGCAGCAGCTGTGGATGGAAGTCCAAGGATCTAGCAGTTGTTCAGTCCCACGGGGCATGCAGGCAAAGGAGAGTGAGTCTTCCTTCTTCCAAAGTCCTCATGTAGGTCTCTAGCAGAGTGTGTGGCCCAGATGCCGGTTGACCTTGAACTCAGAGATTTCCTTGTCTTAATCTTCTGGAATTCATAGCCACTATGCTTCAAGATCTCCATACCAAGATCCTAGTCAGAAATGTGTATCTCTGAGCCTCCAGATTAGGAGTATAGGTGAGCCTTCCAATTCTGGATTTGTAGTTCATTCCAGATATAGTCACGTTGATAACCAGGAAAAGCCACTATAATCCAACCCTTGTCAACTTGACACAAATAATATCTCATGGCCACATGAAACAATAACCAGGTCATGAATATGCTTAACACTATTTCTCATACAATTGCAGATGCATTTATAAATTTACAATGGGGCAAAGTCCCTTGGGAAGATTCTTTTAGTGTCTCAATTTAAATACCAATTGATGTTTAAAAAAATTGGAAAAAAGACAAATGTATCTTTAAAAAATAAGACAGAAGCATTCATATTACTTTATAATCCTCATTTCTGCAACTGGTTGCATGGCCTTAGCTGGTATTTAAAACTCCCTTCCTCTACTACCATTCTGTATTTCCTTCATCCTTGGCAAGCACCTCAGCAGGTCTTGGCTCTTTTCCTGGAGGATTTACCCATACCTTCATTCCTGATGGGTTTGCGTCTTTTGTTATCCTGCTTGGATTAGGCTGTTGTAGCTTCCCATTGACTTTAATCACAGGACATGGTAGTACTAAGAGATACCCTAAGGGATCTCCTGCTCTCCAGATATAATCCTGCTTACCTCCATTGTAGAGAGGCAATCTAATTTCTCCATGGTAATCTGAATCTATCACCCCTCCTAACACAGTTATTCCTTTCTTAGCCTATTGGTTTAAGGACATTAGAAGCCCAAAATGACCAGGGGGAAGCCTGAGCTTCCAGTTCAATGGAATGTTTGTTGTGACTCCTGGTAGGAGCACTCCCCAATCTGGAAGCAAAATTTCTAGGCCAGCAGAACCTAAAGTTGTGGAGACAGGAAGCAAAAATGTTCCTAGAGGGTCACTAGGAGTGATAGTGAGTGGAACTATTCTCTTTTCCACCCCTTGATTCCTGGACCCATGGATCCTGGCTTTGGGAGAAACTGTATCATATATCGGATGCTGATTCAAAGCATATACTGCCTTTTGAAGAACTCTTCCCCAGCCCTCCATGCTGTTGCCACCTAATTGGCACAGTAACTGTTTCTTCAAAAGACCATTCCATCTTTCTGTCAGACCAGCTGCTTCAGGATGATGGGGAACATGGTAAGACCAGTGAATGCCATGCTCGTGGGCCCACTGTTGCACTTCTCTAGCTGTGAAATGAGGCCCTCTGTCAGAAGCAATACTGTGTGGAATAACATGACAATAGATAAGGCATTCTGTGAGTCCATGGATGGTGGTTTTGGCAGAAGCATTATGTGCAGGAAACACAAATCCACAACCAGAATAAGTATCTACTCCTGTAAGAACAAAACATTGTCTCTTTCCATGAGGGAAGTGCTCTAATGTATTCAACATGTCACCAGGTTGCTGGTTGGTCACCTTGAGGAATGGTTCCATATCTGGGGCTCAGTGTTGGTGTCTGCTATTGGTAGATCTGGCATTCAGCAGCAGCTGTAACCAGGTCAGCCTGGGTGAGTGGAAGTCCATGTTGCTGAACCCAATCATAACCTTTGTATTGGCCTCCATGACCACTTTGTTCATGTGCCCATTGGGCAGTGACAGGTATAGCTAGGCAAAGAGGCTGACTGTCGACAGAATGGGTCATTTTATCCACTTGATTATTGAACTCCACAGCTGAAGTCACCTTTTTGTGAGCATTTACATGTGACACAAATATCTTCACATCATTTGCCCATTTGGAGAGACCTGTCCACATACTTCTTCCCTAGATGTCTTTCTCACCAATTTTCCAGTTGTGATCTTTCCATGTCCCTGACCATCCAGCCAATCCATTGGCTACAGCCCATGAGTCAGTGAACGATCGTACATCTGGCTATTTCTTCTTCTAAAAAAACTGTAATACCATGTGTACTGCCTGAAGTTCTGCCCACTGTGAAGATTTTCCTTCACCTGTATCTTTCAGAGTTGTCCCAGAAAGGGGTTGTAATGCAGCTGTCCACTTCTGGGTGGTGCCTGCATAATGTGCAGAGCCATCAGTAAACCAGGTCCTAATCTCCTCTTCTTCAGTCAACCAATCATACAGAACACCCCATGAGGCTATGGGCGCAAACTTGGCAGCAGATAGCATTGTAACAGGAGTAGAAACCATAGGCATTTGAACAAATTCTTCATGTAACTTGCTTGTATCTTCAGGACCTTCTCTGGTCCAATCACGTATATATCACTCCCAGTTGATAACAGACTGCTGCTGTGCATGACCTACTTTATGACTTGGAGGGTCTGATAACACCCAGCTCATGATGGGCAGTTCAGGTTGCATAGTAACTTGGTGTCCTATTGTCAAATGTTCAGTTTCCAGTAAGGCCCAATAGCAGGCCAAGAGCAGTTTTTCAAAGGGAGAGTAGTTGTCAGCAGATGATGGTATAGCTTTGCTCCAAAATCCCAAAGTTCTCTTCTATGATTCATCTACAGGAGCCTTCCAGAGGTTCTAGACAGAATCTCTATTGCCACCGACATCTCAAGTACCATTGGGTCTGCTGTCATATTGTCCAAGTGGTAGTGCAGCCTGTACAGCAGCCTGGACCTGTTGAAGAGCCTTCTCCTGTTCCAGGCCTCACACAAAGCTAGCAGCTTTCCCAGTAACTTGGTAAATAGGTCTGTGTAACACATCCAAATGAGGAATGTGCTGTTTCCAGAATCCAAATAAACCAAGTAAATGTTGTGCTTCTGTCTTGGTGGTGGGAAGGGCCAGGTACAATACTTTATCTTTCACCTTAGAAGGAATATCTCTGCATGCCCCACACCATGTACTCATAGGAATTTCACTGAGGTAGATGGTCCTTGAATTTTAGTTGGATTTATTTCCATCCTCTGAGAGGCATGTGTGTTACCAGTGAGTCCAAAGTGATTGATACTTTCTGCCCACTTGGTCTAATCAGCACAATGTCATAAACATAATACACTAATGTGATATTTTGTGGAAGAGACAAATAATCAATAGCCCTTCTAACTAAGTTATGACACAGGGCAGGAGAGTTAATATATTCTTGAGGCAAAACTGTAAAGGTATACTGCTGGCCTTGCCAACTGAAAGCAAATTGCTTCTGGTAGTCCTTATGGACAGTTACTGAGAAGAAGGCATTTGCCGGATCAATAGCTACATACCAGGTACCAGAAGATGTGTTGCTTTGCTCAGGTAATGAAACCATATCTGGTACAGCACCTGCAATTGGAATTACTACTTGATTAAGTTTTCGATAGTCAACTGTCATTCTCCATGATCCATCTGTCTTCTGCACTGGCCAGATATGAGAGTTAAAGGGAGATGTTAAAGGAACCACCACCCCTGCATCTTTCAAGTCCTTGATAGTGGACTTTCTAGTAATTTCTGGAAATCCTGCAGGAATATGATACTGTTTTTGATTCACTATTTTCTTTGGCAGAGACAACTCTAAAGGCTTCCATTTAGCCTTTCCAACCATAACCCTTGCTCCCCAGGGGAGGGAACCAATGAGAATTCTGCCAATTTTTGAGCATATCCATCCCAATTATACAGTCTAGAACTGGGGAAATGACTACAGGATGTTTTCGGGGACCTACTGGACCTACTGTGAGTTGGACATCAGTCAAGACTCCATTTATCACCTGTCCTCCATAAGCCCCTAATCTAACTGGAGGGCCACAATGATTCTTAGGATCTCCTGGGATTAGTGTCAACTCAGAACCAGTATCTAATAGACCCTGAAATGTTTGATTATTTTCTATTCCTCAGTGTACAGTTACCCTTGTAAAAGGCCATAGTTCCCTCTGGGGAAAAATTGGAGAAAAACTAACAGCAAAACTTTTAGGTGTCTTATCAAGATCCTTCCTTGGGGGAACCTGGCCAACCCTTCATTCAAAGGGTTCTGGACTTGCAAACTGGCTCAAGTATGGAAATTGATTCACTGGCCGAGATTGCCTTTTGCCACCATCCAATGTAGCCTTAGTTTTATTTGTTTGAGAATTGTTCTGCTTATACAGATCAAACAGATATGCAGTACACTTCCTATCTGTTTCATGCCTGGAAACACCATGATTGATTAGCCATTACCAAAGGTCCAAACGAGTTATGCCATTACAAATTTTACCTCTCCTGAGCTGACTATTACAGGGTAGGTCATTGTAAATGTTATTTTGTCTAAGCTGTCCATTAAATCACCTGGTCTCTGGCGATTCAATGCTGCCACCTGGCCCTTATTACCTTAGGGCCCAATTAAACTCATTGAATTTAATTCATCTAATTGAGTAGTAGTATCTCCAACCCTAAGGTCTGGCACAAAGACAAGGGCAAGAACAAAACTCTTCAACTGTGCTGTTGACCCTCTCACCAGTTTGTATCTTATAGGACTGGTGAAGGGCATATCTTCTGGACCTTGCTATTGTGGAGGATTAGGTTTTACCTAATGTGTCCACTCTAGCATTGCAATTTCCCTAAGCCTTAAAATCCCTTCATCAACACTAAGTCAAGGGATATCAGACATCTCTAACTCCTTTTCAGTAGGCCATCTTTTGATAAAAACTTCAGCCAACCATTCAAACAAACTTCTGACACCTTTTCTTTTAAACTGTGCAAGCTTACATATTAAACCCTGAGTCTTCACTCAGAAGGCCCATATCTATAAACTCAGCCTGCTCTAGTTTTATGTTCCTCCCACCATTATCCCACACCCTAAAAATCCATTCCCACCCTTATTCCCCAGACTTCTGCTTGAATGAATTAGCAAATTCCTTGGTAGTATAGAGTGTTTCCTCATAGACTACACTTTCTACCTCCCCCTCCCCCAGGGGCCTGTTTTGCCTTGAGTCTGATTATAGGTCTAGAAGAAATTATTGATGGGCCTTGAGAAACATCAGTATTGTCTTGTCTGTCATTTTCTTCAGCAAAGTCACTGTTGGTTTATCAGGCTCTGAGGGATTAATTTCCTCATGTGGAGAAGGTATAATTTCAAGGGGTGGGGTGGAGTGTACTACTTCTTCAGGTAGGACAAATCCTTGAAAATCTGAAGATTCAAAATTCTCAACTTCAACAGGTTCTTCCCACACATCCTATCTCAAGTTAGAGGATCCCATTCTTTGCCAATTAATTCCCTTACTTTAACTGTTGACACCTCTGAGGCTGAGACTTGAATTCAGCCAACCTTATAACGAGGGCTTCAGTTTGATTTTCTCCAATTTGAGCTGTACAGATGCTAGAGAGAAGATTCTGTTCAAGGACACACTTAGCACTTTTAGATTGTTTACTTGCATCTGGAGCCATTTGATTTTATCACACAACTCCTTCCTTTCCTTCATTGTTGTTTTCCTGAGATGCTAAGAGCAACCAGTCAGCAAAATCATTTTCTGAACTTTTCCCCAACTTGTGGAAAGTTTTGTACACCAAATCACCTACTTCATCAAGCTTCTTTAAGCTTGAAATATAGTTTCAACCAGGGTCTTCAATATTCTCCGAGCTCCCAGGAAGGAGAGAATCTGGAGAGGTTTCAGTAGTTGAAGGTGCTGGTGAATTATGAAACCAACTCCAGATTTTTAAAAGATTCATCCTTATACTTCTGCTCCTCTAGAAACACTACCAGTACCAACTTCTGTATTAGTCACAGAACTTATGTATAGTCTCTATATAGTTAGGGAATTTGTTGATGACTTACAGTCTGTAGTCCAATTCCCCAACAATGGTCATCAGCAGCTGTGGATGGCAGTCCAAGGATCTAGCAGTTTCTCAGTCCAATGGGGCACACAGGCAAAGAAGAATGAGTCTTCCTTCTTCCAATGTCCTTATGTAGGTCTCCAGCAGAGGCTGTGGCCCAGATTAAAGGTATGTGCTACCAAGCCTTTAATCCCAGATAGCAGATAACCTTGAACTCCAAAATCTCCCTGTCTTAATCTTCTGGAATTCATAGCCGTTATGCTTCAAGATCTCCAAGCAAAGATCCAGGTCAGAAACTTGTATTTCTGAGCCTCCAGATTAGGATCATAGGTGAGCCTTCCAATTCTGAATTGTAGTTCATTCCAGATATAGTAAAGCTGACAATCAGAAATAGCCACTACAATGAGGCTGTACTTTTATAGTATTTGTTTAGAGCTTTGACATTCTGAATTTATGGATCAAATTTCTCACTTCTATAAAAATAGATGACTATGGTTTGGGGAGGGATTAAACTGAAGCAGTATTTCTCTTTATGGGATCATATCATCTTCTGAACAAACTCTTTCTAATGCATTAGCATGTGGAATCTTTCTACTTACTTAGAACCCAGATAAATTTACTGTCCCATGCATAAGCTTTTTATATTGCTGAAAACATAATTCATATAGTACTATACTATAGTTTTTAAAGGGTTTAAAAACTGAGGGATTTATTAATTTTCCTTGTCAGATTGATTGTTAATATGTAGACTGCATGAAACTTTATTATATTGATTTTAAAACTTGTTAAATTTATTTCGAGAAGTTTTTTTTTCCTCTCTGTGTGTGTATTCTCTAAAGTTTTGTTTTTGCAGGGATATCTTCTGCAGTAAATAGCATTTCATATTCCTTTTTCATGTAATAATGTTTTTGTTCCTTTCTAATCACTCTTCTTAGGCCCCCAGTATAATTTTGAATAACACATTATATTTGAGAAAATAGTATAGCTAGTCATAATTCTGGGGAATCTATATTTTCTATATAGCGCTTTCTTATTCATTTGCAAAGACTAGCTATGTCTGTCATTCAGGGTCCTTGACCAACAGTCTTGTTTGTTTGTTTGTTTGTTTGTTTATATTTTCCTTAATTTGCAATGCCACTCTACTTTCTATTGGCTGTCATGTTTTCTGAGATGTCTGCTAATGTTTTGGTTTTTTTTTTGTGATTCTGATTTTGTTGTTTATATCTGTTGTTTTGATCATGATGCTTCTGTATGTGTATCTCTTTAAACATGCTTTTTGAGTTTAGGGAAACTGGTTGTTATCAAGTTGCAGAAGTTTTAATCATTCTTTCATCAAATATACACAATTAATTTCTGCACTTCCCTTTAGAATTCCTTAAGTGTTTTGTTCTTGATGGTGGCCCACAGGCCTCTCAGGCCATGCATGATTTTCCCTTTGTCTCTGAGGCTGAGTAATCTCAATTGACCTAGCTTCAGGTGTGCTGATTCTGCTTTCTAGCATCTCTAATCAGCTTTCGATTTGCTCTAGTAACTACTTCACTCTGCTTGTGGTATCATTCTATTCCTCAGTCTATATTTGGTTCTCTTCTCTTTAAATTACAATTTTACTTTTAAAATTTATATTGTGTAAAAAAATGATATAATTTTATTTATAAAATGCGTATGGGATTTGATCAAGTCAGAGTTGAAAATACATGTCAGTTTTAGACAATCAACATTTTAATACCATCAAATATTTCATAGTTCAAATATATTGCAAAAGTCTATTTTTTATCTTCATAAGTGTGTCATTATTTCTCCCCTTCCCAAGAAAATAGTAGGTTGATTTTACCTTTCTTGCTATGTTTTGTTTTGTTTATTTTTCTAGCTATTTGATATCTGCTCTATTTTTCTTTGAACTTACTTACAATTTATCTCATTTAATTTTTGTTGAAGCAATATCAAAACTTTTCAAATACAGTTTATGAAAAGCTACATTTTTAGTGGTAACATACTCTAAAATACATGCTCTGAATCTATTTAATTTCTCAATAAAATTGTAATTCAAAAATAAGATTTGTTAATATAAAAGTTCTCAAGTATTTGCCCGAGTGTTTCTAGAGCCTTGTTTAATATGTTCTCTTTTATAGAGACATTTTAATAATTTATATACATACACTTTATTAATATAAACCAATATTATCCTAAAATATGTATCCTTTTCAACTTCACTTTAATACACTTCTGATTTTTCCCAGGAAACGTTTTACTTATGTAATATATTTAGATACTGCACCTATTGTTTTTTCTTAGTAATCTGATATTTCAACAATATATGGCATATTGTGCAACCATAATATTTTTAACCTCAATTTGGAAAAAATATTTTAGAATAATTTTCTGTACATTTATATCCTTTAATCTATGGTGCTATTTTACCTATTCAATTATGCTTTTATACGGTGCTTATTTGTTGCAGAAATTTCCCAAGTACATATTTTCTTTCTCTAATCTATATTTACATATTTATGAAATATATTCTTGAATATTTTTTCCATTTTTAAAAAATATGAACTCATCTTTTGTTTGATCTAAAATTCTTTCATCCTTTCTACTTCCACAATAAAGAAAACATCAAATATCAATGCTGAACAGCATGAAAGTTTATTTTGAATTTGTATTGAATAGAATCAAGCGTTTGACAGGCAGCCTTGCAGTATAGTGACTCAACTATTTTGCCTTACCCTGTGTCTCTGATGTCTTGTGAAATGCCCTGATTCTTTACTTAATAGAAGGAAAAGAACAGGCCAATAGTGGTACATGTAAGCCTGCTTACCTTGTGTTGTCCCAAACTGAGATATAATTTCATTCAGTTTTAAGTGAGAGGAAAACTATGTACTAAGGGCTGTGGTGTTCAAGTTTTTGTAAAGCCAGAAGATTTTTATATTGTATCTTTCCTTTAGACAAATAAATATTTGTCTGCTGAAACCAGAGTTGACAGCCATTTCTACTAAAATTCTGAAAATGTTATTCCATTGTCTCTTGTTCCTTTGAGAAGTTAGTTGATGATCTAAATGCCCTTCTAAGTGACTCATAATGTTCGTTTATATTTTAATCTCCTTATCTGTCAGATATACTTGCAGATTTCTTTTAAGTTCACTAAAGTCTTTCTCCTCCTTTTCTCTTCATATCTATCTATCTATCTATCTATCTATCTATCTATCTATCTATCTATCTATATACCTATATACAACACATACATGCATACAGAGTTTCCAAAACACTTAAAAGACTACCACTATGTTTCATGTTAGCACTATGAACAATTATGCTAAAATATAATTAATAATATACCATTTAATTCATAAGTTTATTTTACTCATTTATTGAAAATAGTCTTTTATCTGATATATTTAAACAATTCAGAAATTTGAATGAGGTAATTTAGCATATTAACAATGCGTTCTTACTGTTTCTTTTTATGGAAGTACTGCTTGAGTTATAAGGTAAATGAAAGAAGCTGGTGACAAAGAACAATTTTGGTGTAATTTGGCTTTTGTGTGAACTCTAAAAAAGCAACACTCTTATAACCCATAAGCATGGGAAATCTTTACATTTTCTTTCTTTTTTTTTTCAAAGTAAAATCTTTTTTTTTTCTTTTCTATATTCTTTGTTTACCTTTCAAATGCTTTTCCCTTTTCTGGTTCCCCCCTCCCCACAAGCCTTCTTCCCTCTGCCTATTCCCCAATCAAACCCCTCCCAATCCTCTGTCCTGGCAATCTCCTACAATGCTGCATCAAGCCTTTCTAGGACCAGGGCTCTCTCCTTCCATCTTCTTGGGAATGATTTGATATGTGAGTTGTGTCTTGGGTATTCAGAGCTTCTGGGCTAATATCCACTTATCAGTGACAGCATTCCATGTGTGTTCTTTTGTGAATGAGTTACCTCACTTAGTATGATATTTTCCAGTTCCAGCCATTTGCCTAAGAATTACATGAATTCATTTTTTTAATTGCTGAGTAGTATTCCATTGTGTAAATATACCACATTTTCTGTATCAATTAGAATGGCTGAGAAGCACCTTAAGAAATGTTCAACATCATTAGTCATTAGGGAAATGCAAAACAAAACAACCCTGAGATTTTACCTCACACCAATCAGAATGGCTAAGATAAAAAACTCAGGGACAGCAGGTGTTGGTGAGGATGTAGAAAAGGAGGAACACTCCTCCACTGCTGGTGGGATTGCAAGCTGGTAAAAACACTCTGGAAATCAGTCTGGCAGTTCCTCAGAAAACTGGGCATGACACTTCCGGAGGACCCTGCTATACCACTTCTCATACACCCAGAGGATTCCCCTGCATGCAAAAAGGACACATGCTCCACTATGTTCTTTCCATTTTCTGAGTTCTTCTTTGATTTCTTTCTTCAGAGACTTGAACTCTTGTCATACAGATTTTTCACTTGTTTAGTTAGAGTTACACCAAGGTATTTTATATTATTTGTGACTATTGTGGAGGAAGCTGTTTCTCTCATTTCTTTCTCAGCCTGTTTTTCCTTTGAGTACAGGAAGGCCACTGATTTGTTTGCATTAATTTTATATCCAGTGTATTTATAAAACACTTTGCTGAAGTTGTTTATTAGGTTTAGGAGTTCTCTGGTGGAAAAAGAAGGTCATGGAAGTATTGGTCAAACTTATAAGCTTTTAATTATAGAATAAATAAGGGACTGGAACATGGCTTGTTACATAAAGCAGTTTTAGCATAAGAAGAAGGGTTGGAATTTAATCCCCAAAATATATGTAATTGTCAGGGGACCATGGGGAGAGGAAAAGATCAACTATTTTGGCAAAAACTGGATAACTAGATTCAGATCAAAATAAAACAAAACAAAATAACCATGCTTCAATATATAAAATGAAGAGAAATGAAGGAAGAGAGCTGACATTATCCCCATATTTGTACATGCATCTGCACAAAATTCAAACCCATAGAAATATACATACATAGAGACATATGAAAAACACAGTACATTACATAAATAAATGAATGAATGAAGATAAATAAAGTCTAAGGACCAAATATTTGACAGAAAGACCAGTTAATAATATTCTGTTTTCTTGATATTTGCTAACAGATAGGATCTGAAATTTCTCACTGAATATATACATACATACACACCTAGCGAAAAACTAAGTCAAATTCTGAATATATAAATTAAATTCATGTGCAAATATATATGACACCATATAATTACACTGTACACCTAGAACTAAAATTTTATTTTTTATTTGAAAGAGGATAAATCTTAATTAAATAATAATAGGTTAGTTTTGAATATGCATTTAATATATTTTAACTTTGCATCTAAAGGTTTTTTTCTTAGTTGATATTCTATCTTCCTTTTTTATTAGATATTTTCTTTATTTACATTTCAAATATTATCCCCTTTC